>CM050199.1:8702500-8955000 GCA_027475355.1 Coilia nasus
TGTGAGCATCTCTCCCACTCCAGCACATGTTGTAGGGAGGAGATCTGTCTCAGGGCTCTGTGAGCATCTCTCCCACTCCAGCACATGTTCTAGGATGGTGATCTATCTCAGGGGATGAGGGAAGAGGAGAGGAGAGGAGAGGAGAGAATAGGAGAGGAGAGCGGAGGAGAGAAGAGAGGAGAGTAGAGGAGGGGAGGGGAAGGGGGGGAAGGTAAGGGAAGAGGAGAGGACAGGCGAGGAGAGGAGAGGAGAAGAGAAGAGAAGAGAAGAGAAGAGAAGAGAAGAGGATGGGGGGTGGGGAGGGGAGACGAGTGGAGTAGAGTGGAGGGGAGAGGAGAGGAGCGGAGAGCATAGAAGGGGAGACAACAGGTGAGGGGAGGAGAGAAGAGGGAAAGAAAGGAGAGGACAGAAGAGCGGCCTCTAAACTGATGAGCTGAGGTTGGTGCTGCATAATGAGCAACATGGAGGAAAACTACACTACACCACACACCCTCCTGACACCATAAAACACCTACTGTACAGACCCACACACACACACACACACACAAACTCACGTCCACTACTCTATTCTCATCATATACTTTCTCTCTCTTACACACACACACATACACACACAGTTTTGCTGCCGTCCACCAACCTACTCTCATATATATCTGCCATATGGACTGCAAGCACATCCAACAAATCATCCGCTTCGTCCATTAAGGGCAGCACCTGACGCATCGATATGAAGACAACAGAAGCCTCGTCCACACCTACTCAATGTGCCTGTTTAGCCTAACTCCTGTACAGTCCACCTGTGCACAAACTCTTTCATATCAGCAACATGTACAGTAATACTTGTACAAGTACATACTTGTTTCACATGCTTAACCTACCTACTAACGACTCATCAAAGTGTATAACAGAGTTTATCTCACTTTACAATGGGATTTTCTGTTCTGATTGGCTGTTGAAAGGGACATTAACTTTCTGCCAGACGCAAAGACTACAAACACATGCAAATACTGCAAATGCATCCAATGCAACCCAATATACTGTTTTAAAGGAGAACTTCAGTGTAAAATGAAAATTGGCATGTTAAAACATCATACCGAGTTGGTATGTGTACTGAGGAGGAAAATTGATTTAGCCTGTTGCATTCAGAGTTTAACTATTTTTTATCGTTTGTCCCAGAAGGCTAAAAATGGAAGTGGTAGGTGCCCTTAGACGAAGCATGACGGCTACGCTATTTTTAAACCATTAAAACAGCTCGAAGAAACTCCACACTCCATCGGTCGTACAACATTTAGACTCATGTTTATCTACAGTGCTCAGGGTCAGCTCTCCTCATTTCACACCCAATTTCACTGTACCCGGCCTGTCATTTTAGGGCTGTAACTGAACACCTACCAGTAAGAACTTGGAGAACTTGGAGAAGATAGTTACTCCGGCCACTCAGGTGATTCTCACATATGTAGTCTCCAGCATCCTCAGTGGTGACGTTGGTGATGTGGAGGGAACAATCAGGGAGCAGGCTGAGTCTCTCAGCTCGGTCAGGGGGCAAGTCTGGCCAGATCTTCCTACTGGCAAAGAACCACCCATTTAGGTAGTCGTACCAGGACAGAGAGGAGCAGTTTGTACTCCCCTCACTGCCACAAGGCAGGGTGGCTGTCCCTCCATCATGGAAGTAAAGGACACCTGTAGGTGACACAAACAATGCCGAGGGTCTGTGCTGGTCCCTCTATGGATACGTGTAGCCTATTGTGTGTGTGTGTGTGTGTGTGTGTGTGTGTGTGTGTGTGTGTGTGTGTGTGTAGATAAGAGTGGCCTTTTGTGTCTGATGCACTATAGTGGAATAAACCCTTACCACCTCAACACCCCCCATACACACACACAACACTGCAATATACACAACATCTAGCCTCGTAAACCCGCCCCTTGTACTTCATTTCATTTTGTACAGAGGGTCTGGACCGGAATCACTTCAGGGTCATTTAGTCGGCCCCAGCAAGACTGATCCAATCAGCGAACAGATGGTGTGTTCGATAGCCATGACATTGACCTTGTGTGCTACATTTGAATTGTAGTGCGTAGGTAGGCTAATTGCATGCATGACGACCAGGCGTTAGCGATTGGGTAAAGGCACTTGTTTTAAACTTCAGCAGTCCACACCTCCAGGAAAAAATCGTTTTTGACAGTGTCTGGTCCAGACCCTCTGTACAAAATGAAATGAAGTACGAGGGGCTGGTTTACCAGGCTACACAACACCCCCACTGACATACGACACCTCTTCAGTACACACACACACACACAACAGCCCCCCTCACATGCACATCAACTCTATATACACAGCAAAACATCCCCAATAGCCTTCTGTGTGTGTGTCTCAATAATAGTAGCCCTCTGTGTGTGCTGCACTATTGTGCAAAAAATAACCCTCACAAACACAATACCCCCACAGCACACACACAACAACCCCCCACATACACACACAACACAAATACACAATACTCCCCTACACACACACCCCACGACATGCCATTGGCAGACACAAGTTATTAACAGTCCATCTGTTACATAGGCATAAGTGTGGTGGTCCCTCTGTCCGTCTAGTTATCTGTGTGTGTGTGTGTGTGTGTGTGTGTGTGTGTGTGTGTGTGTGTGTGTGTGTGTGTGTGTGTGTGTGTGTGTCTGCATGTGTGCATGTTATATATGTGTAAAATGTGTGTGTATGTGTGTGTGTAAAAATAAAATACAGTTTCTCTTTATGTGATTTTTTTATGTACATAACATGCAGTATGCAGTGCATGTGTGTGGACGTGTGTGTGTGAGCGTGTATATGTGTGTGTGTGAGTGTGTGTGTGTCTGTCTGTGAATGTGTGTGTGAGTGTGTGTATGTGTGTGTGCGGTTTTATGTGTTTTTCCGTGCATGTGTGTGTGAGTGTGTATATATGTGTGTCTGTGCATGTGTGTGTGACTGTGTATAGGTGTGTGTGTGTGTGTGTGCATGTGTATGTGTGTGCATGTGTGTGAGTGTGTATATGTGTGTGTGTGTGTGTGTCTGTGCATGTGTGTGTCTATGCATGTGTGTGCGTGTGTATATGTGTGTGTCTGTGCGTGTGTGTGTGACTGTGTATGTGTGTGTGTGTCTGTGCATGTGTGTGTGTATGTATGTGAGTGTGTATATGTGTGTGTGTGTCTGTATATGTGTGTGTGTGGTTTTGTGTGTGTAACTCACCCATGTGGACCAGCGTCGGGCAGGTCAGCAGCAGGATGAGAGCACAGGGGATGAATGCCATCTTCCTCTCTTTCATCCTTCGTTTTCTCCTTCTCACTCCTCTCCTCCTCCTTTTGTCTGAGCGTGTGTGAGGAGCAGTTTAGAGCAGGAACACACTGAGTGTGTGTGAGGAGGGCTTCAGAGGAGTTACACTCTCCGTGTGTGTGAGAAGTACAGTAATGACGGCAGTTTCCCCTCTTCACACTTCCTCAAAAAGCAACACATCCGGGGGCCAATGTATGTGTGGTTTTAAGATGGCCAAATATAGCACATCTGTAGTGAATGTGTGTGCATGTGTGTTTGTGTGTGTATTTTTTCTGTTTTATATATAACATGTAACATGTTTGTGTCTGCCCCTTTCTATATATAAAGTACAGCATGTCTGTGTGTGATTATAGCATGTGCGTGTGTGTGTTTTAAATATACAACACAGTGTGCCTGTGTGTGATGTTTTTGTACATAAAATGCAGCATGCAGTGCATGTGTGTGCATTTTGTGTGTGTGTGTACATGTATGTGTGTCTGCTATGTCCCTCCTCACCCACACTGGCCTTGCAGTGGCAGTGCAACAGGCTTAGGGTGGTGATCAGGACTCAATCACCTGGTCCGTTACACCTGGCTGCCTGTGTGTCTAAAAGCCCTGGTCAGTCTCTCCCTCTCTCTCTCCTTCCAGCTCTCACCGTGCTCTTCTTTAGTCTTGAGGTTTGCTTTGTGTGGCCACTCATCCCCACACTTAACTCAGCTTTAACCTTGCTTATTTATTCCAATTAAACATATAGCTTATTTTTGTAATATTCTTTTGTCAGTCTCCAATATAGGTTGTGCCCCACAAACCAGGTTGTAAAAGTGTGTGTATGTGTGAGCAGGGGTCCCGCTACAATTTGGGGGCTCCCTGAAAGAAAAAAACATGGGCCCCCACCCCAACCATTTAATAGCCCTCTGTGGGCCCCTGTGAAGCTCTGGGCTCCCTTAATCGTCCTGATCTGATTGTCCTGTCTGATTCTCTGTGTTATTCTTAACCCTAGACCTAGATTCTAGACCTTGTTCCCTTTTGTGTGTTTACTAATTTGTGGTTATTTCAAATCTGAGCGTTGTCTGCCTCCCTTGTATGTTGCGGTCTGCCTAGCTGGGCCTGAACATTACAATCATGTAGGACAGTTAAACAGCAGACATCTCTACCTGATTGTGCATCAGTCCCATGACACAGAAGAATTTTTTTAATTTTTTTATTGTTTTTATTGTATAAAAATATTTTTTATTTGTAAAACGTGGTGACCAATTACAGAGCTGTGCTGCCACCTAGCAACCGAAGGGCGCATTGTTTTTGTTCATGTCAGTCAAACACACACACGGCTGCCACCCAAATACTGAAGAGTGTTTTTTTATTTCATGTTCATGCCACACACACTGGGCTGCCTGTCTTCTCATGTCACATCATGGGCCAGCAGTGCTGGATTGGTGTATTTTGGGCATATCATATTTTTCACACGTCAATACCATCCATGGGTTTCATAACAAAAGCTGCTTAGGGATGCTTTAAGAACATGTTAATGGAGTTAATTAATTTGAAAGATAAGGTATCAGCAGTTCTCACTCTCTCTTCATGGGACATTTCTATACTATTTGCTTTACTAAACCCTCAAATGGACTCCTGAAACATGTCCAGGAGGTCCGTTTTTAGGAATGTGCATGTTATAATTGAAATTTATTTTATTTTTAATTTTTTTTTTTCTGTTGGCTCTGTGCTTTTGTTTGGAGGGATTTAGAAGTCTTTGGTTATACTGTCACCTCTAGACCATGCCAAGCACCAGTGGTGCCCTGAATCACGCCTATGCCAGCAAATGCTTATTATTCTGTAATCTCTACTTTTGTAGAATGAAAAATATTATTTTAAAGGAGAAAAATATCATGTAGAGTAGAGTAGTAGAGTAGAGTAGAGTAACTTTATTGATCCCGAAGGAAATTAAGGTGTCCAGTAGCATACACATAATACACATTGCCAAAAACAGATCAAGCCTATTGCACACAGTAGCATACACATAATACACATTGCAAAAAAAAAAACAAAAACAAAAAAAAAACAGATCAAGCCTATTGCACACGTCTGCATAATACAACATTCCCTGAACTGAGGGAAGAAGAAACATTGTAATGATAATAAGTAAGGTAATAAGAATTCCACGAGGTAAACAAGTGACGTGATAAGGTGCTTTGTGGAAGATAGATTACAGTGTCCCAGTAAAATTGCCAGTGATAAGAATTCCACAAGGTAAACAAGTGTCGTGATGAGGTGCTTTGTGGTAGATAGATTACAGTGTCCCAGTAAAATTGTCCAGTGTTATAGAAGGGTCCTTTAGTGCAGTAGTTATAGAAGGGTCCTTTAGTGCAGTAGCCATCAGGGTAGTGCAGTATATTGCTGTCCATAGCCGCATAGCAGTCACCACCAGGGACAGCATGTGCGTGCGTGTGTGTGTGTGTGTGTGTGTGTGTGTGTGTGTGTGTGTGTGTGTGTGTGTGTGTGTGTGTGTGTGTGTGTGTGTGTGTGTGTGTGATTGTGTGTGCTCAAGCACTCCAGTCCATGATGCTCAGTTCCCTCTGTGTGCTGTTATACAGTTGTATGGCCCTGGGGACAAATGACCTCCGCAGCCTGTCTGTCCTACAGGAGAGGGACCGGAGTCTGTCGCTGATCAAACTCCTCTGATTGATGATGATGGTGTGTAGGGGGTGGCGGTCGTTGTCCAGTATGGAGAGCAGCCTGCTCAGGGTCCTCCTCTCAGCTATTGTAGTTAGATACTCCAGCTCCATGCCCACCACAGACCCTGCTTTCCTCACCAGTCTGTCCAGACGCCCATTGTCTCTTTTCCTAGTGCTGCCACCCCAGCATACCACAGCATAGAACAGCACACTGGCCATGACAGACAGGTAGAACATCAGCAGGAGTCTGTTGCAGACATTGAAAGACCTCAGCCTCCTGAGGAAGTACAGCCTGCTCTGTCCTTTTCTGTAGAGTGCATCTGAGTTAGTAGACCAGTCCAGTTTATTGTCGAGGTGTACCCCCAAGTACTTGTAAGTGCAGACTGTCTCGACATTCTCCCCATCAATCGTGACAGGCACCGGCGGCGGGGCGGTTCTCCTGAAGTCCACCACCATTTCCTTGGTTTTGGTGGTGTTCAGTTGCAGCTGATTAGTTCGGCACCACCTAACGAAGTCCTCCACAAGGCACCTGTACTCCCCCTCCTGTCCATCCCTGATACACCCCACGATTGCAGTGTCGTCAGAGAACTTCTGCATGTGACAAGTCTCTGAGTTGTAGCTGAAATCGGTGGTATACAGGGTAAACAGTACAGGGGAGAGCACAGTTCCCTGCGGTGCACCTATGCTGCTGACCACAGTCTCTGATGTAAGGTCCCCAAGTCTGACAAACTGGGGCCGTTCCGTGAGGTAGTCCGTGATCCAAGTCACCAGGCCAGACTCCACTCCCATCCGCAGCAGTTTGTCTCTCAACAGGAGTGGTTGGATGGTATTAAAAGCGCTGGAGAAATCAAAGAACATAATTCTCACAGCACTGCCTCCTTTGTCCAGGTGAGAGTGCACCCTGTGTAGAAGATACAGGATAGCATCCTCTACCCCCACCTTCTCTTGGTAGGCAAACTGCAGGGGGTCCAGTGCATGGCGAACCTGAGGTTTGAGATGGTTGAGCAGCAGCACACGCTCGAGTGTCTTCATCAGGTGTGAGGTGAGGGCAACCGGTCTGTAGTCGTTGGGTCATGTGAGGTTTTCATATCGCCCAATCTTCCAAAAATATAATTTAATAATGGTGTGCTGTTTTGCATGACTGTTCTGTTGGCTTTGTGCTTTGCGTGGAAGGATTTGAAAGCATGGCCTCTCTCTGTCACATTAAGGCTACATCAATTAGCAATGGTGCCTTAGAGGTGCATCGTATATACCATACTGCCCCCCTCTGGACAAATATTGAACAACATCACTAGAGTGTTCATAAGTAACCCAGACTCTGTCAGTAACAGTGGCTCAGACCATGACACACACTATTACAGTCAGACAGTGGACACACACACACACACACACACACACACACACACACACACACACACACACACACACACACACACACTCTGTATCATGTTAAAAAATACAGCTCCACATAAAGAGTCATACAAACACATACTGCAGTTCAACACAGTTGAAGAAACTTCATCAGTTTATGTTTAACATAGTGGTGATTGTTTCATTTTACGTATACTATATGTCTGTATAGCCATTCGAAACCTTAAATAGTGTCATCTGTTTTCAAAATGATTGAATTTAATTAATTCAAATTGTAGCAAAAGCTGTTGATATTCTGAGACAGTCTAATATTAGAAAAAGAGGAGGATATATCTGGATTATCGTGTGTCATCATAGACCTTGTGTATTTTATGGCTTTTGCATTGATTTGCACTGTTCTTAAAACCTTACCAGCTATCCATCGGTATGCTAGATTACATGCTGCTGTCCAAGGTGCTGAAACGCGTCTCAGAAATGCCGAAAGATCATTAGATCATTTACATTATCATTTCTGTCATTCCTCAGTTTGTAAACCTTAGCGGACCTTTTTTGGGCGTGTACTGCACCTGCCAACATTTTAATTAACAGATCTCAAAGTGCTCTTAACATTTCTGCAAATATGTTATTTATTACCTGGTCCCCGGAGTGATTGACCAGGTATTGCAACAACCCTGTCCGTCTGTGTATGTGTGTGTGTGTGTGTGCGCGTGTGTTTGTGTGTGTGTTTATCTGTCTGTCCGCCCCTATGAGGGACCAGGTTCTGTGATTCTGTGATTGCGCGTGCTCTATTTTGTTTTAAATCTTGTTGTTGTTCAAAACCGACGTTCGATTGTCGAATGTTTTCTTTCTGCTAAGAACGGTGGCAACAGTAGCTATGATAAGTTGCTTTACTATATTGTGACGATGCATTCGATGGAATTCCTGGGTATAAAAGCGCGGCATCTACATGAAAATGGTCATTTACAACATTGATACATGAGAGTGAGCCACGATTTTTGTACTGCGCAAGATTACCGTACTTTGCTACCACTTCAGCCCGAACATGGATGCACTGCACCGGAACGATTTCATTCGTCTGTGCGGTGTGGAAATGGCCACAACTAAGTCGGAGATGGATCTTCCGTTAAGGGTGAATGAACGCGGGGGGAAGCGGGTGACTTTCTGTGAGTGCCCCACGTACTTTAACTGTGCTGTGGAGACTTCGCTCAAGGCCACAAGCGTAGGCCAGGAAGATGTCCCTGTTCGGAGGCAGGAAAGTCGTCGTCTGAATGAGGAGGACCTTTCAAATGGGTGAGATTTTACAGTCGGCTTTTTGCGTCGTTGACATAATACTCATATTCAGAAAACTTAACACGTGAGTGAATGGATTAGCTTACAGTACTGCTATTTTTAACTTCTCTACACAACCTAATTACTGCAGCTGTGACTCCGTTCTCGCGGAGGTCTACTATCTGGCCATAGAGAGGGAGCGCTACCTCGACACAGCTACCAAGGCAGAAAGCAAGGTGGTTGGATTGGGCTGGGGACTTCTGGCACTTCTTTGCAAGAAGAACGGAGTAAGTAGCTCTCCTAAGAGTTGTACTTATGTACTTGCCTCTGAATGGAATTACAAATCATTCATAGTCATTGTAATTCTTTTACCAATAATATAATAATATTTCTTTCCCAGATGGTCAGTGGTGGAGATGTTGCTGACCTGCTGCTTCAGAAATCTTCTGTTGTCCATGAGGCAGAAGCCTGCAGTGCCACCACCAGCCTTGTTAGGCTGCTGGTGGCTGGTAAGACAAAGGTATGCTATGCACTTCCTTGACTTCAATGTCATACTGTATGTATGCCTGTACAAGAAATAAACTGATGTATACATAATGATTTACCTGATTTGAAGGCAAATCATGTTTCAGTTTAGTACAAATGCGTCAGCGGATGCACACATTCAAAGTAGCAATACTGATATCACTGGCCTATGTAATTCTAAATAACACTAAAGTTGACCGTTCTATATATTGTTTTGAAGGAAGCTGTTGAACTGGCTGTTGACCAAGGCTCTTGGGATCATGCCTTTGGCTTGAACAGCCTCGATAGATGTTCTTCACCTGACTGGGTGACATCCAGGTAAAATAGTTTTGTAAGAGATTGACTTTCTGTCAGATTTACAATGTCATATTTGTAGTGCGTGTGTTATCAGTCTTTGTAAAACTGATGTAGTTTTGGCTTTAATTTTTTTGTCCAGTTTTATTGAAGGCCTCAAGGACAGCGATGCAATGAAAACCTACTATCAGGTCCGACTGGGTGAAATTCCTGCAGCTGCCTCTGTGAGTTCAATATTCACATTTGCAGTGTTGAACTGTGATTATGAGCATGGTGCCATGATCAGGTTGACTGAGGGCCTTCTGTCCATCTCCTTACAGGCATGTGGAGATGACAGCTGGGGAAAGTGGCCCCTGCACCTTGCTATCATTTTGAGCAATTCCACCAGCTTCTCTCTTCAAAAAGAGACCATTGAGAAGATGGCAGAAACCTTCTGTAAGGAAACCTACTCACTAAAATGTGTTATTATTACTACTATCATAAGCAGTAATAGTAGTAATAGTAATAGTATAACTAGCAATTGTAGCAGTAGTAGTAGTAGTAGTAGTAGTAGTAGTCATGTGGCACACCCTGACATAGGTGACCACAAGTTTTACCGTTGTTTTGTTTTGTGTAAATGTGTAAATATTTCATTTAATATGGATACATAATTACATATGGGGAACTATAGGCGCGTGACACATGGGTTGCGTCTGTGGTTGCTATGGTGACCGCAGCCCTCAGCCGGCAGATGTAATCCGGACTGAAGAAACAGCTAGAAAACCAACCTTGTGTCTCTCTTTTATTATCACCTGTTTACAGGTTAGTAAACTTTAGCTCCCCTTGTCTGAATACAATGTCGGAGAAGTAATGTGTGTTAGAACATTTATTTTGTGTTGTCTTGAATTGTTAGTAAATTAAACGTGATATTACAGAGTTTGTATTTAGTTTGTATTAGGAGCGGCTGGTTGTCGTTAACGCTCAGCTGTCTCGCGAACCCTTTGACTGTACGATAGCCTAACTGTCAAAACATTATTTTGGGATCCCAAACACCCGGTTTTGACCACTGTTTTCAGTTTTCGGTGACTAAAGAACATGACGATTGTAAATAATACTGATATAATGTGATTGTTAACTATAATGAATAAGAGAGTAAAGGTATTAAACTATTGTAACTACCCATAATGAACGTTGCCTAAATGCGATTCAGAAATGAATCAGAAGTTGATGATTGTAAATAATAGTCTACTGGTATACGATATAATTGTTATATCTGATGAATAAGAAGGTTACAATGTGATTGTTAATTATAATGAATAAGAGAGTAAACGTATTAAACTATTGTAACTACCCATAATAAACGTTGCCTAAATGTGATTCAGAAATTAATCAGAAGTTGATGATTGTAAATAATAGTCTACTGGTATACGATATAATTGTTATATCTAATGAATAAGAAGGTTAAGATAAACTACCGTACATGAAGAAGTGAATGTGTTCTAAACATAAGGCATGTATCTACAGTAGCTCGACACCCTGAGTGTTTTGACAGACAGACTTGGATGTGCCAGTGTGTTTTGTCTGTTTTTGTTTGTTTTTGTCTCCGGTTGTAGGCTATTTGTAGTCTGAGCAAAGTGGCCACTTATTTTGTGTTTGAATGGGGCATGTTGGTGATAGGCCTTATAGTCACAATAGCCTATGTTTTATAGCATATAGAATATACACATATTTGTAACATGCAGATGTTAACATGCCTATTTACAATATATTATTGTTGTATATTGTATATATTTATTGTTATTTAATAAAGCAGATGTAATCCGGACTGAAGAAACAGCTAGAAAACCAACCTTGTGTCTCTCTTTTATTATCACCTGTTTACAGGTTATCTTTGTTACGCCATCGTCCTACTCCTGGGACCCGTAACAGTAGCAATAGTAGTAATAGGAGTAGTAGTAGTAATAGTAGTAGTAGTAGTAGTGGTGGTGATGGTGATTCAATTTTTAGATGCATTTAAATGTCAAAATCTTATTCCATATTTTCCCATCTGATCCCACAGCATCTGGAGGGCGTGTCCTTGCTGCATGCTTCTGTCAAATGGTGCTGCAGTTGGACTCAGTGCGTAGAAGCACCAAATCTGTCCATGTGCTGGTGGGAGAGTGGATGGGGCTCCTGGCTGAGATGGACATGCAGTTGAGGTCAAAGGTCACTGAAGACGCCCCTCTGCCTGCAAGTGAGCAGCCTGTGGGCTCTGTGAAAATGAAGACGCCTCTCTCCAGGGACGAGTTCAAACAGCTCATTTTCCCCCTGCTACCACCAATGATGAATGAAGAGGCAGAGGACGTAAAAGACCTTGCTGCAGTGCAAAAAGACGCCTGTGATCCACAGCCTGACCCTGACTCCCACTGTGTTCCCACAGTGAAACAGCCAAAGAAGGTGTGCATTCATTGCATTACATTATTATTAAATTACATTACACTTAGCAGACACTTTTATCCAAAAGCGACTTACAAAATTAGGACATAAAGTGCTAACAGAGGTATAGAGAAACACAGAGTAAACAGACTACACACATACACACAGGAAGATACATGTGCCTTAGCTAAAACACACATACCCCCTACACACACAGACTCAAGTACGTACAAGATACAAGTACGAGGCGCCTAGGTAAAGAGTTGGTTAGTAGAGATTAGTTTTGTTAGAAAACATTCATGAGAAGATGGGGACACTTGAACTGGATCTGGTGCTTTGCCAATGCAATCTGTATCTGCAAGATGTCAATCTGTGTCTGTCCTCTCACTAAATCTGTCATTTTGGTTACAGAAATCATGGATTATCCGTGTCTTTCGTTTTTTGCTGAAAAAGAAATGAGTTGGTCGTAGGTAAATGGTAAGCATATGGTATCATCAGCACCAGTTTGAATATTAAAAATCATTATGTTATTGAATGAACTGAATAACTTATGCTTGCTTTCCTGTGTCCTAGTGCACTGTGCAGGCACCTGTGACTGGTGATGGAATCAGCCCTAAAAACTCCTCCTATGCTGGAAAAGTCTTAAGCGCAATTATTCTGCCTTTTTGCTCAAGACTGAGTAGCTTTAACGTCATCATTTTGGACTGTTTGACATTACACACCATCAGTCGCCTGAGATTACACATTACCAAAAGGGTGCCTGCTTTTTGCTTATGGGACTCAAACTGTATTGTGTGTATCATGGATTACACACGGAAGTGCCTGTCTTTAGGATCTCTGCCTTTTTTGGATTATGAACTTTTAAAAAATTTTCAGCAAAGCAAATAAAAGAAAATATTTTTTCATTGATCATATCTTTCCAGTGGCTGCGCCAGAGAATTATTATTGGGGGGGCTATGGTGGGGGCGAATTGTTTATGGGGGGTGCTGATGAAACCTGACACAAGACACCTACTACACGAACAAATAACACAATAGAGGCCAATTACTCCCAACCCACGCCAGTCCGGTCCAGGATTTAATCTTTTTTCATCCAGGATTTAATCTTTCTTCAAACACCGCGCTCTCCCTCATTAAATCCCTTATTCATACAAGTACGCTACCGTATCGACTCGACGCCAGATATTTGCTGAAAGTGTTAATACAAGTACAGTATTGTGTTTTGTGCATTAATTGATCTTCTTTATATCAAATATAACATTTCAAACATACTTGGGCTCATTCCCCACTTCAAAGTTACTCCTACCGTTTGTTGTGGCCTGTATCATAAACCATACTCTTGATCCTGAAAACCTTGGTTTCGGACTGTCGGTAAGAACACATAGAAATAAAATATCCATGCTGTTTTGTCAACAATATATTTATTAGGTGCATAAACCAGCTCAAAATAACAAATCGATCCCTCGTCCAACAGCTGGATTCCAACTGGAGAGAACTAGCGGCTACAACATACCTAACAATCCCAGCGTGCCGTCTGAGTTTAAATCAGCAAATCAAATCACACGGCGCAGGTGCAGCAAAGTTCTGGGTTCACCATCATTTAGGAACGTTATAAACAATATAATTCCTCGTCAGGATTATTACATACAGTGTAAATAAATCAGAGAAATGTGTTCGTTTTATGTGTACATGTTTATATTATAATTTTAATAAATATCACTAGGTCAGTCAGGCGGGGCTAAGGGGGGGCAGAGCCTTTTACAGGGGGGTCTAAAGGCACCCCTCGCCCCCCCTTGGCACCGCCAATGTATCTTTCCTTCAAATTTTATTTACAAACACACTGGGCTTGACACATACACACACAGACACACAGACACACACACACTGGGCTTGACACACGCACACACTGGGCTGCCTGTCTTGTCATGTCACTCATGTCACATCATGTGCCAGCAGTGCTGTATTGGTGTATTTTGGGCATATCATATTTGTCATATGTTAGTACCACCCATGGGCTTTCAGAACTGGCATGTGGAAGATTCTGTTTGACCTCTTTGGGTTGTTGGTTTGTGTCTGTGTTGGTTGTTGTCTGAAAGTACTTTGTGTTGTACTCTGAACATGAAAATGTGCTACATACATAAACACCCAACTACCTGCATCACACACTGGACTGCTTGTCCTTTCACGCATGAAGAATATAGCGTAGCGGTTTACCTTTGAAGTACATTAACAAAGCATACTTTGATGAAGTACACTTTAATAAAGCATACTATAGTGAGACTCACTAGAACAGTTGTGGGAAGTACACAGATGTGTTGTTGTTCTGGTCTTCACCACAAGAGGGTGCTGTAAGTCACACAGTCACCCAAACTGCATCTGTAAACCAAATACAAATTACATTCAAGAATACAACCCAGAGTAGGTGATATAGCGACCCAGAATACATGATACATCATCCCAGTTTGCATGATATATGATCTCAGAGTCTGTAAATAACAAATAACAAATAATCAGTCAGAGTCTCCGAGACCTTCCTTGACTGAAGGGGGTGCTTATCACAAACGCCAATGCTATCCAACCTATGAGTCAGAACAGTGTTACACTATCAGATAGATAGGCCAGTGCTATCCTGGCTTTTTGAATAAGATAGGACTGCAGGCCTCTATAACTAATGAATGCGCTCCTAGGTGTTCGAATCACGTTGTCTAATGACTCACACTTAGGATCTATGCTGTCCTGGCTATAAGAGCCATGTCGTCTAATGACTCAGACTCATGATTGATGCTGTCCTGGCTGTTAGTCTTGTTTTTTAATTACTGAGACTGAATTACTGAATTGGCTATTTGTGTCATGTTGTGTATTCTGGTCTCAGGCACTGTTTCTCCTGCTGCCTCTTCCTGGTGTGTGGATCTTGAGTAAACATGTGACACTCTGGTTTGTTTACTTCAGCTTATGTTGCAGGTTGGTCTGGTACGCTCCCCCAGACTAAAGATAGACACATCTCCTCAGATTGAAATGGTGACGACAAAAGGGTTCTCTAGGCACCTTTAGTATTGTAGTGCACACACACACACACACCCTTGCTGGGGGGTGTACTTGTGTGTGTGTGTGTGTACTACACACATACATACAACCCCCCTCACAAAGAATATGACATCCATATTAATTCTCTGATTCAGCTTTATTAGAGTTGTGCATACAGTATCATTCTTCTCCAAGAGTAAGATAAACACATTCTCTGATTCATCGTTGCTAATGTATGTAGACATCTACATATACGTGTACTTTAAAATGTTACATGTTGCTTGACTGACAAAATTCCTGTAGATACACTAAAAACTCATGTAGATACACTAAAAATTTAACCGTAAAATAAGGTCTTACCAAAACTTGCTCATTACAAACCCGCCATGGCATCAACAACCTGTTCAAACACCGCTTCAACGCACATCTCTTATACAAATTAAAAAACATCTTTTATCTGTGAAGTATACAACTACAAGCTGGCCATTCAAAAGACAAATTGTGTTTAAATGTGCACTTAAAAAACACACAGACACAATGTAAACTTTAAAGGAGAACTTCGGTGTAAGGGCACCCACCACTTCCATTGTTAGCCTTCTGGGACAAGCGGTAAAAAATAGTGAAGTTCTGAATGCAACTGGCTAACTCAATTTTGCTCCTCAGCAAACATACCAACTCGGCATGATGTTTTAACATGCCAATTTTTATTTTACACTGAAGTTCTCCTTTAAAATCTGGAGCATGCAGCTTTCCAAAGTTATTACTTGAAATAACACTTTTTACTGTTCTCCCTCTCTATCTTATACTAACACACACACACAGATATGACACTGCTTTACCACTCTGTCTTTCTCGCTCTCTCTTACTCACTCATTCACTCACTTACACACAGAGCTTTATGGCACATGCTTGCATCGATCTCGCTGACTAGCTGCGTAGTCTGTGTGTGGTTGTGTGTTAGCAAGTGTGTTTGTGTAGACTGTTTGCATGTGTTAATGTTTCTATTGACTGTGTGTGTTTGCACGTGTGTGTGGGTTGATTGTGTGTCTTTGCATGCGTGTGTGTGTGTGTTGATTGTGTGTGGTTGTGTGTATTTGCATGCATGCGTGTGTGTGTGTGTGTGGATTGTGTGTGGTTGTGTGTATTTGCATGCATGTGTGTGTGTTGAATTGTATTGGGACTGCTACTAATAAGCACCATTATGACCCGTGGAGTGTGTGTGTGCGCGTAAGAGTGTGTGTGAGTTGAATCAGCACCGTCATGATTTTAGAGGGACAGGAAGCTCACTGAAGCCCTTAGAAACTCAGTGTGTGTGTCTTTGTGTGTGTGGTGTGCGTGTTGCCTAGGTCAGAGATTTGCTGTGGGAAAAAATCCTCCATAGAAATGCATGTAGAAACTTCCTAACGGCAAGATGGTTGGTGTCTGCAAATTTGCCACCCCTTCCACTGGCAAGAGTCAATTATCTGTCGTACTGTACAAACAATGTTTCAATCATCTTGCGGTGGCATGCTCCGCTGAACCACACTTGATGTGTAGTTAAGCTGTGCAAGTGCACAGTTCAAAATGACTTGTGAGAAAACGGGCTTTTAAAACGCTATTTAGTGTGTGCGTGTGTGTAAGACAGAGAGAGAGAAAGTGTAAACGTTTGC
The DNA here is from genome assembly GCA_027475355.1 of Coilia nasus. Lineage (NCBI taxonomy): Eukaryota > Metazoa > Chordata > Actinopteri > Clupeiformes > Engraulidae > Coilia > Coilia nasus. The sequence continues at coordinate 8,718,978 of CM050199.1, forward strand.
GTGAGAGATTGTGTAAAGGTTTGTATGTGTCTGTGTATGTTCAACAGTCTGTGTGCGTGTTAACACTGAGTGCCAGATGTACAAAGCTATTAACGACCATTTCTGGCCTAATTCTCTCACAAAGGGCACCTAAAAACACGCCGTAGTATGTAAAACTCCAAACAGCGTGCGGTATCAGTGGCAAAGCGGAAAATACCGCTTTTCTGGGTATGCATATGCAAACCTGGGAGTGTCTGTATTTTGATCAATTTCATCCGCGTTCATTGTCCGGTGTGGAAAGGAGGGAGGGCCGATGGAATTCAGGCATTGAGCTGATGTCGATGTTGCCTTGCACATCACAGCAATAACTGACGGATAAAATGAGGCCCAAACCCGACGATGTACTTGCTTTAAAAACAAACGAAAAAAGAAAAAAGCTGAACAATGAAGGCAAAATTGGCCTGTTTGCACACACATGGTTACAGAAATAAACCCCTAACAACGTATGCAACAAATCTGTCAAAAATAAGTCCAAGTTCAAAAATCTAAAGATGGCTTGCATGTTCAGTTTTAAAACATACACACACACACACACACACAGGAAGCTGGTAGACCATATACACACACACACACACACACACACACACAGGAAGCTGGTAGACCCCCCCCCCCCCCCCCACCCCACACACACACACACACACACACAGAAGGCTGGTGGACCCCATGCACAAACATACACACACACAAGAAGCTGGTGAACCACATGCACACACACACACACACACACACACACACACAGGAAGATGGTAATCCCCCCCTCCTCAGAGCGCCTGCAGAAGGCCCTCCCACTGGATAGACTGGGCGAAGACCTCCCTCCCCTCAGAGCGCCTGCAGAAGGCCCTCCCACTGGATGGGCTGGGCGAAGACCTCCCTCTCCAGCCAGAGCGGGTAGCTGTGGGGGAAGTCGTGCGGCAGCTCCACGCGGCAGCCCAGCACGCTGCTCAGGTTATCCACCGCCGCCAGCCCGCCCGCCCGGCGCTCCCCACCCTCGTAGCGCCTGCTGTGGAAGCGCTCCATGCTCTCGCGCAGGGCACACTCCTCCGCCTGGAAGTCCCACGGATGAGCGTCCATGTCTGCACACACACACATTAACACACACACACACATTAACACACACACCCATTAACACACACATACACACCCATTATCACACACATTAACACACACACACACATACATACACACACACACACACACACAGTGGCCTCATTTATCAAACATGCATACGATAGAAAACGGGAAAAGTGTTTATGGTATTTATGAATTTGAACGTGATCGCAGGCTATGATGAAATCTCACGTTAGGTCTGAGCTCTTGTACGCAGTTTAGAAGGCTGGGGCTTGCAGCGGACAGTGTTCCTGTCGAAGAATTGTAGTAATGTAGCCTTTAGTAGCCTATATTGTACAAAACTTTTCTTTAAATAATATCGATAAATAGTTTATTATTTAAAAACAACACTGCATGCTGTCTACATTTTCATGGGCATTTGCATAGGGTGCGGTGTGATTTTGTAATGATACCATTTGATATTGTATGTCAGCAAATGTATGAGTCTATCTTTGAAATAAAGTCTAATTAAATAAAATTTCCCCCTTTTCTGCTTCCTCGGCACGTCTGAATGAACCAGCTGGATCAGCTGGAGCTGCACCATCACGGTGGCCATCTCGGGGATAGAAAAAAGTCTGTTTTTGCTAATATTATGAGCGAGGTAATTCTAAGGGATAAGGGATTCAAATTGTAAGGGATAACAGCCTTCAAGGTGACCAGTCCTGTGGAAATACTGTAATGGTGAGGTGGAGGCAAAGAACTCAACAACACGAAGTGGAGTTCCCCCCGACTCATTATTTCCACAAAATCGGTCACCTCGAAGACTGCTTACCTTCCACTTCGTTCACTTGCTTATGATCTGCATCAAGGAAACATTTTAACCCACAATTCCCTACATGTTTAACATAAACTACAGTATAAATGAACTGCTACCGAAATAGCTGTTTGATTTGCTACTTTATAGCATTAGTTGTGGAAAAGTAGACCCATTTAACCGTTGACTTGGCTGCTGGAGCTTTAATGGTTACCAGTCATGGAATGGTGATTCAAATTTTTGAGATCTACTTCAAAGATAGACAATTATAGAAAGTGAATCCTCATCAGCCAATCAGAAAATCATAGTCCCAGTCAACATTGAGGTGATGGCAGACATTCTGGTAGATGGCGGACATGTGTGTGTGTGTGTGTGTGTGTGTGTGTGTGTGTGTGTGTGTGTGTGTGTGTGTTTACCACTGCCATACGCCCAGTCATCATTGAGGCGATGTCAGACCTTCTGGTAGATGGCGGACATGTGTGTGTCTGTGTGTGTGTGTCTGTTTTTTTACCATTGCCATAGGCCCAGTCACCATTGAGGCGATATCGGACCTCCTGGTAGATGGCGGACATGTGTGTGTGCATGTGTGTGTGTGTGTGTTTGTGTGTATGTGTGTGTTTACCACTGCCATAGGCCCAGTCATCATTGAGGCGATGTCGGACCTTCTAGTAGATGGCAGACGTGTGTGTGTGTGTGTGTGTGTGTGTTTACCGTTGCCATAAGCCCAGTCATCATTGAGGCGATGTCGGACCTTCTGGTAGATGGACGGACGGACATGGTTTTCATGTTGCTCTTCCTCCACTGGCGGCCCAGGTACTTGGTCTGCATCTTCAGCAGCTTCAGCACGTACAGCTGCATCATGGCCTGCTTCACCTTTAGCGCCCTCTTCAGGATGGGAGCCGACGTGAACACCACCAGCATCTGTACCAGGCCACAGCCTGCGGTAAGGGGGTGTGCATTTGTGTGTGTTGGTGTGCGTCAGTGTGTGTGTGTGTGTGGTGTGTGTGTGTGTGTGTGTGTCTGTGAGTAAGTGAGTAACCGAGTGTGTTAGTGTTTGTGTTTGAGAGAGAGTGAGTGGGAATGTGTGTGTGTGAGAGAGAGAGAGAGTGCATGTGGCATGTGTCTGAGTGAGAGAGTATCTGTATGTGGGTGTGAGTGTGTGCGTGTGTGTGTATGTGTGTGTGTGTGTGTTTACCATGGTTCTAGAGTGTTTCCACTTGGTGAGCTTGTTGAGAACTCAGAGGAGGTTGATGCAGGAGAAAAGATTCCTCCAGCAAAACTCACCGCTGTCTGCTGCTTCCTGTAACACACACACACACACACACACACACACACACACACACACACACACACACACACACACACACACACACACACAGCTTCTGTAAAGTTGTCTCCTGCTTCCTATTACACAAACAGAACATCTGTAAACTGTGTGTGTGTGTGTGTGTGTGTGTGTGTGTGTGTGTGTCACTTACCAGGCTTTCTGCAGTCAGTTCTGGCATGTCATGAACTACACAGTGAGGGAAGTCCAGAACACATATGCTGCGCGCACACACACACACACACACACACACACACACACACATACACACACACACACACACATAATTACAAACACACACAAATATATAAAACACAAACACACACTCACATTAGAATACAAACACATAGCCCCAGCAGACTAGTACTATTTGTGTGTGTTTAACATGTGTGTATCTGCACTCTTAAAACGAATGTGTTGGAAATCAACACATCTTTTGTGTAAGATTACTTTCAACAAAAGTTGTGTTATATTCCAGAAATGTTTAACACAAAAATTGCACAAATAACCAACACAAATATGTGTACCTGTTATAGACTATGGAATAGCACAATTTGACAGGCTTGTCCATTTGCGCTTGTTTACCTCCCACTGATTTGCCCAAAATGTAAAGTTAACCCAGAGCTCCTCTTGGGCACTGTTGTAAACCAATGATGACCTCATGTAGGCTAATTTTATTGGTGTGCCTTAAGGCTGAATCCCATTTCTAATTTATACCCCTTTCCCTACCCCTATCCCTTGCCCCTTGCCCCCTGAAACTGAGCAACAATGGGTAGGGGTTGGAAGTCAACCCCTATGAATTGGGACACCACTTCAACAATGACATACGTCATCAGTAGTCTCTGCCAGTTTTTACGTAAGCAGACGCGACAAGCTTTTGCCAGAAATCCAACATGCCGACTGCAGCTGTGGTGGTCTCTGTTGCGTGGGCTATTGTCATCTTTTTACGGTTGCATTCTGAACTAAACAATTTTTACCGTTTCTGCAGAATGGGCTTACAATGCTAGTCTTCGGGGCAGCAAGTACGAGTGAACCCGTCAGTTGCTTGTAAACTGTTACAAACACAATGAGCTAGCCAGCATTCGCGGTTCCCAAAACAAAAAAGTAACACCGTCACAGCAGAATGACACGCATACCATTCGAACGAACACAACCCCAGATTTTCCAAGGGTAAACCAATGATATTGCTTGCAACTACTTGGGTTACAATATCGAAATAACTGTGTTGCACCGACGCTCGCAATTCGTTCACAACTTCCATGCAATTCCATGCATCAACTGATTACTCAAGGTCACAAATAACGTTACACTACTTAATACAGTACTAGCGATTTTTTTGTCTGTATTTTATAAAGAAAATGACCATTTCGCATTGGAACAATGTTAAACTTAAGACAATACAGCGGTTAACACAAATTTTCAACCGTAAATAATGGAGAAAATACTTTTGTGAACTAGTTTTTGATCTCTGTACTTGTCGTTGCAGCCATCTTGCTGGTGATTCGCAAGGCATTCTGAGAAAATGCTCATACCCCTCTGTCTGGAGTGTGCCTCTGAAAAATCTTCGTTTGGAGGGGTATATAGCCCTACCACTTCCCCCTACCCCTCTGTCCTCAGGAGAAATGGGACACCCCTACCCCTACACCAGTGGCGGCTGCTGGTCTTTCAAATAGGGGAAGCACATTTTAGGTGTACATTATTTTATATATATATATATATATTTTTTTTTTTTTTTTTTTTTTTTTTTTTTAATCCTATTGGAGCCTGGCCGTTATTAAGAAAAAAAAATATTAATTGAGACTGTTGTCAACCACAGCCATGCCACAGAACTACAGTAACACACACATGAAAATTATTTTCAGGAGTAACACACACCCAAACTGTATCTGTATACAACAATACCAGAACTGAACAGAACATGAACAGAAATATATAACAGAACCATTAGAAATACACGTTATTGTGTATAAATTCTGCCCTGCGCTCCTTTTGCAGGAAATGCCATTGCTTTTTTCATGCCTTTTTGTATGCCCTGTCAAAGTTATTCAGGTCCGTAAAACCTACATTTGACTAAAACTACATATCCCTGACACAGCTTTATCAAGAGCCATGGCCAACAGTACATTCTGTTTGTCACAGCACGTCCAATTAGACAGTTCATTTCGTCATACCAGGAAAGTTGAAGAAAAAAAAAAAACAGTTACTTTCACCAGTTTTTGTGGGCCAAATCAGTCTTGGGTGTTGGTCTGTCCTGCTGTTTAATTTCTAGTCTCTCCTCATACGGAAGACTATCGAATGGGTTTGCCAAAATTGTCAACAACCCAGATAGCAATAGGTTAGGGGCCCACTGGCGGCCCACCAGTGGCAGAGTTGTCGGTCCAACGGCGGCTTCCACCAGTGGCCCAACTGGCGTTTTGCTCATCGGTTCTTTGGCGGTCCGCCGGTGGCTCAAAAGCGGTTTCAGATAAAGGGCCGCCCTTTTGCCGCTTGTTACCCACCATATTTTCTTTAGCTTTATTATGGCTATATAATTCAAACAAGGCATTAAAATGAATATAAATGCAATTCAATTTATGATTTAAAAGAATATAAATGTATACATCTAAATATTATCCCACAGACTGACCACACATAGTATAAGGTTCAATACATTTTGGTTTATTTTGAATGTGTTAACGGTTTTTATATGAATAAATCATACATAAATAACAATAATTCGTAATACATATGATTTTTCAATGTGTCTATTTTAAATAAAAAAAATGAATAAATAAAAATTGACAATTTACAACGATCAGCAAGTTTAATACATTTGTTTTTTTCACATGTTTACATGTTTTAAATAAATAAATAAATAATAATAATAATAATAAAAAAAAAAATATATATATATATACACTAGACATTGCACCATAAGAATTGCCTATTACCTTAAATTACCCCAAATTACCTTACAAACTTATACTCGTGGTTACCTATAAAGAGAAGAGAGACAACATATCACCATCTGTCTTATGACACAGCTGCATCAACATTCTCTCCCTTTCTCTCTCTCTCTCTCACACACACACACACACACACATCACCTAGATTCACAAAATGTTTTTTATACTTTTCTTTTTACTACGTTCATAAACATTAAATATGTGAATCAGCATTTGGGATCATGTTGAGTGAGGTATATTTTTTTAATTCTGTCAAATATGTAAATAAATAGTTGTGTTTTGCTTACTGCATAACTACCGGTAGGAGGCGTAAGCCTACCTAAAATATTGATACTGTGATACTGCCCTATAAGTTCGGTGCATGGCATTAAAGAAGAGTTGGTGTAAGGAAGTAAGGAGTGAGTAAAGTCACAGCCCTTTTATTCCTTGAAATGTCTGTGGTTAAGTGAACATGTTGGTTTACATGCCTACTACTGTTCTCATTCTTTATTATTTTGTACTCGTTCAAGTCTAGTATAGAGTAAGTCACTGCTGACAATACAAAAGGATTTTAAAGACCCCGCGGGAACCCCGATGTTGTGTATGTCCTCGATTGTAAGTGGCTTTGGGTTTAAAAAGCGTCTGCCAAATGCTATGTAATGTAATGTCTACACATCAGTTGCAGTAGCTGCCTCAAAACAGGGCACAATATCGGCGCGATAGCTAGCTAGACTAACAAACATGGACAGCCAAGGCAAGGACAGTGGTTGTGTTGACCCTGAAACTTTTTTTGTCACAGGACAAATGTTAAATCCCATCTGTCATCTATTAACCAATAAAGTTGCTTTCATTTTTAAAAAGTCGGACTGGTTTGCCTGGCAAAGGCTACCAATCTAGCAAAACTTGTCAGCTGCTACTAGTCGAGTAGCTTACACTTTCATATAGCCAAAGTAAATTTCCCCCCTTTCTCAAATGTGAATAAAAACATTTCAGCAGTTACATATAAGAGGGTGATATGTACTTTGTCTATCCTTTGTTGACTAAGTATGTCAAACTAGCCACCATGCCCGTTTTCTTGTAATGAAAGAGTAATGAATGAGTTTGTTTCTGTCTTGCTGTCAGAAACGTACCACAACAGTTCACAACATTTTGAAGTGTAGGCTAGGCTAGCATTACGTTTTCAATATTTTTTGAATAATTTTAGAAGAGATAGTGAAGAAGATGTTGTACTTACCTAGTCCTATTAAATTGTGGCTGGTTCTTCGGCCGCGAGGTTAACGCTCGTCCGTTGCTGTCAACAAATGGATGGCAGTCCTCCAGCGGTCCACGGATGGCGAGCCGCCACTATCTTGCGCACTTGTGAAATTCGAATCCTCGCGGGGCGCCGACCAAAAGCCACTCACGCCCCGAGCTGTGATTTGTGCTAGGCAGTGGTCCGACTTCGGGCCACGGCTGGCATACCACCGACGGCTTGCCGTCCAAAAGCCACCAGTGGTCCACTATATACATGCTAGCTGGGAATATTAGCAGTAGCCATTGTATTGGGCTAGCACGCTAACTAGCCGGCTAGTTTCCTTAACAACTTGACTAATTTGAACAATATGATTGTGAACGAACTAATGAAACTTAGACAAAAAACTCAATAACTTTGTGCTGACTGGTATGTTTTATTTAGAATATAATATGTGCAATGTGTAAATAACAAGCACTCTGGACGGACAACACGTTCTCTCACCACTTGTCTTTGGGAAATCCGCTAGCGACTGAATTCTACTTTACTCCGATGTTTGTTTGCCTGCGAATCAAAAGGGGTGTAGTCTTTTAGACAGTTCCACCAATTATAATGTGTAAGCCTAGCGTCTTGGCCCGCCCCCGCCCATCTCATTTTCCATTCACCCCCAGAGACGCTGAGCGTCCGTGGAAATGACGATTTTCAGCATTTATCCAATGAACACATGGCTTCACTGCATTGAAAAAAAGTGCATCAGACGTTCAGCTTCAATGGGGTGTCCCGCTGTGCTGTGCATTCAAAACCCTCGGAAAATCGCGTCAGACCCGACAATAATAAACAGAGTTATCAAGACTTAGCTATGAAGTTAAACATATTTCTAGGATGCTTCTAGTTTTAAACATAATGTCAATCCCAATTTAATGTAAATTCAACCTGAGAAATGGCGAAGAGTGCTGGTCACAACCACTATCAGCTACCTCGTTGAAAAAAAGGGATTGTAAGTAACTTTTGTTTTCTTTTTTCTTTGGGCGGGGGTTTAACCCTTGTAAAAACGTAACTACCATAGTACTACACCCCTATGGAGAGTAAGAGTTAAACATGTTGGACATGTCCTTGTTTTGTGGTACTCTCTTTCAGTTACCCCATAAGTGCTGATAAACAAATCCTGGCAAAAACCATCGTCACACTCTTTCCAGCACTGCAAATAAAAATGGAAGAAGAGAACGAAGGATATGTGAGTACATTTTGCTAACTGTGACATGGGACTTACTGTAGTTGTGTGCACTTTGGTCTTTCTTCGCCTGACTGATTTGTTGTATTGGTTTAACTGTGTACTCTAATAGGTTTTTCGTAGGACTTAATTTATTGCATTGTAGCTTTGTAGTACACCATTTTGTAGTATCCTATTTGTGCCTTTTAACATTACACGGTGTGCTCTTTAAAGGAGATTCTTTTCAGTCTCATTGTGTTTTGTGTATGACCATACTACCTGCTTTCTATTATATTCTGTGCTCTTTATAATAACCATACATGCTTTTTTATTATATTTTGTTGCACTCTAGGAGCATTTCTACAATCCTGTAAGCTACTCTGGCTTTCTGGAAGACAAACTAAGAAATATCCGTCGGAGTCTGAAGGATGACCAGCGGCGTTACCGCAGACGGGGTGGACTCGGTGGTGGATCGTCTGACATTTTTGTTAGACTGGAGGAGGTCTGTGAAGGAATGGATCACTGTGATCAAGAGGATGAGGCCTACCCCTGAAAATCGATCATCAATTAAGATGGGAATGGACAAAACCTACACACACCGAAGATACTGGATTTCTAGTCACTCACCTACTTTGGAAGAGATTGTGGAAAACTACCCCCGCTTCGTTGACATGCCATATCTGGTAAGTCTGTTAAGAAATGCAATCACTACCATTTAGGATGACCTGTACACTGTGTATTGCACAACTAATGATGGTGTGTGTGTGTGTGTGTGTGTGAACTTTCTAGATTGACAGTGAGTTTGCAAGAATGTTTCCAGAGAAATTAGATGTCTTCCTCCGCAAATGGGAACCATCGATCCTCCCAAAGCTGCTAAAACTGGCTGCTCTGGAAAAGAAGGAAGAATCGCCTGAAGATGAGAGTGCCGGTAAGGTGGAATAATTCAAATTATTAACAATTTGCAGATATTAGTGTGAAGGTCTAGGGAGTGATTGTCTTTGGTTTAAAACAATCCCTATGTATTTGGGATGTTGTGCTTTCTTTCTTTTTGTGCAGAATCAAAGTGCTTCAGAGCCCTGAAGATGCTCATCCAGTATCTTCCTCCCACTGCTTCAGGACGGAGCAAAGGCTGGAGCAAATGCAGTGTAAAGTCGGCTATGTCGTACATGTTGGAGATAAAGCCGGTAAGATATGTTTTGAATTAGCAGCAGTGTTGAGATGTCTGGGCATTCTTTCAAAACTGGTGGTGTAATTGCTCTAAACAATGATTTGAATTAGCGGCTCTTTGGAGAAATAACATACATAGTTCCTATTTGTGAAAGTGCTGATGCACTCTTGTTTCTCCTTACTGTTAAATATTTTGATGAGCACCTTCACTCTTACGTTGTGGAGAAGACAAATGAGTATGAGATGGTTAATCTAAAAAATGTTGCATATGTTTTACCTCTTGATTTGTTCATGTACCGTGATTCTGAAAAGCACATAATACTACAATACAAACTTGTATAGACTTTCATTAATTCTAAAAAAAACACAATGATATGAGACAAATGTGTACAGATTTTATCTTACTGCAAATTTGGGATTGTATTTTATTAATTGTATTACATGGTGACATTTTATGTATTTTATTAATTTACTTATATATTTAATGTATTGGCAATTCTTGGATATGCGTGATTGAATAATAAAATTCATGTAAATTTGTAATCTTTAATTTGGTTGTATTTTTTTCTAATCATATGCTAGTAGGTACAGTTACACAACATGTGTTGATATAACATAAAGTAACAGAAAAACTTGTTACACAAGTTACACAAAAGTTGTGTTGAATATGGTAACACACATAATGTGTTAAAATCAACAACAGGTTCTGTTGTCCCAATCTGGACATAGAGATGTGTTAAAAAAACAACACAAGTTGAGTTATTTTCAACACATGTGTTTTAGGAGTGTGTAAGTCTTTGACTGTGTGTGTGTGTGTCTATGTGTGTGTGTGTGTGGGGGGGGGGTTATTATGAAGAATTGTAAAGTGGTCTGTATAAAAGATTCTAGAGCAGTTGTAATTAAAGATTCTAGAGTGGTCGTTATGAAAGATTCCATAGCGGTCATTATGAAAGGTTCTAGAGCAGTCTTTATAAAAGATTCTTGTGCAGTCGTTATGAAAGGTTCTACAGCGGTCGTTATGAAAGATTTTAGAGGGGTCGTTAAGGTTCTAGAGCATGATTCTAGAGTGGTCATTAAAAAATGTCTGAGCGGTCTTTATGAATAACTCCAGAACCGTCATTATGTATGATTCTAGAGCAGTCGTTATGAAAGAGTCTAAAGCAGTCTTCGTTAAAGATTCTACAGTGGTTATTATGAATGATTCTAAAAAAGTCTTTATGAAAGATTCTAGAGCAGTCAGTCACTGCGTGCACATGGATGAGTTGAATACAATTGGAAAGGGATTGGGATTGTATCAAATTCATGTGCACAGGCTAAAGATCGTATAGGGATTGGTTTCGCGAATCCGATTGAAACCCCTGGCTTGAGCTGATGTTAATTGGTGCCGCCTTGTGCACTGGATCATATCGGATGCACTAGAATGCACTGCTTGTATAAATGCAGACAGCACAGTTCGTGTGGTATCAAGAAAACCAAAAACGCTGTTTGTTCGTTCATACGGACTTCCAAACAAAGGAGAATGCACAACATGTATGCAAATGCTGCTCTGTCAACCTCCTCGAACGCAATCTTTGTTTGTATGCCGCTAGATAGTTTGTTTATTTTCTTTTTAGCAGCCGTCGACCAGAAGTAGTTCTAACACCACTTGTTGAAAGGAATACATCGCCACCTAGCGTAGTGGAAGCGGCCAGATCTCTGACCATTATCCGATTACACGAACTCCATGTGCACTTGGATTTTGGGACAGACCACCCGTTGGGTAGCAACACCCAATCCAATCTCAATCCAATCCGATCTTACCATGTGCATGTAGTGATTAAGACAGATTCTAGAGCGGTCGTTATGAAACATTCTAGAGTGGTCGTTATCATAGCCATACCCCCGAGGTCAGGTCACCATCATCCAGATGGCCTCCTACCTCTAACTCTAACCTCTACCCCAGACAGAGGCCAGGTCTCCATCATCTAGATCAGTGGTTCTTAAACATTTGTGACCGACCACAGCAAAACCAGTCTCATGTCGGCCAGAGCGAAACGGAGAAAATTGCGTTAGAAGTTTTTTTTTTTTTTTTCAAAAATTTGTGATTTTCATTTTTTTGCAAAATGTGAGAGTTGAGATCATGAAGAAGCCATTCCACGTTTCAGATAACAGTATTGGTTGCTTTAAAAACATGCATTTTGTCTTTGAAATTGGCAAGTTTTCAGGAAAGAATCTTGTCTTGTCGTGTGTATATTACCATACTGGCGATACTGGCCATTCATGTGACAATTACAGTGCTCTTTTGTTTGTGTTTCCGCCAATCAGCTGTGTTCTAGAAGCAAACCTCGTGGCTACTTAAGCTGTGTAACTTTGACTATGAATTCTACATAAGAAGGAAGGAGAACTCTCTCCTTAGGACGTTCACTAGTCAGAAACTTTCTCCACAGTGTACAGAATGCAATCGGATCCTCTAGCTGCAGAAAGAGAGTAAAGTACTAAGAGAGAGTGTTGACGGAGGGGAGGGGGAAATCCCCCTTTAAGCACAGCAGAGTCAAGACTCGTTTCGTTGAAATTCGAATGGGACACTTGTGGACTTTAACTAATAAATTGGTCCTTACTGTCTTTCTGGAGTTGTTAATGATTTTTTGGAACCACGTGTCATAATCTGCAACTGTTGGTGATTATTTCAAGCCTAATAGTCTAAGTTGTTACTGTTTGGATTTTGAGAAATTTAGCTTTACTTCAGGTCAGGCAGTAACACTATGTTGTTGTTAGCGCGCTAATGCTAGCGAACTACGCTAACGTAATGTTTTAAAGTGAACGCTGTCACTTTACTCACCAACACCCACCTAGATACTGTTACTGATATTAGCTCAAATGGACAAAGTAATATAAAGGGATAAGGTTACAGCAATGTGTTAAATTCAAGGTGAGTGAAGTTAGCGTTTAGCACATTGGTGTTGTCATAGTTAATAATACTATTCACTTAAATGAGCTAGTTCGCTTGCTAGCTCGCTGTACAGACACAATAGGCGTTTGCTGGCATCATACGTTTAGACATTAACACACTACACAGAATTATATTTGTCTTTGTAGACTATAAGATCTTTGGTACTAATTCAGCTTTCCTGTGGTCATTATTTTTGCATGAACAGGAGATATTTAGCTGATAGCAGGGGGCAACGGGGCTTGTTTAATTGTAAACATGTTACTAGCCAAAACCTCCTATTACAGCGTAGTTTCAATTTGCGATGGGCGATTAATTTGAATAATGCCTGAATTGACTGGTGCTAATGACTAAATCTTTACTGCAGTATACAACAGTAATACTGTAGTAAAAACTGCAGCTTTAATACTGCAATACAGCTGGTAGCTACTGCAGCACTAGTTGCTAAATCATTAGCGAGAGTGAAGCAAACTTTAAGAGGAGTTTTCTCAGTTTTGTGTTTTAAGGTGTGCATGCTTTCATATGGCCACCAATTCTTCAAATATCAGATTTCCATGTGCAAGACATCCTTGGAAAGCTTAGAAATTACACTTTCAGAATCTGTGAATAACTCAAAATGCTGAGTTGTGGCCGGTTTTGCTGTGGTCGGTCACATTTTGTCTGGCGACCCCACAAAAAAACCTGATGAGGTCTTCCGACCCCACGTTTGCCCCAAACCGCTTGTAATTGCATTGGGTAGGCTAGACCTGTCCAATCTTTAGGCAGCTAGACCATGCACCAACCCACCCACCCCCCGCGCACAACAACCTCATCTTCTAACCCCAACAACACCCCACCCCCGTGGTGCTAGGGGCTCTGATTCTTGCAAGTACCTATCCATAGGATGCTGTCAGTACGGATATCTTTTCATATGTGAGTACAGGATATTGTCTGGAATCTGGCATAAGAACCATGATGGTGGGGTATTCAGTGGCTTATCAATTTTGATAAATATGTAGTCTGTGGCTGACGGTAAGGGCCTGTTTTCTATGTAATGAAGGATGTTATATCAGGATTATGCAGGATTATGGATATTATGCAGAAATTTGCAGTAATTTCAAAACAGTATGAAACATGTCTTTACAGAAATGCACGATAGCAGTAGAATGGTTAACTTCTGCTATTGTTTACATTATGCATTGACTGATAACCGCGAGTTTAAAATGGGTTAAGTAAAATTTTGTCAAATCATTACTTTGCAAATATTTAATCCCTTGTTTTAAAGTGATAAATTAACGTGATGGAACGGTGGAAAGCTGAGATTCTGCTCTTTCTTTTGATGTGCGTGCCTTATCTATCCCATCACGGGTTCGCGAGTAATTTCACAGAGAGTAATGTCTGTGCAAAGCCATAATATGAGAGATTTTGGCGATTTTTTTAATATTAATATCTCGCCGATACTTGATCACAATACTTGATGAGCGGGAGGTCACGTTGTAAAGCCCTGGTTCTGCTGTTTTGTGTGGTATACCATCCCAGAGTAATTCAAAAGAGAAGAATGGGTGTAAAGTTGGACGCATTTTGCGTCCACCAGGCCAGTAGGGTTAATAATAGCTTGAGTTCTGAGTTGCACTTGGGTTGGTTGAAAACGTCGGACCAGTGCAGGTGTTTTATAAGTGTACCCCCATTGACATGTATGCGCGGATGTTGATCTCTCTCTCTCTCGCCATCTCTCACTCTCTGTGAGCGAGAATGACAGAATGAAAAAAAAAAACGAATCAATTTGTGGCGCTCGGTTTTCATTCTGTGGCAGCTCAGTGTCAAAGCATATTTGCAAAGTAAGTCCTGCCCCCTCCGACAATGTTCTTATGCTTACAAATATTCATCAATAACATGAAACAAACAATTGCAAACATCATGTAACATAAAGCTAAATAAATAACAAAGTCAAGAAGTGTGCGGTGAACTTTTGTTCCTCTTTAAAGTTTATTTTATCCTGCGTTTACCTGCACCTTCAGCTGTGCATGGATCTTTGAACCTTTGCACCTCTGTTTCTAATTTCCTCCTTGCCTTCTCCTGGATTGACTCTTTTATTAAACACATAGTTAGTCAGTTAGGTCTTTGAGCACCTCAGGGAGGGCATTAGCAGTGATGCGGTATTTTGTTTTGTATAAAAGTCACGAGTGCTTCAGCTGTCGTAACTGATGATGAGTCACAAGTACGGACTCCTCCCACCAGTAAAATCTGCTAATTTGGAAGCTCGTTAGAACAGCTTACAAAGGCAGGTGTTATAGACTTTCAGTCAGCTGTTTGAGGTTTGTTTTTCTGTATCTAATTACCCCTGCTGAGTTTACCGTTTCTCTCGTAATGGTTTCTGCTCTTCCAGCGCTGCGCCACAGAATGGTCTATGTATGGGAAACACTGCAGTTCTTTGCACATGGGTTGGTCTCTTTGCAAAAGTGGACCAAATACACATTGAGCAACACTCAGTGGGTATCTGCCCAATTTGAGGATTGGTTTTGAAGGATCTGGCTCTATTGATGATAGACCAGGAAGTCAACCTCCAAGCCTTTACATGCCAACATCCTAACCATGGTTCAACGCCAGACACAACTTTGATGGGCCAGGCAACAACTTCAAGAGTGGAATAGGATTCCGCAGGACACTATCCGACGCCTAGTCCAAAGCATGCGCTAACGGATCACTGCCTGCATCGAAGCAAACGGAGGCCAGGACATAGGCTACCCGGTATCGACTGTTATGACTTTGTGTTTGGCAAGTGCCATTTTCTTTTGTTAAGTTTTTTGTTTTGAAATTATTCTTGGAACTTCAGATTTTTGTTTCTGTATGCCAATTTCCTAAGCAAATGATTCATATGAAAAAAGTCCAGTTTAGGGTTTCAAAAGAAAAGTGATGTTGAAAAATGTAGTCTCAAAGTTTTCATTGACTGTGAGTGTATGTAGTACATTTTCATGTTCAGAGTTCAACACAAAGTACTTTAAGACAACAACCAACACAGACACAAACCTACGACCAACGCGTTTCTTTTTCAGCAAAAAACGGAAGACACGGACAATCCATGATTTCTGTAACCAAAATGGCAGATTTAGTGAGAGGACAGACACAGATTGACATGCAAAGCACCAGATCCAGTTCAAGTTTCCCCATCTCCTCATGAATGTTTTCTAACAAAACTAATCTCTACTAACCAACTCTTTACCTAGGCGCCTCGTACTTGTATCTTGTACATACTTGAGTCTGTGTGTGTAGGGGGTGTGTGTATCTGAAGTGTCACTGCCCCGGGAAAGTTAGCTAAGGCACATGTATCTTCCTGTGTGTATGTGTGTAGTCTGTTTACTCTGTGTTTCTTTACACCTCTGTTAGCTTATTATGTCCTACTTTTGTGTGTTCTGGAGAGGGGCGTTTTCATTTTCACAGGGTCCACAGGCTGCTCACTTGCCGAAAGAGGGGCGTCTTCAGTGATCTTTGACCTCAAGTGCTTGTCCATCTCAGCCAGGAACCCCATCCACTCTCCCACAAGCACATGGGCAGATTTGGTGCTGCTGCGCACTGAGTCCAACTGCAGCACCATTTGACAGAAGCGTGCAGCAAGGACACGCCCTCCAGATGCTGTGGGGTGAGATGTGAAAATATGGAGTAAGACTTTGACATTGAAGTTCATCTAGAAATTGTACCACCACCACCACTACTACTACTATTACTACTACTACTACTACTATTACTACTACTACTCCTATTAGTACTATTGCTACTACTACTACTACTACTGCTAGTTATACTATTACTATTACTACTATTA
This sequence comes from Coilia nasus, assembly GCA_027475355.1. Lineage (NCBI taxonomy): Eukaryota > Metazoa > Chordata > Actinopteri > Clupeiformes > Engraulidae > Coilia > Coilia nasus. The sequence goes on from CM050199.1 coordinate 8,735,459, forward strand.
CTGCTTATGATAGTAGTAATAATAATAATACATTTTAGTGAGTAGATTTCCTTACAGAAGGTCTCTGCCATCTTCTGAATGGTCTCTTTTTGAAGAGAGAAGCTGGTGGAATTGCTCAAAATGATAGCAAGATGCAGGGGACAGTTTCCACTGTGGTCATCTCCACATGCCTATAAGGAGATGGACAGAAGGCCCTCAGTCAACTTGACCATGGCACCATGGTCATAATCACAGTTCAACACTGCAAGTGTGAACATTGAACTCACAGAGGCAGCTGCAGGAATTTCACCCAGTCGGACCTGATAGTATGTTTTCATTGCATCGCTGTCCTTGAGGCTTCCAATAAAACTGGACAAAAAAATCAAAGGCAAAACGACATCAATTTTACAAAGACTGACAGTATATGCACTACACATATAACATTGTAAATCTGACAGAATTCCAATCTCAAAACTATTTTACCTGGATGTCACCCAGTCAGGTGAAGAACATCTATCAAGGCTGTTCAAGCCAAAGGCATGATCCCAAGACCTTTGGTCAACAGCCAGTTCAACAGCTTCCCACTGGGCAAAATAGACTAGAATCCGGAGATATTTTGACTGGATATGTTTTATGACATGCAGCATATCCGGACCAGGTTTTGACCATATACTGATTTTTTAAGAATCCGTGAAGATATTGACGTATTTTGACTCCGGATTTACCCTGGGTAAAACATAAGGAATCCGGGGATATCTTAGCCTAACTGTATTTAAGACATGCAGCATGTTTTGACCATCTCCGAAATTCTTAAAAATCCGCACAAATATTTTTCAGTCACGATTCACACTCTGCATATCTGGGTCACCCGGGGCATGTTCTGTTCATTTCTTTTTTTATTAGGCCTGTGTCTGCCTTCTGTGGATATTTCCCCTATGCTTCCTTAATATGTGTACGCGCGCACGAGTGTCTCCCTCTCCGTTTGTCAATCTTTTCTGTTAGGTTTTGATTGGGGGAAGTGTCAGGGCACGCGCTGATCTTCCTACCAAGTGCCATCACATTTCAAAGTCAAGGAGGAGGCTATTTTCTAAAATGAACACCAGCGGCCGAGTGGTAAGCACTGCATAGAACGCAGTGCTAAGGTTTCGGATGCAGCTCTGCTGTCCAATCGTATTGGAATAGAACGTTGTGATTCTTTAGAATGATTGGCTCTTATCTGGCCGCACATTTAAAATCTGGGTGGTACAGCCTGTCCGTTTATTGTTGCACTGGAAGCAGAGGTTGGTGTCCTGCAGGCAAAGATTTTAATTCTTATTTTTTAACACGTTGCTGTTATGGGAACTCCTGGAAGATCCCCAACTAAAATAGCCAATGCTTGGCGAGCAAGTGCGAAGTCGAGGTTTGATGGTGAAGAAAATCCAACTCTGAGAGATGTTCTCTAAGGTAAGTTGAAATAACAAGATTTGTATTTGGCCAGATGCACATACAATATTTTGTGTTAATGTACATCAAAATGAAAGCATGTGTGATAATGGTAACATTGAACTTTTCAATTTTTAACAAAACATTAACTGTTGTTAGCTAACCAGGACTTTGACTGAACTTGAGGGAATGGTAAGTTAGCTACAGGCAGCCTGTCTTGGCGCTGGCGGGATATCTGGCGGGCTGACGTTAACGTTAGCTACATAGTTAGCTAGCCTGCCACCAGCTCATATCATGATGTTTGTGACATAATGCATTATCAGTCATTTGAATGTATAAACATTTTTCTGACATTGATGTCTGATTATCGATATATCTGGAAAGGACTAATTTCAAAATCTTGCTTCGTCAAAAATATCTAGGCTAACATGCTACATAGTTAGCTAGCTAGTATTTGTACAATTCTCCGCTGGGACCTCTCCGCTAATTAAAATTGTAAAGAAGGACAGTCATCCACTAATGTTTTTTTTTTAGAGGCGGACGATTCTCTGCTAAATCAAAGCGAGCATTTCCCTGAACTATATGAATATACTATGATTTTTCTTCATCAGGCACGGGTGAGGCGCATACATCGTGGGCTGGGGGAACTACAGTGGCGAGTTGGATCTAACGACAGGTATGTCCGATTTCACAATGACGTTCAATGCCATCTTCAATTTATTTCAGAAAAGGGACAAAACAAATCCTGATTTCTTGATTAATGCATGTTGAGTGCTGTTCATAGGAAAAAGGTCAATTTTCATGTTGTCCTGTACTTTATTGACTTCTGTGATTTTTAATGAAATGAAAAGTAATCAAAACCTGTGTCCAATTGTATGTTTTCTGTTCAGCTTTAGGTCACCTCATAATGAGCAGGTTACCAAGGCTATTGTCGAGGCTATTAAGGATTCTGGGGAGAGTTGGGGACCAGAGTGCTTACTAAGAAGTAAGATTGAAGATTATTTATCTGCCATTCATGTGATAATGATCCACTCATAAAACTGTTTAACTCGATTTCTTACTGTCTCGCAGAAGCCTGCAGCCGATTCTAAGAGAATCTTAAAAGCCAAACAAGATTGGAACTTGCGGGGAGGACTGACGATGTGAAGATTCAAAAACTTAACAGCAGACGTGAGCGGGTAGGTAAAACACAACTAAAGCACAACTAACAACCCCATCACAGTTTAGTTCCGTTTAAATGCGCAGTACAGAAGAAAACAGTCCATGGGATGGAGGAAGTTGGACTCAATGTTTGTTAAATCCCATCTACAAGGTATAGGCTTTTAGAAAATGTAGGCTATGGTTTTTGCTGTGTGACCTGTTTACCTTAAGGGTATAGGGCAAAATGTTAAAGATTTTTGAATATAGGACGAACCAAGAGTACATAGGCCTACACAGGTTAACCCTATGGGCCCGACGGACGCAAAATGCGTCCAAATTTACACCCATTCTTCTCTGTTGAATTACTCCGGAATGGTAGCGAGATGGCACTTGCACCACACAAAACAGTGGAACCAGGGCTTTACGTGACCTCCTGCTTATTTTGCGCTCAAGTATCGGCAAGATGTATATGTAAATCGCCAAAATTTCTCATATTAGCGCTCTGCACAGGCATTACTCTCGTTTAAATTACTCGCGAACCCGAAATAGTAAACCATATTCCGTATAAAAAAATCTTGTATTCTTGCAAGTACCTGTCCATAGGATGCTGTCAGTATAGATATATTTTTATATGAGTAGGAGATTGTCTGGAATCTGGCAATATAAGAACCATGATGGTGGGATATTCAGTGGCTTATTAATGTTGAGCTAAGATTCTGTGCCTTGTCTATGCAATCACGAGTTCGGGAGTAATTGCAGAGCTGTGCAGAGCGCTAATGTGAGAGATTTCGGCTAATTTTAACAAATTAATATCTTGCCAATACCCGAGCGCAAAAATAAATACTGGTCACGATGTAAAGCCCTGGTACTGCTGTTTCGTTTGGAATGAGTGCCATATCGCTACGATGTACCGTTCCAAAGTAATTCAACAGAGAAGAATGGGGGTACCTTTGTCCGCACTTTGCGAGCGTCGGGCCCATAGGGTTACGCTGCTTCTTTTATTTTATTTTTTGATGATGATCTGAGCCGGCTTCAGTCTACAACTGCTTTTGTTTAAGACTTTTTTTTCCACCACTAGGTTAATACAGGCCTTACGTTCTTAATCTAATACGAGTTTGGTGCACAATGTTTCGTTTATTTCACATTTCCATTCAAAGATCCCAGAAATAACCGCCGCCCTTTTCGTTCATGTAGTTCAAACTTTCTCGTACAGTTCTGGCCCATGTTGCTGGTTGTAAACAAGCGCGGATTTTACCATGCACGGTGTAAGCATTCAACCGTAGGCATGCATCCTTTTGAAATACGTTGTGTAATACTGCCGTCTCTTGTAGCTTTTCAAGCAGAGACTGTTGGTGGCCCGGGACATCTTGGAGGAGGACGACTACGAGTACCTGAAAGGAGCTGACGTCTGTCCGACGAAGAAAGCGGAGAAGAGGACAAAGGCACCTATATTGTGCTGCAGCCGAGGTGGAGAAACGCGAGGTTAACACGAGTCCTACATAGATGCCAGCAGGCGCTCGAGAGTACTGGGAGACTCGGCCGTAAGCCCGCCTGTCTGAGACGGCGGCTCACCGAGAGGGACCGGTTCTCCCGTCGTGAACCCCCAGCCAAAATGCTAATTATTGTGTTGATGTTTGAGTTTGTAAAAATGGGAAATGACAATAAAGACAACGTAACAAACGTTATTGTCTGTCGTATGAATTTTAGATGTAAAGTAAAACAAGTTGGAATCAGCAGATGCAGTCTGTTCAAAGTAATTGTTATGGCGATCTAGTGGTCAAGTTAATGTTAATCTGTTGAGGGGCGTGATAAGACATTTTGGCCATGTTTGCCCGTCCTATAAACTCATAACATAACTAATAAAGGCATGTAGCCTACTATAAATGCCTTTGAAATTAATGCTGCCTGGTCGTAAAAGCTATGGGCGGCACCACGTTTGACGTATCCGGAGATATAAGTAAGAAGAACGAGACGTATTCGGGGGCATATCTACAGCGACTACGTGAAACATGGATCATATCAGGTGAGTATACAGCATCCGGATATGTCGCGTGTAGATACAGTGCCATTCCGGAGTTCTGATATGCTCCGTATATGACAATTGACACCAACGTATCCGTAGCGTATCTATCCATATATCTCCGTATATTCTAAATATCCGATAGTATATGACTACAAACACCCCCGGAAACAAAGCCTTTTTGCCCAGTGTCCTTCAATATAATATACAGAATTGTCGACTTTAGTGTTATGTATAATTACATAGGCCAGTGATATCAGTATTGCTGCTTTGAATTTGTGCATCTGCTGACACATTTGTACTAAACTGAAACATGATTTGCCTTCAAATCAAGTAAATCATTATGTACATATCAGTTTATTTCTTGTACAGGCATACATACAGTATGACATTGAAGTCAAGGAAGTGCATAGCATACCTTTGTCTTACCAGCCACCAGCAATCTAACAAGGCTGGTGGTGGCACTGCAGTCTTCTGCCTCATGGACAACAGAAGATTTCTGAAGCAGCAGGTCAGCAACATCTTCACCACTGACCATCTGGGGAAAAAAGATTATTATATTATTGGTAAAAGAATTAAAATGACTATGAATGATTTGTAATTACATTCAGAGGCAAGTAAATGAGTACAAGTCTTAGGAGAGCTACTTACTCCGTTCTTCTTGCAAAGAAGCGCCAGAAGTCCCCAGCCCAATCCAACCACCTTGCTTTCTGCCTTGGTAGCTGTGTCGAGGTAGCGCTCCCTCTCTATGGCCAGATGGTAGATCTCCACGAGAACTGAGTCACAGCTGCAATAATTAGGATGCATATCACTCTGTCTCCCGTGCGGCACTAGGCCGCTCAGACCATTGCTTGGTTCATCTTATTCCTATCTACAAACAAAAGTTAAAAACAGCTAATCCTGTGATCAGGTCAACAAAGAAGTGGACAGAGGAGGCAAAGGAAGAACTATAGGACTGTTTTGACTGTACAGACTGAAGTGTCTTCGAGGAGGCCACAGCTGACCTGGACGAATTGACAGATACCGTCACCTCATATATTAGTTTCTGTGAGGAAGTTTGCGTGCCAACAAAAACGTTCCATATATTTAATAACAACAAACCATGGTTCACCCCGAATCTCCGTCAGCTCCGCCAAGCCAAGGAGGAGGCCTACAGAAATGGAGATAAGCCTCTCTTCAAGTCACTCAGAAACTCACTCACAAAAGAGATCAGAGTAGCTAAAAGGAGCTACTCTGAAAAGCTGAAAAAACAGTTTTCAGCTAACGACTCCACGGCACTATGGAGAGGGCTTCAGGACATCACAAATTACAAAAGACCACCCCCACTGCTGAGGCCAGCAACGGCCTTGCTGATGACCTGAACGCCTTCTACTGCAGATTTGAGAAGGAGGCATTCACACCCCTCCCCCCGCCAGATCAACTGCAGACCCCACCACCCACCTGGCTTCACCCCCCCAATCCACCACCCGCCCCCCAATCCACACTCATAATTTGCGAAGAGGACGTCCGTCGCCTCTTTGAGAGTGTGAGAGTGTGAGAGGGTGAGCGGTCACCCCGGGTACAGATGAGGCAAAACTGGAATGTTGAGGGATGAAGGAAGGCAGGCAGGCAGCAAAATGTCCCAAAAACTAGTATTTAATGAAAATACTGCAGGTGGGCAATGACGGTGAATGCCATAAAATACCAGAGGCAATATATATAAACGTCCAGCAGATGGAGAAAGCTATTAGCACCGGTTAGGCAATAGCAATAGCAATGGCGAATAATAGCAATAGCAATAATAGCAATAGCAGCCAAGTAGTAGCAACAGTTTCGCAGCAGACATAGCACCTACCCTCACGCTCCCCAAAGGCAGAATGAGGGCTCTCTTTATACGGCTACCGTTCCCTTCAAATTGACTCTACCATTTACAAATTAGGTAAATTCTTTAAACAAAGTATTTACAACACCAATAGCCCATCAAACATATTGCAAACATAATCATAATAACCCACCACCAACATAATGTCATACAACCACCACCAAAATGAAATAAACACTCATATTAAAAAATGTCACACATTACCCCCCACCATGCACAATGCCCGCTACCACAGCTCCGAGGCAAAGGGTAAAACCACTGCTCCCACAGCGGGCGCGCTTCCGCGAAGGGCAGTGGAACCACAGCAAACCGGTGAGTCATGTGTCTTGTACTTGTATTTGTGTTTGAGGCTAGGCAGGGATTTAACGGAGAAAAAGGGTGTAAATGTTAGACACAGTAGTGGGTACCTCACTACATGTCCGGGATGGTGAAAATGGAGTTTATGGCAGGAGGGAGAAGTGTGTAATGAGTGTGTTTGTGACTGTCGGGAGAATCGTGCTGTAAACGCTGAAGCGCGTTGTCAATGGCGTCGGCCAAACACCACAAACATTTCCCCAACATCACCCACACAGTTAATAAAGCCGTCCCCCACTCCCAATGCTTTTTGCCACCGTTCACACAAACATAGACACAAATCCCAATGTCCAAAAAACCCCGGTGCAATTGTGCAGGTGTGTGCGTGTGTGTGCTACGAGTCTCTCTCTCTCTCTCCCTCACTCTCCAACTCGTGCAGGCAACAATTGCGCCTGCCACGAGCAAACGCTACTCAAAAAGTTCACCAGCGTAACGGTGAGAAGGGGGGGAGAATCACCTTCTTACAGAGAGGCAAAATGTCCGGAAGGCTCCAGGTCCAGATGGAGTAACACCCTCCTGTCTCAGGGCCTGTGCCATCCAGCTGGCACCAATTTTTACTCAGATCTTCAACAGATCACTGGAGCTATGCGAAGTTCCCTCATGCTTCAAAAGCTCTACCATCATCCCAGTCCCCAAGAAACCCTCCATCCCTGGACTAAATGACTACAGACCTGTGGCCCTGACCTCAGTTGTCATGAAGTCCTTCGAACGCCTTGTGTTGTCCCACCTCAAAAAGATCACAGGCTCCCAGCTTGACCCCATGCAGTTTGCCTACAGGGCAAATAGGTCAGTGGACAATGCAGTGAATATGGGACTGCACTTCATCCTGCAACACCTTGACCAACCAAGGGCCTACGCCAGGATTCTGTTTGTGGACTTCAGCTCGGCGTTCAACACCATTATCCCACCAATTATCCTCACCACCAAACTCTCCCAGCTAACTGTGTCTCCTGCCATCTGTCAGTGGATCTTCAGCTTCCTGACCGACAGGAGCCAGCATGTTCAGCTCGGAGGTGTCACATCCGGTACACGGACTATCAGCACTGGTGCTCCCCAAGGCTGTGCCCTCTCACCGCTGCTCTTCTCTCTCTACACAAACGACTGCACCTCCAACAACCCAGCGGTCAAGCTCCTTAAATTTGCAGACGATGCCACTGTCATTGGGCTTATCCAGGATGGTGATGAGTCTGCATACAGACAGGAGGTTGACAAGCTGGTGCTCTGGTGCAGCCAACACAATCTACAACTTAACACACTGAAGACTGTCGAGATGGTTGTGGACTTCAGGAAGCACCCCTCACTGCTGCACCCCCTCACAATATCCCACAGCCCAGTATCAAGTGTGGACTCTTTCAAGTTTCTGGGATCCATCATCTCTCAGGACCTGAAGTGGGAGTCCAACATCAACGCCATCCTCAAAAAGGCTCAGCAGAGGAACACGCCAGCTGCGGAAGCATGGCCTACCACAAGAACTGTTGGTGACCTTCTACACAGCTGTAGTAGAATCCATCCTCTGCTCGTCCATCACAGTCTGGTTTGGAGCAGCCACACAACATGACAAACACAGACTACAGCGCACAATTCGGACTGCAGAAAAAATCATCGGTGCCCCCCTGCCCTCCCTCCAGGACTTGTACATTGGGAGGACCAGGAAGCGGGCAGAGAACATAATCAAAGACCCCTCTCACCCTGCACACACCCTCTTCGACCTCCTTCCCTCTGGTAGACGCTACAGATCCCTGCGCACCAAAACTACCAGACACAAAAACAGCTTCTTCCCCACTGCCATCACCCTACTGAACAGCTGAACTACACATGCATACATACATACATGCACATATGTGTATATGCTTACTGTTATGCCCTTGTATTCCCCCCCTCCCAGCGCTTCTCTTGCACATGACACAAGTAAAGACTTGCCTAGGTGTCCCCTGCCCAGCAACTCAGGACTCTTTTTTTTTTTTAGTCGTCCCCCGTATATTGTTGTCCCTACTGTGCAATACAAGTACACATACTTGTTTAGTCTATTGTATTTATTGTATTGTATTATGTTCTGTGTTATGTGTATAGAGAGCTAAAATCTGCCAGAGTCAAATTCCTTGTATACGTAAGTATAATTGGCCAATAAAGCTGATTCTGATTCTGATTCTGAATTAGGTTGTGTAGAGAAGTTAAAAATGGCAGTATCCATTGTTGACTTAGTTGCGGCCATTTCCACACCGCACAGACGAGTGAAATCTTCCCGGTGCAGTTCATCCATGTTCGGGCTTCAGTGGTAGCAAAGTACGGTAATCTTGCGCAGTACAAAAATCGTGGCTCACTCTCAGGTATCAATGTTGTTAATGAACATTTTCATGTAGATGCCGCGCTTTTATACCCAGGAATTCCATTGAATGCATCGTCACAATAAAGTAAAGCAACTTATCAAGCTACTGTTGCCACCGTTCTTAGCAGAAAGTGTAACATTCGACACTGGAACGTTAGTTTTGGACAACAACAAGATTTAAAACAAAATAGAGCATGCGCAATCAGATGGCAACCTGGTCCCCCATAGGGGCGGACAGACAGATACACACACAAACACACACACACACACAGACGGACAGGGTGGTTGCAATACCTGGTCAACCCCCCCCCCCCCCCCCCCCCCCCCAGTGTGTGTGACATGAACATGAAATAAAAAAACACTCTTTAGTATTTGTGTGACAAATGTGACCGGCCACAGCAAAACCGGTCTCATGTCCGCCAGAGCGAAACGGAGAAAATCACGTTAGAAGTGTTTTTTTCCGAAATTTGTGATTTTCGGGTTTTTTTTGCAAAATGTGAGAGTTGAGATCATGAAGAAGCTATTCCACGTTTCAGATAACAGTATCGGTTGCTTTAAAAACATGCATTTTGTCTTTGAAATTGGCAAGTTTTCAGGAAAGAATCTTGTCTTTCTTGGGGCGTGGGTATATTACCATACTGGCGATACTGGCCATTCACGTGACGATTACAGTGCTCTTTTGTTTGTGTTTACGCCAATCAGCTGTGTGCTAGAAGCAAACCTCGTGGCTACTTAAGCTGTGTAACTTCGACTGTGAATGCTACATAAGAAGAAGGGAGAACTCTCTTCTTGGGATGTTCACCAAGTCAAAAACTTTCTCTAGAGTGTACAGAATGCAATCGGATCATCTAGCTGCCGAAAGAGAGTAAAGTACTAAGAGAGAGTGTTGACGGAGGGGAGGGGGAAGTCCCCCTTTATGTACAGCAGAGTCAAGACTCGTTGAAATTCAAATGGGACGCGTGTGGAGTTTAACTAATAAATTGGTCCTTACGTCTTTCTGGAGTTGTTGATGATTTTTGGAACCATGTGTCATAATCCGCAACTGTTTGTGATTATTTCAAGCCTAATAGTCTAAGTTGTTACTGTTTGGATTTTATTTTACTTTACTTCAGGTCAGGCAGTAACACTTACTATGTTGTTGTTAGCGCGCTAACGCTAGCGAACTACGCTAACGTAATGGTTTAAATTGAAAGCTGTCACTTTACTCACCAACACCCACCTAGATACTGTTACTGATATTAGCTCAAATGGACAAATTAATATAAAGGTATACGGTTACAGCAATGTGTTAAATTCAAGGTGAGTGAAGTTAGCGTTTAGCACATTGGTGTTGTCATAGTTAATACTATTGACTTAAATGAGCTAGTTCGTTAGCTTGCTAGCTCGCTGTACAGACAGACTAGGAGTTTGTTGGCATCAGTTTCGATTTGCGATGGGCGATTAATTTGAATAATGCCCGAATTGACTGGTGGTAATGACTAAATCTTTACTGCAGTATACAACAGTAATACTGTTGTAAAAACTGCAGCTTTGATACTGCAATACAGCTGGTAGCTACTGCAGCGCTAGTTGCTAAATCATTAGCATCTCAGTCATAATACCACACGTCAGTGACAGTCTGTGGGGGGGAGGGCTTATCTTAATGTCATGCTAATGCCACCAGGCAAACTTTAAGAGGAGTTTTATCAGTTTTGTGTTTTAAGGTGTGCATGCTTTCAAATGGCCACCAATTCTTCAAATATTATCAGATTTCCATGTGCAAGACATCATTGGAAAGCTTAGAAATTACACTTTCAGAATCTGTGAATAACTCAAAATGCCTCTCGGATGAGTTGTGGCCGGTTTTGCTGTGGCCGGTCACAAATGTGTGTGTGTTTGACTGACATGAACAAAAACAATGCGCCCTTCAGTTGCTAGGTGGCAGCACAGCTCTGTAATTGGTCACCACATCATTTTACAAAAACAAAATCCTCTGTGTCATGGGACTGATGCACAATCAGGTAGAGATCTCTGCTGTTTAACTGTCCTACATGATTGTAATGTTCAGGCCCAGCTAGGCAGACCACAACATACAAGGGAGGCAGACAACGCTCAGATTTTAAATAACCACAAATTAGTAAACACACAAAAGGGAACAAGATCTAGAGTTTAGGTCTAAGGTTAAGAATAACACAGAGAATCCGACAGGACAATAAGATCAGCACGATTCAGGGAGCCCAGAGCTTCAGAGGGGCCCACAGAGGGCTATGATATGGTTGGGGTGGGGGCCCAATTTTTTTTTTCTTTCAGGGAGCCCACAAATTGTAGCGGGACCCCTGCTCACACATACACACACTTTTACAACCTGGTCATGGGACACAACATAAAGTGGAGACTGACAGAAGAATATTACAAAAATATGCTATATGTTTTAATTGGAATAAATAAGCAAGGTTAAAGCTGAGTTAAGTGTGGGGATGAGTGGCCACACAAAGCAAACCCAAGACTAAGGAAGAGCACGGTGAGAGCCAGAAGGAGAGAGAGAGGAAGAGACTGACCATGGCTTTTAGACACAGGCAACCAGGTGTAACGGACCAGGTGATTAAGTCCTGATCACCACCCTAAGCCTGTTGCCCTGCCACTGCAAGGCCAGTGTGGGTGAGGAGGGACATAACAGACACACACACATAAACACACTGACACACACAAAATGCACACACATGCACTGCATGCTGCATTTTACATTTTATTTACAAAAAAATCACTCACAGGCACACTATGGTGTATATTTTAAATACACACACACACATGCTATAATCACACACAGACATTCTGTACTTTATATATAGAAAGGGGCACACACAAACATGTAACATGTTATATACAAAACAGAAAAAATACACACACATGTACACACATTCACTACAGATGTGCTATATTTGCCCATCTTAAAACCACACATACATTGGCCCCCAGATGTGTTGCTTTTTGAGGAAGTGTGAAGAGGGGAAACTGCCGTCATTACTGTACTTCTCACACACACGGAGAGTGTTACTCCTCTGAAGCCCTCCTCACACACACTCAGTGTGTTCCTGCTCTGAACTGCTCCTCACACACGCTCAGACAAAAGGAGGAGGAGAGGAGTGAGAAGGAGAAAATGAAGGATGAAAGAGAGGAAGATGTACGGTGCTCATTTTAGGACATCCTCAGATCTCAGACTCAGGTGTCAGACTCAAATGAAAAGGCATCAGGTCACGAGCGAAACGGTGTCAGAGTCGCCTAAAAGTCACTTAGTCTCAGAAAAACCTTTGTCATCTTCAGACCAAACTGCATCAGGTCTCAGAAAAAACGACCTCGGGCCAAAAGTCGTCAGTCTCCTGTGCAACAGCATCGGAGTCGCCTAAAAGTGTCTCAGTCTCAGAAAAACCTTTATCATCTTCAGACAAAACTGTGACACTGTCACATTAATTTAGTGGTTCTCTAAGTTACACATTACACCTTCTCGCACATACATTGCATGTCATATAATGTTTATGAATAATTTTTGTGTGGTATACCACGGGAAGAAACGATTGTTTTTTGCCTTTTTTTCTGGTGGATTATTCTTTTTTGGTGTTTTTTAACGGTGGACTGCTCGCGCGTCTCACTTATTTCCTGGATTGTAGCACGTCGATTTTTGAACTGTTGTTCCCTCCCGGAGGTGGAATTCTTGGACTCAAGGTTTTCATTTAGTGCGGACATTTAGTGCAGATTGTGTGGACTGAGATAAAAGGGGGGGTTTCAGGGTTTTTTGATGTCACGGGTGTTTGGGGTAATTAATATACAGCGCTTTGCGCGCAAGGAATTTGAACAGTGGTGCGTTTTTCATTGTTCATAATCAGCGCCGTCTGATTGATTGTTTGTTTACTGCGTTTATATGCTGTTTGTATTCTGTGGTTAACTACCCTTGCATTGCTGGATGTAACTAGTGTAAAGGGGAATTCTTTAACGTTGCATCCCATAGTAGTAGAACAGCAATGCACAGTTCATGACCTCATTTATTCAAAAGAACCCCTTGTGCGTTTTTTCGTAGCACAGTCTATTAAATATTTTAAGGGGCTGATTGTTACAAAACTGCATCAGGTCTCGGAAAAAACGACCTCTGGCCAAAAGTCGTCAGTCTCCTGCCAAACGGCATCGGAATCACCTAAAAGTGTCTCAGTCTTGGAAAAAACTGTATCATCTTTAGACAAAAGACATCGTCTTCAGAGGAAACGGCCTCGATCTAAAAGTTATCAGTCTCAGAAAAATCGCTGTCAAGCTGAGACCAAACAGCGTCATGTCTCAGAAAAAACTCTGTCAGCAAAAACTGCTTCAAACAGAACGGCCTCAGACTCAGGAAAAACGGGGTCAGACAAAACGGCATCAGCCTCACATGAACATTTGTCAGAAAAAAAGTTGTCATATAGCCTAGCGTTGGCCAGAGGAGGGAGCTATTGACTAGCTTAGTGAATTAGCAAAATTAGCTAGCAGCTTTTACAGTGTTTCTGTTAACTGGCACAGCAAGCCATATTTGTGATATAATAGGAAGTCGTTTTTTTCTGCAAGCTATTTCACTCGTGAAAACTTTCAGAACCAGTTAATCAACTACAAACACACTTAGCTGCTACAAAGTTATCGACTCCAAACACACTTAGCTGAAGAATTTTGTAGTAGCTGTAGAATTATTTTGATTCTTCAACTAGTGTGTTTGTAGTCTCCATGGCAACCGGAGGACGGTGGTGTTGATCAGAGATGGTTGAATAACTGGGGCCGCATTACAGAAACTTCCCATCTTAAGTCAAAAGTTAAGATAGGACGACTGTGAGATAGGATTCTTTTCAGTTTGGTATTACAGAAGCAAATCCTAACTTCATTTAAGATTCTTATCTTATCTCGAGTTAGGATTCCTAAATAACCGATCAAAACATCTATGATCGCCTTTAATGTCTGTTACCTAGCAACGGAAGCTACAATGTGTCTCGTGAAGTAACGTCCAGTGATCTCTGGCCAGCTGCTACAAGTGACAACTTAACACGGATAGCATCAAGAGACGTGAACAATGGACAAACAACGACGGGCTTTAAATTTTAAACCAGACGAAATAGAAACTTTAGTAGCGTTAGTGGAGGAGTCCAACGATGTGTTGTTCGGGAGATTTAGTTCATCGTTAACAAAAGAAGCCAAGGAAAGGGAATGGCAGAAGATAGCCAGTGCCGTGTCAGCGGTGTCTGGTGTGCACCGGGACGCCGACGCAGTGAAAAAAAAAATCATCACCCTAACCAGCCAAACAAAAAAAAAGGCTGTCATGGTTGGGAAGGAGCAAAAGAAAACTGGAGGTGGTTCGGCCTCAGCAACACCGTTAACGCCCGCGGAGACGCGCGCCTTGGGTCTTGTCAGCCCCGTTAACTATGAAGGTAAGCACCGTCTCTTTTCGGTAGTCCCAGCGACTTCATTGATTGCTCGAGGACTGTCAGTATCGGATGATAAATAAATATAAACAATATTATTGTAATTGTATGAAACAGAAAATATAATAGCCAATATCCTAATATAATATAAGCTAATATGCTCAGAGTGAACACAGTTAATAAAGTTATCTTTAAATGCCCACATCAATCAGGTATCGCTGGAGGCTTTGAGGTCGGCCTACAGGTGGATGACCTAATGACAGTTGACCACAGACCACTTTTGGATTTCAACAGTGTTGACTTGGAGAGAGAGGATGAAACACCACAACCACCTCGTAAGTCACATTGTGAAGATAAAACAGGAAAAAGAAAAAAGCTGGTTTTCCTTACGGCTAAAGTTTTTATAGTGAGCCTATAGCCTACTATGCCATTCAACCTCAGGACCTAGTGCTAATATTCTTCTCTTTTCTTGCAGAAAAGAAACAGAAGCAGCAAACGTCTGACTTCCAGGCCTTGCTGGAAATCGAGTGGGAGAAGCTGGAGCTCTGCAGGCAGAGGCTGCGACTGGAGAAGGAGAGGCTGGCACTGAAGAGGGAGAAGTTTGAATGGGAGAAGGGGAGAGAGAGAAAATGCTCCTTTGAAATTTAAATAAAACAGCATTTTCTGCATTTTTTGTTTCATTTATTCATATTAGGGCCTTGCAAAGATATCTCTGATCAGTTGTTGTCTTGTATTCAACCCATTTTGGTTCATCTCAAGCCCCTCTTCCGGTTTGTCTGGTTGTTCCAGGTTGATGTCTGGGTCTGGGATGTTTGCCATTATACAGATGTTGTGAAGGACTGCTGTTGCTTTTATAAATAGTATCACTTTCTCTGGTGTGTACTGCAGGTAGCCTCCACTTGTGTCATGACACCTCCATCTGGTATTGGAAAAGTAGTGCAGTAGCCTGTGAATTTATTAGCCTATAAACTGTAAAGCACTTTGAGCTGCATCTTGCATGTATGAACTGTGCTATACAAGTAAAGTTTTATTATTATTATTATTATTATTATTATTATTATTATAATAAATACTTGCTAAATAAAAAAAAGATTGATTTTTTCTGCAAGGTGAAATATCTTATACCTGCTCTTCCACACTCCAAAAAGACGCTCCTGTCTTGCCCTGCATTTCTTGTGAGCCTGGTTGTATCTAGTAACATATGAAACAAAAAGTTTGCTGTAATTTTCTCATATTATTCACGAGTTAAGTGTAAAGGAAGGAGGGAGGGTATACATTTTAACATTGGTCATACCGCATGTCTGCAGGGGTAAGCTCCTGCCCTACTAGGTATGGCTTCAGTGGGTAACCTGAATCACCAAGAAGCCATCCACTCGCGTTTGTCTCCTCCAAGTAAGTGTTAATGTAACTGCAGATAATGAAGTAGTGCGTTAGGTAAGCAAAAATATAGGACTATAGGCTATAAAACAACAGTTGGACTGGCCTTGGCCTTAAATGTTCTACTCCACCTTGTATTGAAAATGAAGGCATCATGCGCTGATCCAGGCCACTTGGCGATCAAATGCCTTATGATCATGTTATGGTCACCTATTGCCTGGATATTGACGGCGTGATAGCCCTTAGGGCAAACATAAGCGCCTTCATCCACAGACGGGGCCTTAATGGGAAATAGAGAGCCGTCCACTAGACCTATCACATCGGGCATATTTGAATGTCGGTAGAAGGCTTCCTTGATCGCATTCAGTTCTTGTCCGCCTGGAAACCTAATGTAATGCGCAACCAGCCTTCCTATTGCCGTTGCCACTTCGGTCAAATTTTTGGACATGGAAGGCTGAGAAGTTTTTGACATATCAGCGATTTCTGTTTGGAAGTCCCCTTTGGCAAAAAAACGAAGCGCATTTGTTAACTGCAGTATAACAGGGAGAGCCCCATGTCGACGAGTCGGCCTCTCTAAATCTGGCCGCAGTTTATCGGCTAACTGTAAAATCATGGCCTGGGGTAACCGGTACTGATTTATCAAAGTTTTGTCATCAAACCTTAACACGTCGTTTTGGTCTACCAACTGCCTCTCAATAAACAAATTCCGGTTACGTTGTTGTCGCCTCAAAAGCAAAATACCAGCCATTCTGTATAATAGACTACTAGCTGACTACAGTAAAAATGACAGTTAAGACAGCGGTGGCGATATCCTAAAGTTAGGACGGGTATTTAAGAATTTCTTGAAGTTAGGATGCTTCTGTAATACACTTTTCTTAACTTGAGATAAGATAGGACAACAGAGTTAGGAACGGCTGTTCTGTAATAGCCTTTTCCTAAATATGATCCTAAAGTGCCGTTGCCACAGGAACTAGACAGATAAGATTCTTAAGTTAGGAATTTTCTGTAATGCGGCCCCTGGTTCTGAAAGTTTTCACGCGTGAAATAGCTTGCAGAAAAAAACGACTCCCTATTATATCACAAATATGGCTTGCTGTGCCAGTTAACAGAAACAACACTGTAAAAGTTGCTAGCTAATTTAGCTAATTCACTAAGCTAGTCAATAGCTCCCTCCTCTGGCCAACGCTAGGCTATATGACAACTTTTTTTCTGACAAATGTTCATGTGAGGCTGATGCCGTTTTGTCTGACGCCGTTTTTCCTGAGTCTGAGGCCGTTCTGTTGGAACCAGTTTTTGCTGACAGAGTTTTTTCTGAGACATGACGCTGTTTTGGTCTGAGCTTGACAGCGATTTTTCTGAGACTGATAACTTTTAGATCGAGGCTGTTTCCTCTGAAGACGATGTAGTTTTGTCTAAAGATGATAAAAGTTTTTTCTAAGACCGAGAGACTTTTAGTGATGCCGTTTCGGAGTAGACTGACAACTTTTGGCCCGAGGTCGTTTTTTCTGAGACCTGATGCAGTTTGGTCTGAAGATGACAAAGGTTTTTCTGAGACTGAGTGACTTTTAGGTGACTCTGATACCGTTTCGCCCGTGACCTGATGACTTTTCAGCTGAGAACTGATGCCTTTTTGTTTGAGTCTGACACCTGAGTCTGAGATCTGAGGATGTTCTAAAATGTACACCGTAAAGATGGCATTCATCCCGTGCTCTCATCCTGCTGCTGACCTCCCCGAGGCTGGTCCACATGGGAGAGTTACACACACAAAACCACACACACATATATACAGACACACACACACATATACACACTCACATATATACACACACACATGCACAGACACACACACACATACACAGTCACACACACATGCACAGACACATACATATACACACATGCATAGACACACACATGCACAGACACACACACACATATACACACTCACACACATGCACACGCGCACACACACACACCCATACACAGTCACACACACATGCACAGACACACATATATACACACTCACACACACATGCACAGACAAACACAAAACCGCACACACACATATACACACTCACACACACATTCACAGACACACACACACACATATACACGCTCACACACACACGTCCACACACATGCACTGCATACTGCATGTTATGTACGTAAAAAATTCACACTGTATTTTATTTTTACACACACACATACACACACATTTTTTATACAAATATAACATGCACACATACAGACACACACACAGATAACTAGACGGACAGAGGGACCAGCACACTTATGCCTATGTAACAGATGGACTGTTAATAACTTGTGTCTGCCAATGGCATGTCGTGGGGTGTGTGTGTAGGGGAGTATTGTGTGTTTGTGTTGTGTGTGTATGTGGGGGGTTGTTGTGTGTGTGCTGAGGGGGTATAGTGTTTGTGAGGGTTATTTTTTTTGCACAATAGTGCAGCACACACCGAAGGCTACTATTATTGAGACACACACAGAGATGGCTATTGGGGATGTTGTGCTGTGTATATAGAGTTGATGTGCATGTGAGGGGGGCTGTTGTGTGTGTGTGTGGTGTGTGTTCTGAAGAGGTGTCGTATGTCAGTGGGGGTGTTGTGTAGCCTGGTAAACCAGCCCCTCGTACTTCATTTCATTTTGTACAGAGGGTCTGGACCAGACACTGTCCAAAACGATTTTTTCCTGAAGTTTAAAACAAGTGCCTTTACCCAATCGCTAACGCCTGGTCGTCATGTATGCAATTAGCCTACCTATGCACTACAATTCAAATGTAACACACAAGGTCAATGTCATGGCTATCGAACACACCGTCTGTTCGCTGATTGGATCGGTCTTGCTGGGGCAGACTAAATGACCCTGAAGTGATTCCGGTCCAGACCCTCTGTACAAAATGAAATGAAGTACAAGGGGCAGGTTTACGAGGCTAGATGTTGTGTATATCGCAGTGTTGTGTGTGTGTATGGGTGGTGTTGAGGTGGTAAGGATTTATTCCACCATAGTGCATCAGACGCAAAAGGCCACTCTTATCTACACACACACACACACACACACACACAATAGGCTACACGTATCCATACAGGGACCAGCACAGACCCTCGGCACTGTTTGTGTCACCTACAGGTGTCCTTTACTACCGTGATGGAGGGACAACCACCCTGCCTTGTGACAGTGAGGGGAGTCCAAACTGCTCCTCTGTGTCATGGTTTGACTACCCAAATGGGTGGTTTTTTGCCGGTAGGAAGATCTGGCCAGACTTACCCCCTGACCGAGCTGAGAGACTCAGGCTGAATCCCATTTCTAATTTCTACCCCTTCCCCTACCCCTATCCCTTGCCCCTTGCCCCCTGAAACAGAGCAACAATGGGTAGGGGTTGGAAGTCAACCCCTATGAATTGGGACACCACTTCAACAATGACATACGTCATCAGTAGTCTCTGCCAGTTTTTACCTAAGCAGACGCGACAAGCTTTTGCCAGAAATCCAACATGCCGACTGCAGCTGTGGTGGTCTCTGTTGCGTGGGCTATTGTCATCTTTTTACGGTTGCATTCTGAACTAAACAATTTTTACCGTTTCTGCAGAATGGGCTTACAATGCTAGTCTTTGGGGCAGCAAGTACGAGTGAACCCGTCAGTTGCTTGTAATGAGCTAGCCAGCATTCGCGGTTCCCAAAAGAAAAAAGTAACACCGTCACAGCAGAATGACACGCATACCATTTGAACGAACACAAACCCAGATTTTCCAAGGCTAAACCAATGATATTGCTTGCAATTACTTGGGTTGCAATATCGAAATAACTGTGTTGCACCGACGCTCGCAATTCGTTCACAACTTCCATGCAATTCCATGCATCAACCGATCACTCAAGGTCACAAATAACGTTACACTACTTAATACTGTACTAGCGATTTTTTTGTCTGTATTTTATAAAGAAAATGACCATTACGCATTGGAACAATATTAAACTTAAGACAATACAGCGGTTAACACAATTTTTCAACCGTAAATAATGGAGAAAATACTTTTGTGAACTAGTTTTGTCTCAGTACTTGTCGTTGCAGCCATCTTGCTGGTGATTCGCAAGGCATTCTGAGAAAATGCTCATACCCCTCTGTCTGGAGTGTGCCTCTGAAAAATCTTCGTTTCGAGGGGTATATAGCCCTACCACTTCCCCCTACCCCTCTGCCCTCAGGGGAAATGGGACACCCCTACCCCTACCCCTACCCCTAGTGCACGAGCAAACCGGAGGGGTAGGGGAAAGGGGTACGGCCAAGGGGTGCAATGGGATTCAGCCTCAGTCTGCTCCCTGATTGTTCCCTCCACATCACCAACGTCACCACTGAGGATGCTGGAGACTACAGATGTGAGAATCACCTGAGTGGCCGGAGTAACTATCTTCTCCTCCAAGTTCTTACTGGTAGGTGTTCACAGTTACAGCCCTAAAATGACAGGCCGGGTACAGTGAAATTGGGTGTGGAATGAGGAGAGCTGACCCTGAACACTGTAGATAAACATGATTCTAAATATTGTAAATAACACACACACACATAATCAATAAGCTAGACTTACCCACAGAGGGACCAACACAGACATGCTTGTGGTACATAGTGACAAGCACACACTTGCCCGTGTCACTCTCAACACTGTTTGTGTCACCTACAGGTGTCCTTTACTCCCATCTTTGTTCTTGACGGTAAGTGTTCAGTTACAGCCCTAAAATGACATGCATGGCACAGTGAAATCGGGTGTAAAAGAATGAGTGTGAATAGACTACTGTAAACAAACATGTCTAAATTAGGGTTAGATCATATGGTAACAAAATCATAACCCAATATATTTCTTCCATTTCATGATATACAATATATGTGCCTATATTTTGAGATATGACTTAGAAATCTCACTTTTAGCCTTTAATCTTTAGAAATTGTCTGAAAAAAATCTGATTCTAGTAATACATGCAAATAATATCCTGGGGTCTGTTTTCTACAGTGGCTCATTGCATTCACATAATAATAAAAAATCACCATGTTATCTCGTAATTACGAGATAATGATCTTATAATTATGAGATAATTTCTCATACATGCTAGAAGTTGAGCTCTTCGTGCATGAGCAAATAAACCAATATGGCATGTTGCATGGCTACTGTATTGTATACTGCAGTAAATGCAATCATGATTTAATCATTAGCGCCAGTCAATTCGAGCATTATTCAAATTAATCGCCCATCTCAAATCAAAGCTGTTCTGTAATATGCCACAAGGTCAACCACGAAAAGTCTTTCAGAAATTGAACCTCGCTCTGCAGTCGGGGAACTACACAATCAGCTCGTTCATCTTGGCCGACGCTGACTTTCTTCTGTGACGTGATTTGCGCGGTGCTGGAGGGGCGGGGATACAAACCCTGCAAACATGTGGGACATTCTACTGCCCGTAGACATGACAAAACCGGATGAGACTTGGCTGGATCGATTCTAGGTCACCTAGAATAGTACATATTTAATATATCCTGTCAAACATAATACAACTGACTTACACGACAGCTGCTAGTTCATGCAACTTATGATGAAACACAATGTGGTTTTGGCATTTTCGACACGACAAAACAATCTATCGTCAATTACACTTCGTTGTAATCTGTATTTAGAAACACTGTGTCAGTAGTAATAATATCAGACTATCACCAGTGGCATGTGAAAAACTGCCTAACCGGGACCAGGTCTTCCACATGGAAAACAAAAAGGCTACTGCTGCACCACCGATTCCACCTTTAGATCTATGAAGGAGGCAGATAATACATATTACCTATTCTCTTCGTTATCATCACTGTTGAATACAAGTTAAATGAGTGAACTGACCAATTTATTTACAGCAGGCTTTAGGGTTGTTGCATTACATTAAGCAATTTATAGGTTTATTCATGTTCACGTGTGCCGAGGTGCGACCATACAGATGCAACTTAAGTGACATTCGAGCGGCAAAGACGGACATGTGCCTACGGACATGGAAGTTCATCAAAACAAACGCCATACACGTCAGCGTAGACAATCGCCAATTAGAGCAAAGTGCTGACATCATGGAGGCAGTTCCACGACTGAGCAGCGAGTGGAGAGCAAATGCGCTGCTGCGCAGCAAAAATCTTGCTCCCGCGATGTCTTCAGGCCATGTGACATGGAATGCAGCGCAGAAAACACTCCCACCTACACCATCATGGACAAATTTCTAACGGCATGCGTTACGGTCACGCAAAGCGCATGTGCACCGATTTGCGTGAGGATGCAGCTAATCTTTAGTCCACAAAAAAACGGACAACTCGTGTTAAGCTAACAGCAAAACGTTAGCCCCGAAATATCCTGGCCAATTTTAACGGCGAGGCATTTAATGCAGAACTAGCTTCGTCATGGCGTAATAAGATTTTGGTCATGACTGGTGGCACGGTAGGGGATACACCAAAGAACTTATAATAACATATAAGTATATAGAACCTCTTTGGGCTACACCAATCGGATAGCTGCTTTTTGTCAACAGAACGACAAGATGGCGGCTCCCAGGGCTTCATCCAGCAGTACTGATGACGAGAAAAAGTCCTCAACAATCCAAATTATCGAGTGTTGTATGCACATTACGTCTGCGAAGCACGGTTTGATACAACATTTCACCATCACACGCTGGAATACTTACAGAAAAGCCTACAACGGTGGCCCCGGTTGAAGGGTGAATATCAAGACGTGGCTGACAACTACTAACACTTTTGATGGAGCTTAAAAACGTGCTACTCTGGGTTTATCGACAAAAACCCCATTGCAAAAGTATAAAGACGTCTCGCACATGAGGGAGAGAAAGGAGAAGATACGGAAGACCACTTAAGAAGCGAAGCCATCCCATTGGCATTTATCACGACTGCGAGTCCAACAAAGAAACATTAACAGCAGATAAGCAAAAATCTAAAATGCATCCCATCGCACACAGAGTCGTCGACTGAAAGGTACAACTATGTGAAAAAGATATGGCAAAAAAAATCATTGATCATCAAAATCATTTGTTTTTTCTAAGTACCAAAGATCTTAGATTCTATAAAGATAAATATAACTCTGTGTAGTGTGTTATTGTCTAGTATGAGGTCAACAAGCTCGAGTAGGATCCTACCCAGATAGCAAGCATACGTTGGCCCAACTGCGGCATCGGTTGGCGATTGGTTGGAAAGGTTGGCGTTGGAATTCCAATGCTGGGCCGCCCTCATGCCAACTTCAGTGCTGCAGCAGCGAGCGTTGGCGTACGGTCGGAAAGCCGACCTCAAAAAACAACCAGTTAAAGAGTTCAAAAGAAAGTCTCTGGTTGTTCAATTTCTATACGTTTTAACGAAATACTGTGAGATTTAACATTTCCCTTTTACCATTAAGTCATTTTTAATGTTTTTGTATCCATGGACTTCCTACGTCAAGCCACTGTCCGGCCAACGTTGGCCCAACAACAAAGCTTAATGTTGGGCCAACGATGGCCCCCCAGTGGTTTGGCGTTGGAAGTCCATAAAAAAAAGGCATTTCACAGTGCTTATAACTATAGTGAAAATGTATAGAAATTAAGCATTCACAGTACACGTTCGCACTCTAACTATGAAGTTTTTTGTTTTTTTTGCTGTGAGGCAGAACAATTATGAACACCTTGTAGGCACACCACATAATGGGACATTTCCCACACAAGCTGCTCATGCTGTTCACAAGTGTGATGGATTGAGAGGTTGAAAACCTGGCTAGGATAAGTTGAATATACAGCAGAGGCCTACCATATTGTAATGCACGCAATGGTGCATGTAAACACAGCTTGATAATCTTAAATAGGCCTATAGAAATCTAATAGGTAGGCCTACATCAGTTCATTTCAGCTGTTGCTGAGGTTTGGTTTTTGGTTCCCCGCCATGGGAATGATGGGAAGACACATTATCTGAATTATGTTGTCGAATAGAACATTGCCCCTTTGTCATTAAATTTACTTAAAGTTATTCTTTAATGTATGTTTTCATAATATATCCTATATGCTGGGCTCACTGGATGCAGGGACCCAAACACCATTTGATACACAATTCATTCCTGCTACAGTAGAACAGAAACCACCCCAGCAAGAGTGTAGCTGAAGTTAATGGGTTCAAAGCAAAGTCGTAAGCTGTTCGATTTCTTTACATTTTAACAAAACACTGAAATCGAACCTTCCCCCTTTGTAATTACTGTGTAATTTCATGATATATCTGATGCTAAACACACATGACGCAAGAACACAAACATCATCTTATGTACTTTATTCTTAGACTATACATTTGACCTATTCGGACAAGTAGATATCATTCAAGAACACAAGATGAGATCTATCAAGGTCTTCTCTCGGGTCCAGGAGGTCACACACTTTATTTGAAGCAGGGGGCACCTGTGAAATAGACACAAGATACAACAAAGAATAAAATGAATGACTTGGGGTGGTATTTTGAGACAGAATAATCTAGGGAGAGATAAATCACAAGCATTTTAAGGAAATGAGGATATACCAAAGATACACCAAAACAGAGCCAATATTACAAATACAATATTACAAATATTCACTGTAACCTTTTTGCACCTTATGCCACTGCTATCTGCACACCATCTGTATAACTGTATAGATCTGCAGATTATCATTTATTTATTATCTAGCTACCTACATACTGCAAATAGGTGTTGTAAATCCCTTGTTACCTCCATCTATTCATGCTGCCAGTCACTGTAGACACTTCTCATTCACATTATTCTCTGCTGCTGCTATGTGCAGTTTATGTAAATTCTTGTAGTCTGTAGTTTTACATTAGTTGTATTGGTCCTTGTTTACTTATGTGTGCACATTATGGTGAAGCTTGACATCTCATTGTACTTGTATAATGACAATAAAAGCTTTCTATTCTAAGACAAGCTGAAAGCTCTGGTACTAATCAGAAAATGATTAAAACAGCATACACATACACTCAGTACGATCCTTGAAGTAAGTTAGGATGGATTTTGAGAGCAGAAACATCTGAAAGGTAAATTCTGCACAAGTCCAAACTGTGAAATATTATGGAACAGATTAGCACGCGAGAAAATACAAATAACATCTACTACTAGCACGCGAGATAATACAAAAAACAACCGTTGGCTGATAACATTTGCGTCACCTGCAAGCTGTTCCGTCCTGTCAAAAATTCTAAAAAGGGTTATGCTAACTTAGCCAAGGTAAGCCACAACTCACCCATCTGGTATATTCAATGAAGTACCGGCTAGCTGCTAAATGTATATACGCTAACATTGTAAGCAAGTTCTTAATATATCACTAACAACTAGAGCTAGCTAGCCATCCAGCTTGCTAGCCATCTCAGAAATCAAAACATTTATATCTTACGGCAAAATGGCAGACAGGAAAAAAATGTTATCGAAGAGGTCATTAAGACGGCACATAAAAAAGGGACGGATGCTGCGCTGGCAGCGCTTCACCCCAACAAACCCACTCACCTTTGCCCGGACACACCACCCAGTGCCACTGCCTGCCTGGAATCTGACAACGACGCAGTAGACGGGATAGCACTAGATGGAGATTGGTATATGGCATCAGAGGAGAGCAGAGGCGCCTCCTCTGGTGAGGATGACTTTGATTTTGAGGCTTTTTCCAGGCGTAGTAGTGGCTCAGACTCAGAGGAAGGGAGCAGTTTTTTTTCAGGGGGAGGGAGATTTTAGGCATGAGCTAAAAGAATGGGCCATTTCAACAAACACCCCATTATCCCATGTTTCCAGCCTGCTCTCCGTGCTTCGCAAGCACTGTCCAAATTCAAATCTGCCAAAAGATGGCCGCACTCTCCTGTCAACCCCTACTCATTCAGAGGTGGTGTCAAAAGCTGGGGGGGACATGCATTATTTTGGTGTGGCAAAGGGTGTCTTGGGCCGAATAAGTGATCTGTCTGTCTGTCTGAACACCACAAGCTGAAACTACAAATCAATGTGGATGGCCTGCCTCTTTTTAAAAGCAGTGCCCAGCAATTTTGGCCAATTTTAGGACTGGTGGAAGAGGACCCCAACAGAGGGCCATTTGTAATTGCATTATACTGTGGATACTCCAAGCCAACAGATGCAAGCGAGTACCTCTCTCACTTTGTGGCAGAGATGGAAAAGCTTGCATCTGATGGCTTGGAGTATCAGTCAAAAAAAAAAATGATCGAAATTTCTTGTTTTGTTTGTGATGCCCCTGCAAGGGCATTCTTAAAAAACGTCAAGGCACACAACTCTTACTATGGCTGCGAAAGCGACTAAATTACCAAGACACAAACGCTGCTCTGAGAACGGATGAGGATTTTGTAGACAAAAACAGCAGTGGCCATCACAAAGAGGGTGACAGTCCTCTTGTTCGCTTAAATGTAGGTCTAGTGTCCCAATTTGTTTTAGATTTTATGCATCTAGTTTGCCTGGGAGTGGTGCGAAAACTAATCTGGCTGTGGCAGAGAGGTCCCCTTCCGACCCGCATTGGCAGTCAAGCCATCACCACCATTTCACAAAATTTGACTCAATTAGGCAAGAGACTGCCGAAAGAGTTTGGGCGTAAGGGAAGGTCCCTCCGCGAGGTCGACCGGTGGAAAGCTACTGAATTTTGAATATTTCTGTTATACACTGGCCCAATTGTCCTTAAGAAAACCCTGCCAAAGCACATGTATGAACATTTTCTTTTACTACATGTGGCTATCACAATTTTATGTTCCCCCCGCCTACACCACCTCTACTGCGACTATGCAGAAAGCCTACTTACTGTCTTTGTACAAAATTTCCATGTAATCAATGGCGACTTTCTGGTATATAACATACATAGTTTGATTCAGTTGGCAAGTGATGTCAGAAAATATGGCCCACTACCCCATATTTCTGCCTTTCCGTTTGAATTTTTTTTATATAAACTGAAAAAACAAATCAGAAAGCCAAATCAAATGCTACAACAAATTGTGAGACGTGTAACAGAACAATGAAACATCCAAACAGTCTGCCCAACTAACAATGAATGTCATCCAACCCTTCTCTCACAGTCCACATCTGACAGAGTCACCCTCTCAACAAAGGAAGGGAATAATATAGTGTCGTGTGGTGGTGCCACGTTCCGCATAGAGATTGTACTTGGGACGCCTGGTGGTAATTTCTTTGTGGTACGGCAGTTCTTGAAGCAACATTCATTTTTCCACCATCCCGTTGCTTCGATTGAACTGGGTACAGCTTTGGTGGACAACCTGGCAGAAGAGACAACTACAATTAGGGAAACAGACATAAATTTTAAGATGGTCCCACTCAAATATAAAGATAAGATAATAGTATTTCCACTCAATCACATGTAAATGTCATTCATAATTAGTTTCAAATCAGTTCAATCTTAAATTCCAAATTTTCAATTCCAAATTATCCAAATTCAATTTTTTCCATTTTTTCATATTTTTCCCATTTAAATTTCTGTATTGTGTGTATTGTTAGATGTATGCCGTTGTACACTTCACGGAGTCAGATGAGGTGGACGTTGTGCCTTGCCAGTGGCTGAGCTTAGATCAGAAGGTGGCCTTCTGGCCACCATATAAAGACACACAGCGGATAAAGGCAGCTGTAACCCAGAAGACTGAGCAATCAAGCAATCAGAGTAATCAAGACGTATGGTGAGACAGACAAAAGTAGGATATACCACTTCTCTCCACTTTACAAGGCTTACCTTTTTGTTCTTTTCAATAGGCACTTAGCCCGTATGAGGCTGAAGAAAGCCCAGACAATGTGCTCCCTCACGTCTGAGGAGGAAGGGGGCAAACGTACGAGAATGTAAGCACTGTTCAGTAAGCTATATAGTGAAAATAATCAGCTCTACAAAACAATTCATGATGATAAATTGTGTTTTTTTTTCCCTAATGCAGGCCTTCCATAAAGCTGAAGGACATCAATGATGACAGGAGTGAAGGACTTCAGGGAGGGCTCGATGTCAGGTCTGATAATTGATGGCCACACATTTTTCTCACATACAATACAGTACACTCCTGTACTCCAGCCTCATCTGGCCCATTCTACTGTACTGCTCACACTGCTTCTACAACATGCTCTCCACATGCAACACAAACATTCAATTACCAGAGATAACGCTCACCCACTCCACCCACATTTCACACTGTCTGATGTCTCTTGTATGCTATAACTGGATTCCAAAAAAGTTGGAACACTTAGTATTTTGTGAATCTTCTTATTCATGTGGAGCGTTAACATGAATGCTGAATGATATATAAAGATTTTAAACAGCATACAAAGCCATTATACTTTGGAGCATTTTAATTTCATTCACAAAATATGAATGGATTTTGGAATCCAGTTTGTACATGTTTATATGTTGGGCTGTGACAATAAAGGATGTCTGTCTGTCTATCTATCTATCTATACTAAAATTGTGCTTCCTTTTATGATTCCAAAGTAGGGCTAAGAAAAGACAAAAAGAGAGGCACCACCAACCACAGCCCCTGCTCAAACCGCCACCAGTTTTCACCCCCACTCTCAGCACACAACATATAAACTCAGGTACAACATTGCATTCCAACACAATTGTAACCCAAATCCCTTCTTTGGTCATACAGTAACTCTGCATGTGTCATGCTAATGACCCTTATTCTGTCACCATTTTGTTTACTTTTTTGTCCATAACCCTGTGAGACACTTGTATATATTCTTGTTTGCAGTTTGTCGGCCATACTTCAGCCGCTCTTGAGCATACCACAGCCCAGATCTCCACCAACCTCCAGAGCCAATACGGTACTTCCGCTGTAATACTGAAAAATCTGTCTAACCTTGTTAATTTTTGCAAAGGGTCTTAACAAGAAAGCTACAACATTTTTCTGTCCTGTAGAACGGGATCACGCACTGTTGCGTGCAGTGGAGGAGCTGAAGGCACTGGTGAGGCAAAACAACCTGCTCCTCCAGGCCCTCACACGGCAGCAACAGCCTGTCCATGAGTTGGAGCTGTCGGAGACATTCCAGTTCCCCATGGACATGGAGGAGGACCTCCAAAGAGTGGAAAACACCCTCCAAGACAAAGTACAAGAAAAGGCCCTGGTATGGTCATCATTTCTTAATATTGATGTGTTTAAGTTCTTTGCTAGAATGAAAACTATAATCCTTGAGGTTAAAATCAACAAAGTAACAATACTTTGGTTTTTGGTTTTATATAGCACCTTTCAAAACACCCAAGGTCGCTAAACAAGCTATCTGTGTAGGTATGTGTGTGGGTGCATACGTAGGTGTGTTTGCTTGTGGAAACTAGCTGCCAAATGCCTCCAAGAAAAGATGTGTTGAGGTGTTGCACTGCCAGTGAAAGTTTATTTTTCAACAGTAAGCCATAATGAGTTATTCTAAAACATTGCTTTCCATTCTTACCTGCAGACAACATTTCTCACTAGTCTTGGAGGCTGCAACCCGGAGATGTGGTGAGGAGGATGCTGCGGCACATCTTCACAAACTGCTTCTCACTACGTTTTAATTGGCTCGGCAGAGGAGGGAAGAAGCTGGCTTTTGCCGCCTATAAAATATGCCAGGTTGTTAGAGGTATGTAAGCAAATCACTCATTCACTCTCTCCTATGCAACAATTGATAACTGAACACTTGTACAGCAGAAAATAAAAATAGATTACAGTGTAATAGTGATTTAGCTGGACTTCTCCATCTTTACTGTAATATTTAACTATTAATTATGATGTTGGCTAATTTCTTTTGAATAACCATATACTGCATACATCTCCACAATCCTACACTGTGCACCTAGGTTAAGTATTAAAAATAGTAACAAGCTTTCTCTATTTAGTTGTAGCAGCCACTCATAAAATTTCAGCCAGTGACTGCGAGGCCACAATCAAAACCTGGCTGAAGTGCAGCGGAGACAGGAGTGGAGGAAGGAAGAGGAGAGCAGAAAGACTGCATGGAGGTACGAACAGCCGTGTACAGCACAAATTAAAACACAGAGAGAAAGAGATGTAAAAAAAAGACAAAGACCTCAGGGCTTCCGCGCACGACTGAAATATGTTGTATCTCAATTAGAGATACAACATATTTCAATGGCAACCATGTCACGGTGTGCGGCATGTTATGAGAGTAATGTCCTGTTTTTGTTTCGTTTCTCATGATATTTTAGTTGCATGCAGTCATGCGCGGAAGCCCTGATGTCTTTGTTTTTGTTTTATTAATGCAGAATGTAATGTTCATTATTATTCTTTACATTATACGATTAATATGCTTGTATGTTGTCTGGCGTTTTGTCTGCTTTGTGCACGCCAGCTAGATCTTACCATGCTGGAGTTGCATGCAGTCGTGCACGGACGCCCTGTCAGGCTGTATGCTGTATTCAAATAGTACTTTTTATGCATCATTTAGTACAACTTATATATATATATATTCATATACAAAACATAATTCGTAAATGCAGCACCTCTATTTAGTAAAATGTATGGGCTTTTACACGGACTGCTGCTAAACATCCAGCATACCTCCAGCATAAGATCTGGCGCAGACGCTCAGAAACTAGCCTACCAACGTGAAAGGCAGTCGTACACGCCCACGGCCAACCAAGTGAATGCGGTACAACAGATTTTGTAAGAATTCAACAAATACAGAATGATCACGTTTTAACTCTGTTACATATGCCTACTTAAGTAACATGTGTTTTTCCCATCTGCACGTGGTGGGAAAATATGCTTGCTATTACGATTAGCATGCACAATACTATTTGGTAGGTTGGATCCACGTTGGCAAAACGGTGGCCCTACGGCCAAAATGCCAACTATGCCAACGGTGGGCCAACGTATCCCCAGCGGCCAAAAAGTTGTTGGCTCGACGGTGTGAACCAACTGCAAATGCACTACGTAACGCCAATGTAGGGCCAACGTATGCTTGTTATCTGGGTAGTGTGTCTGTACAGCGAGCTAGCAAGCTAACGAACTAGCTCATTTTAGTGAATGGTAGTAACTATGACAACACCAATGTGCTAAATACTAACAGTGATTGACTCACCTTGAATTTAACACATTGCAGTAACCTTATACCTTCATATTACTTTGTCCACTTGAGCTAATATCAGTAATAGTATCTAGGTGGGTGTTGGTGAGTAAAGTGACAGCTTTGAATTTAAAACATTATGTTAGTGTAGCGTAGTTCGCTAGCGTTAGCGTGCTAACAACCACATAGTAAGTGTTACTGCGTGAACTGAAGTAAAGCTCGTTTTCTCAAAATCCCATGAGTAACAACTTAGACTATTGGGCTTGAAATAATCACAAACAGCTGTGGATTATGACACATGGTTAAAAAAAAAACATGAACAACTCCAGAAAGACGTAACGACCAATTTATTAGTTAAACTCCACACGTGTCCCATTCATTTCAATGAAACGAGTCTTGACTCTGCTCTGCAAAAAGGGGATTTCCCCCTGCCCTCCGTCAACACTCTCTGCTAGTACTTCAAAATGTCCTGTCAAATGTATTGTCAAAGTTTGTGGTTTAGAGGCAATTTACTATAAGAAAAAGAAATGTGTTCCTGCAAACATCATTGCCTTCAATGAAATACATAGTCCGGGGACATTTTGTTGGGGGGACATCTCCGAGGTCCAATTATTCTCATATCCTGGCACTCTCTTTCGGCAGCTGCAGGATGCAATTGCATTCTGTACACTCTGGAGAACGCTTCTGACTACGTGAACGTCCCAAGGAGAGAGTTATCCTTTCTTCTTATCTATAATTTACAGTCAAACTTACACAGCTTAAGTAGCCACAAGGTTTGCCTTCAGCAAACGGCTGATTGGCGGAAAAACACACAACAGAGCGCTGTATTCGTCACGTGAATGGCCAACATCGCCAGTATGGTAATTATGGTCATTTACACACACCACTAGATGGCATCTCATACGAGGTAATTATCTTATAATTATGAGACTTATCTTGTAATTACGAGATGATTTTCTCATAACTATGAGGTGCTATCTGGTAATTTTGAGATCTTATCTTGTAATTATGAGAAAATATCTCATAATTCTAAGATAATTATCTCGTAATTGCGAGATAACCTGATTAAAGGAGTATTATTTTTATTATTAATTATGTGAATGCAATGAGCCACCGCAATTTTCCAAAAGCATAGTTCCTAACTTTGTTAGCAACTTACTTAGTTAAAACTAAGTGTTTCTGAAAACCTTCATTCATGTGAGCCAACATAGTGATGCAGTCTGATGTTGCCTCCTGTCTTGCAGTTCCTTCTTCCCCCAGCAAGAGTGAGATGGAGGCTGGCGGTCATGTGACTCTCCCTTGTGTCCTTCACACTGGCGTGGACTGTAATGGGTTAGTGCATCCAGATTTTAACCTGAGCTGGGTAGAAGGTGAGAGGGGCTGACTTGTGGACCAGGAGATCGTCTGCTTACAGCACCACACTGACTGTCAATCTCACAAGTCCCGCCCCTTCCAGCCAGTGGAGGTGCCAGTTGACTACAAGAGGACAGGTGCAGGTGTCCTCTGTCCTCTACACCTTTGGACATGGAGGTGAGACACGCACACACACACACACACCAGTGTTTCTCATACATAGACCATTCTGTGGCGCAGCGCCACAAATTGATTCCGTTTTTTTTTTTTTTCAAACGCAATTCTGTCATTCTCGCTCACACGCACAGAGAGTGAGAGAGAGCGAGAGAGATCAACATCCCCGCATACATGTCAATGGGGGTACACTTATAAAACACCTGCACTGGTCTGACGTTTTCAACCAACCCAAGCGCAACTCGGAACTCAAGCTATTATTAACCCTCTGGGCCTGGTGGACGCAAAATGCGTCCAAATTTACACCCATTCTTCTCTGTTGAATTACTCCGGGACGGTACATCGTAGAGAGATGTCACTTATACCACACAAAACAGCAGAACCAAGGCTTTGCAACGAGACCTGACATCACATTTTTGTGATCAAGTATCGGCGGGCGATATATTACTATTTAAAAATTCGCCAAAATCTCTCAAATTAGGGCTTTGCACAGCCATTACCTGCGATCCCGTGATCGGATAGATAAGGCACGCACTTCAGAAGAAAATACGGAATCTCAGCTTTCCAACGACACCAAGCACATATTATCACGTTAAAACAAGGGATCAAATATTTGCCCATTTTACTTCACCCATTTTAAACTTGCGGTTATCAGTCAATGCATAATGTAAACAATAGCAGAACTTAGCCATTCTACTGCTATCGTGCATTTATGTCAAGACACGTTTTATACTGTTTTGAAATTACTGAAAATTTCTGCATAATATCCAGAATCCTGCATAATCCTGATATAACATCCTTCATTACATGTGTACAGGTGTCCACACAGCAAAAGGACACTGTTGCGGATCCGGCGCGGAGGTAGCACGGCTTCCGGAACGGATCCGCGAAACGGGTCCGTATCGGCGTCCACTTGCACGCCGTGACGGATCCGTTAAGAAGGCGGATCACGGATCCGCGGTGGCACCGCAGTATATTCAATCCACATTCGCGCTTCAAACCTCACCTCCGTAGCGGGTCCATTTTGGACCCGCGAACTGACGCATACCCAGCTAACACAGATAAGGTGCCGCGACGTCGCGATCACGTGAATTCGTAAATCACACTTACGTTCCCCTGACGTCGCCGTTGACGATGCCGCAACGTGGCACGTGAAGGGTGGTAATACGTTACTCCGACCTAACTTTCCGACCGTAAAAGCGGCAACCTGGCAACGTTGTAGCAACGTCCTTTTACAAATTACCAAAAAGTGGCCATGACGTGACTTTTCGACATTGCCAGGTTGTAACCGCAAGGTCTTAGCGACGTTGTAGCAACCAAAATACCCACTGGCAACTTTCTAGCAACCCCCTTTTACAGGTTGCCGACGTTGCCAGTTCTTAAGCGCAAGGTCTTAGTGACTTTGTAGCAACCAAAATACCCACTGGCGACTTTGTAGCAGCCTTACAGTTTGCATACAATTTGGGCGGACTAGTCCTCATTTGCTCTTTGTGACCAGGCCTGGTTACAAATTTACGCAGAGAGGCATTTCCACAACAAGATGCTTTATTTTATTTTAACACAAGTAGAGTGACATATAATGCACATAATATACAACATAGAAATTGGGCTCATGGGAAATGACTGCCTACAGAAGTTATATAAGCCAGGATGAATGAGTGCAACTGCCTCCCGCAGCTATGTAAACCATGACTGAAAGTGACTGAATGAATTGCTACGGAATATAACAGATGCTTCATTTTTAAGCCCTGCGCCACGGTGTCTGCCTACACCTAGACTGACTATGGCGCGAGCTCTTGAACTGTACATTGTAATGATACGTAACTGTTACACCACCTAAGCAGCAAATTACTAGAAACAATGTGCTCCCCAAATAAAGCAGTACATAGAGAATGAGTAATTGGCAACACTATACAAATATGAATGGTACAAACATCTAGCACAGTGGATAAAACAATAGACAAACACTCACACTATGAAGCTACAATAACAATGAACATACACGTAAGGGCATGATAACAGCAAAACTCACTCTCTCATGGACGCACGGAAAGTTCATAGATGGCAAAAGAGACTAACGTTGGGATCCGGGCACGTCCAAGAAACAAATACATAAGTCCAAGAAGAGAAGTGTATCCGCGGGTGCCTGGAACAACTGGTTTTATTTAAGTTTCACCAATTGTGTGGCTTTTTTGTCTGCGCAATTAAATATGCCATATGAAGCCTTCTGCGCCTTTGCATAGATAGTTGTTTGCTTGTGTTGAATGGTATTTTTACGACTCTTTCAAAATGTTGCCAAGATTTGCTTAGTGAGGGCTTTCTTCTGCTGTCTTTCTCTATTATGCGGAAAAAGTCGGTTTGGTGGACTCCTCTCTTACCAGATGTGATGGGCTTTCTTGACGGCTCTCCTCTGGCTCCTCTGTCCCGCTGTCTTTAAAAGTTTAAAAGTTAAAAGGAATTCCCTAGTCCTCATGCGTCTGGGTTTGGGGAAAAAATCGGAAAGTCTGTTTTGAGACATTATACAGTGCAGATAATATGGTCCGTGAAGAAAACAGAAGTGGATCTGTCACAGTAAATTTGTTCCGGCCAGGGAAAAAGTTCCGGATGACGTGACAATGGCGTTCGAATCAGCTGTTCAGGATCGTTGCTATGGCAGTTACTATGGACAGGAGCTCTCGTGCTTTAAAGTTAGACTTATTGACAGAACACTCGTCATTTCACCTCAGACCAGCCAGAGCGCGAGTTGGATTTTCTTGAGAGTTTCATCACCAGCGATCACCACCACCACCCTTTTTGTAGTTTAACTTCGATTTGTGGACACAATATATTTTATCTCTTAGCTCTTTCAATTAACGTTTTTATTTTTAGTACGTTTGTTGTCTAGGAGCTAGTCAAATTAGTTATTAATTGCATAGCTAACGCTAGTTGTCAGAAGTTGGCACTGCTAGTGACAGAACTTGTGGGCTAGATCTAGTTAAGTAATTATTTTTAAATAACTTCTTGTGACAGCTTTACCTGTGTTTGGACACAGTAGCAACTGTCAAAATGGTGTCACTGCATGATATTTTCTTTTATCTTTCTAGCAAGGAGAAGTACAAGCCTGGGGTAACGGAGTCCTCCAAAAGAGCCATCAGGAAGGCGGCTAAAAGTTTCTCCGTTCGAGGTAAACAATTTGGCCAACTATAATATTTCAGACGTATTTCGTACAATGTTGACTTCAGTAAACCACCTGACCATATTTGTGGTAGCGCTAATAAAAAAATACGATTGCTAACAGTAGCGTCGTTTCAAACCATAGCCTCGCTAGCGACACAGTGAAGCGGAGGGTGTTTGTTTTCCTTAATTTTGGTATTTTTTAAATCAAATGTATGAAATGCTTCCGTTATGATGGTATATATAGTGTCATGATATTGTAGAAATATTTTCACCTCAGAATTTACCTGAGAGACAAATGGTGACTTTCTGGTGGCCAATTGAAAATAAAGCTAGAATAAAACAATTAGATAACACCAAATCTCTAATAGATATGAAAATGCAGGGAGTAGAAAATACAGAAATGTATGTTGGCATAGGAAAAGTAATGTAAATACTCAAGTAAATTAGGTACATCTGAACATGAATAACACAAAAAAAGTGCTTTATTTTATATAAATGTAAAAGTAAAACAATAACTTGGTGTGTGTCAAACAATATCTTGGTGTGCACCACAGCTCTGGAGATCTTTTACCAGTCTGTTGCTAGCACTCTCTTCTTTACTCTTGTGTGTTGTGTGTAGACTGAATAAGATCAGGAAGGCTGGTTCGGTACTAGCACACAGGCTGGACTCTTTAAAGACTGTGGTAGAGAGGAGAATGCTGAATAAACTGTTAATTAATTTTCTATCTTTTTAGGTGACATCATGTTCTACACGGGGGCTGATGGTCTGTTGTTGAGGAGGGTTGTGTTCTCTGATGATGAGAAGACAGCTGTCCTCAATGAGGCTCATGCTGGTCATTTCGGTAGGGAGCGCATGATGCACAAGATCAGGCAGAGATTTTACTGGCACAGTATCACAGCCGATGTGGACAACTGGGTATGTGAATTAAAATTACTAACTAATAAAGATACTCCCATAGTCCTGTGTGTAATGGTAGTCATCCCAAATCTTTATTTTACAGTGTTATTTACAGTGCTATTCTATAGTGCGTTTAATGTGTCTATTCCACTCATCTGTAATTTTGTCACGAAGGTCAGCACCTGTGAACCATGCCAGAGGTTCGAGAAGGTGAAGACAGAGCCACCAGAGCTGAAGCCAATTAAGCCTGTGGCACCATGGCATATGATCGGTAAGACTGCACTTCGCATGGATTTATAACAGACATAACTTCTTCGTTGCAGCATTGATATGACTTCACCCCTTTTTCTTTTTGTGCAAAATCTCTTTGAAGGTGTTGACATCATTGGCCCTTTAAAGAAGTCCCGAAAAGGCTGCAACCGTTACCTTTGACTGCCACGGACTTTTTCACCAAATGGGTAGAGGCTAGACCCATTAAAAAGAAACAAGCGGTGCTCACCTCTGAGGCATGTGACACATGACAGCAAACAATACATATTATTGTAAATAATTATTTAATCCTAACTCTAACAATAAGTGTTTTATGTTTTAGGCAATGATGGATATTTTTTACAATCATGGCTCTCCTGAAGTCATCTTAACTGACAGAGGCCGTGAATTCTGGAACAGGGTAAAGTACTATACTGAAATCAACACACTTCACAAGATGTAACAGGTTCTTACTTGCTTATGAGTGACACTTTTTAACCTATGTCTACATGCTTTCTCTTCCTTAGGTGAATATGAAGCTGTTTGAGAGATGTGGGATAAAGCACCGTATGACATCAGCATACCACCCACAGACAAACGGTGCGTATAAGTAGTAGTTGTGTCTTCATTTTGACCACAAAATTGTTACTAATAACTAATAACTACTAATAACTACTAATAAATTCCTTTTCTGTTTGCAGGCCTAGACGAACGGACCAACCAGACCCTCAAGATAGCGCTTGGGAAGACTTTGGAAGGCTATCAGGAAAGGTGGGAAGATAACCTGAAGGAAGTATTGTTCGCTCATAATTCTTCTTTTCAGGCTTCTTCCAGGTTCTCGCCTTTTCGCCTGATGTATGGTCGGGAGCCACGGCTGTTTTCTGAGGTATGCTTAATGTTGTGATGTTTTCTGTTTGTAAGTTTTTTTAAAAAAATGGTTCAATCAACAACAAAAAATACAAAAAATGTTCTTGATGTAATAATCTTGTCACATGATTGTGCTCAGGTGCGTGACAATGTAGAGAAGGCCCAGGAGAGGCAGAAGGCAGCCTATCGGAGGAAGAAGAAGAAGGGAACGAAGCGCTTCATAGTCACTCCTGGCATGGTGGTCTTAAAAAAGAATGAGCGGAAGCGTGGCAGACCTGGCATGACTATGCTTCCTGAATGGCCAACCAAGTATAGGTATGTTCTTTTTCTGTTGATTACATTGAAGCACGTTTTGACATATTTCACTTGATTAAAGCATTTAGTGATCAATATGGCTTACAATTGAAAGGGTCATCAGTGTGGAGGACAATCTTGTCCAGCTACAGTCCATGGATGGCAGACTACTCTCTACAAAGACACCCTACGCTTCAGTGAAGCAAAGTTTGTGCTTGTCAATATTTATTTCACACTTCTAATGATGACAACAGCCTTACATATTACACACTACAACTTAACATATTGTCTCATCCCAGGGTACCAGACTGGCTTTTCCACTGACAGAGCTGTTGGAATGGCATCTGCTGACAGCTCAGAGTTTGTGGAGGACACACTTCAGGTAGGTCAAATGTCTACAGTGAAAGACTGTTAATTTGTGACTTAATTTTGTGTCTGCAGCCTTTGTGAGACAAACTCTTGTTTTCATGATGATGCTACTCTATTACAGTTCTAAAATCAGTTTTCTTTTGTCGTGTTTGTGTTTGCAACAGGTGACATGCATCGGCACCTCTACCGCTAGTGATTCCACCAGCTCTAAGACTGAGCAAGGCACACTAGAGGTAAAACAGAAAGATCTTTAACGGTTTACACTTGCAGCCACACCCTCAACAAATTGAGTTAATAGCCATTTCTTGTCTTTCAGGATGGTGACATCATCATTACTGATGTCCAGTCAGGGCGGCCTTTACCAGCTGCACTTAGTGGAAGGGTGGATGACTTTAGCGTCATGCTCCTCAGCCCACACACCTGGCTAGATGATCATGTAATTGATCATGCCCAGGCTCTCCTCAAAGAACAGTTTCCTTCGACAGAAGGTCTCCATGCCACCACCTCCATGGCGCTCCTTTCAACATTGCCAGCAGCAACCCAGGGGTTTGTTCAGATTTTTTATGTTTGTGCCAACCACTGGGTTACGATAAGTAACATCGGCTGTCAGGTAGGTGTAGTGAATGTTTTTGATTCCTTGAATGCATCACACACACAAGAGTTTTTGATGCAGGTCACAGGTTTACTTTGTTTTCCAGGGAGGAGTGTAAAGCTACAGTGGCCCAGTATCCAGCATCAAGAGGGTGGCCGCGATTGTGGGCTGTTTGCTATTGCAAACAGTCTAACACTCTGCAGAGGTGAGGATCCATGTAATGTCAGTTACAATCAGACACTTATGCGAACCCATCTCTATGCATGTTTTCAGAATGGCCTCCTGACACCATTCCCAAAATCTGTAAAGAGTCTGTCTGTAACTGTGGCACAGACCATGGACGTGGACGTCCACTGCCACTGCCGGAGAACAATACGTGCAGGTAAGGATCCTGTTGTTGCCTGCAGGAGATGTGGACAGCTATTCCACCAGTTCTGTTTAAATGGTGTTCAAGATGTTGCACAGTATGTCTGTCCTAGTTGCAGTGTTATTATGTTGTGCTAATCTTTTCTTCCCCCAGTGTTATTCCTGCTGTGCATGCTGTGTATGTATGTGTGATGCTGTATGTATATACATATTTGTATGTATAAGTTTGTATGGTGGCTTGTATTATATTGTGTTGTTTTGTTTGAGCCATGTTCTGTTCTAGATGCACAAATGTTTGTGTTTAATGATTATTGACCCATGATTTCTTATCATATTTATTATATATTTATAATATTTCTTATAATATTTTAGAACGTAAGATGCATTTTGTAGTATGTGTGTTGCTTGATGTGTATTCCCTGGGTTTTTTTGCAGGTGGTTTCCAGACTTATCACAGTCAGTTAGCTTAATTAATTATCAGCTTAATCTTAAAAAATTGTTCGCCATGATTTCTGTAATATTTCAGAACTTAAAATGCATTTTGTAGTGGGTGTGTTGCTTGATGTGTTTCCCATGAGTTTTTGCAGGTGGTTTCCAGAGTTATCACAATCAGTTATGTTAATTATTTTGCAGCAAAATCTATTAAAAAAAAAAAAAAACCCTCTCTTAGGCCTGTACCTTGACGTTGGTGGGGGGGCTTTTCACTAAACCAGGCCTGTAGTCTTTAGTCTGCTTTATCACTGACATTTCCATGACACCTTTTAAAGTTGTATTTAGTATGTTGTCATATGTTTTCATATTTCTGATTTGTATTTCTTGCTATTAGTATTGTGAATGTTTACTGTTCTGAGTAATTAAAAGGAACTGTGAGTGACTGGACCACAGAGCTGGAGCTGTGTCACCTATAGCCTACATAAACGCAAACTGGGGTGACTGATCTAATGGAGGTTCGCAGGAACTGAAGAGGTCAGTTAGACATAGGATATTATTCAACTTGTGACTGAACTAATTGTTTTGTTTATGTGCATGTATGTGACTCCTGTATTTTGTCTGCCTGCCTTCAACTAAGGATGCTTTCTTCCTTCCCGATAGCAGATCAGCCTTTTTAAAATGAACCCTCGTAACCTTGGAAGACGACCTGAAGTCAGCAAGAAAAATCACACTAGACCAACTACACAGATCCTCCTTCCATCTCTACCACAATCTTTCCCGTTTCTATGAAGAGCTTGTGGTCTTGATAACTACTATAAAGTACTGCCAGGAAGATGAAGGAAAAGAATGCTGGCCTTTGGATTTTAGACAGATGTACAATAACAATACAAATGTTAAAACTGTTATTGATTTGTGTAACTGTTCATTTAAAATAAGGTATTATAGTAACACAAACAAAATATGAAGCCTTGCCAGTTATTTCAATTTCTGCATTAATTGATAAATGTGAGCCAATTCTCCTGTTTTTCACAGTGTGCATTCAGAATAAAAAAAGACCAGTGCAATAATTGTCTTTATTTAATGCATTAACATAATGGTATGCAGTGTCAATGTTTCGTTGGATACAGATGAACTTACTAATTTGTCATCCTGGGCAGCTTTTCTACTACGAGTTGCTAGTTATTAGCTTGACAGTGATTTTGTTGTAGCTTACCATGACTTCGCCATTTATTTTGACAGCTTTCCGAACGCTAGTATTTCCAGAGCATAAATGGATCTTCCGCCCTCTGGTAAGTTTAGGAATTAATTTTTTAGGAATGCATGTTTAAAGTAAAAACTGAGGAAACTGAGGATACGGGGGGATTTCTAAATACAAATAAATAAACCAGTGCCTTGTGACTAAATATCTTGCTTCTTTCTATTAAGAAATCACATGAAACGGGGCATGGTGCCTGAAATCAGGCGTGGGACAATAAGGGACATTTAAGATTTGCCAGTAGATAGTCATATTAACTTTGAAATGTCTGGATAATTTCAGGCATGGAATTAATTATCTCTGTATGCCCTGCATAAAAGCATCAACGCTATTATACAATGTTGGCCATTATGGCATTTTTCTCAGTTTCAGTGTTCACGCAGTTACTTTACTTTGTTTTTGTACGGACAGGCCTTATGTAGTGTTTGAGAAGCTTCGTTTAGAGTAGCTGTAGTAACTGTTGTTTACTATTTCCTAAATATCGTTTGCTTGCCCAGCGAGTTTCTGTTTGCTTTTCGATGTATTGATCCGAGAACCTAGGTTGGTAACGTTGCTGTTATATGAGGCTAATCCAGACCTCAGTAAAACTACTCGGGAAAACATAGACAGTAAAAGAAAAAATGCGTAATTCAATGTTCTGGATGTTGTATCATTTTGTTCCGGATGACATAACGGTAAGGTAGACTCTCGAGCACATATCACAGGAGTAAACAGCTGATTCGAACGCCATTGTCACGTCATCCGGAACTTTTTCCCTGGCCGGAACAAATTTACTGTGACAGATCCGCGGGCAGGGGCGTCGCCAGACATATTTTACTGGGGCACATGCCCCAGTATTGTTCTGTAGTGCCCCAGTATAAATTTCACCAGTAAAAAAAAAATCACTTCAGACTTATAGGTCCACATGGCATAATCTACAGAATGCACACAAGGCTACTCAATATGGCAACTCATTGCTACTTTATTCACTCCATACACAGTGCACACATGGCTACTTTATATGATAATTTATTCACGGGACTTTGGCTCTGACTTAACCTCGAACAACGGTGTCTAAGCGCTATTTCTTTCCACCGGTCTTACAGGTTAGTAACGGGTAAATTGCCCATCATTGTTCTTTGTAGTGTTGTTTTTGGCGGCCTGTTTTAATTTTTGTTTTAGTCTAGCTTTTGCATGAAGCTGTCATTTTAGTTTTTATTAGTTTTAGTCACGTCCATACCCTTTTTAGTCTAGTCAAGTTTTAGTTGACTAAAAGTCTGAGCATTTTAGTGTTATTTTTGCCAGAGTTATCCATGAGTATTTTCGTCTAGTTTTAGTTGACAAAAACTGATTACATTTTAATGTAGTTTTAGTCAATGGAAATTTTATTTTTTGTCACTTTTTAGTAATGCAATTCTATTTAACCCAGTATATAATGCAATTCTATTTAACCCAGTACATATAGTACAAACACCATCCCTAAAACCAGTAGCTTGGTCATAATGAAAGCTTGGAAGCATACGTAGATCACCACGATTCATTCAAGACCACTCTCAAAGAATATAGCTAACAAGCATAATAATAAGGCTACCTGTTGTACTCGGTTTGCTACCCATCTAAAGCAGGTTATAGTTTGCTAAACTGCCTTCATACATCCATGAATACATCCACCAATGTCATCTTATCAGACAGGATTTTTTGTAAAGATCACTAGTATCCATGCTTAAGCAATGTTATTTCTCCAAAACGCCCCAGGTCTCTAGCCCCACGAAGTAACATGAATGTCTGGAAGACATTAGCTAGATGTTAACACATTGCCTGTGATACATTACGTCGTGGGGCTAGAGATATTTCGTTTTGGAGAAATAATATTCGCATGATAATAATATACGCATGGACACTCGGGAATCTTTACAAGAAATCCTGTCTGATAAGATGGTCATAGTGGATAAAGGGGTATCGAGGTATAGAGGCATTTTAGCAAGCTAGCCTGCCTTAGACGAGTAGCAAACAAACAGTGCGTTAACTTGTATACCTTACGTTAACATTTAGAGCAGACATACTTTATTCATCCAATGTTGTCCAAATGTTGTCTCTTCTCTTTCGTCCAAAGAGGACCTCCCTCTGGCTGGCCATAGTCCTTATCTCTGTGCAGTACTTTTAAATAATACCCAGATAGCAAATGCACACTGGGCCAGATTTGGTCCGCACCTACCGTGCGATCCGGGCCAGAGCTGGCAACGGACCCGGTCCGGCGTCCAAACGCACAGCGACCCAAAAGTGGCCAGGACCCGTTTCACGGATCTGCAGTGGATATGGGACAGCGCTGGCCCAGATCCGTATTTACAGACGCGGCATTGATCCGCAGGGCGGATCCGCGTACCAGATCAATGCCAGTTTCATTTTTGCCTTATATTCGGCATTAATATGTTTCATTTAAATTTAAATAATTATTAAAGTAATATTGGGTGCGGTTTTACCATTCTTATATTCAACAGTCAGAAGGAACTGGACCATGCAACCTAGCCCTACGTCTACAGTACATAAACTGCACATTTAAAAGTTTCTGGATG
This sequence comes from Coilia nasus, assembly GCA_027475355.1. Taxonomy (NCBI): domain Eukaryota; kingdom Metazoa; phylum Chordata; class Actinopteri; order Clupeiformes; family Engraulidae; genus Coilia; species Coilia nasus. The sequence continues at coordinate 8,778,955 of CM050199.1, forward strand.
TGGAGTAACGTTTAATTTAAAGGTCTTGCATTGGCGATGGTCTGCAGTTTTAAAAGAAAATTTACCCTAGCTGACAGTCATATAGCCAAGATTATTAATCAGACAAAAGTGGTAACATTTGAAAAATTTATTTAAAAAAACAGAACAAATCAAAACATTGAAACATGTATAGAACAAAACAGAACAAAACAGGACAGTCACTCAGAACAGTTACTCCGTCGGTAGACGCTGACGCCGTTCCAGGCGCTGCTGGCGCCCACCCTCCCTGTCGTGGGCCAGGGAAAAGCACCGCATGGCAGTGGTTGTTGTCGTCTTCAGTGGCATTCATAGTTACGGGGCACTTCCTTACAGCCTCTGTTTGAAAACACATGTATTAGTGTTAATAATGTTGTATCATATTAAAAAGTTCACTTTTACATGCAGGCTTAGGCCTAGTTTGTGCTAGGCCTAATTGTATTCTGCATGTTATAACTGTGAGCAATTACGCATGGGCATATGCAAGTGGCCCAAACGTCTGGGCTATAACTCCGAATCTAACGTCTGGGCTGTAACTCCAAAAGTTTTAAAATGCTAGTGACGCCCCTGTTGTATTGTAGCCTAACGATGTTTAATTGTCTTTCAGGCGAGGATGATTTAGATACATGCATTTTATTTTTTGCCAGTATGTATGCTACAGAAAATATATGGCATCATTATGATAGGCTACTTGTTGTATGATGGATGCAATAACGCCGGGTGTCCACTAGCAAGCGAAGCGAACTCCGCACCGCAGAACCCCTATTCATTTCTATGGGACGCGGCCAACCGTTAATTCCGCTTCTGCAAAGAATTGTGGGAAGGCGGCGCGGCCAACTCAAGGGGTGCGGCGTGACCAAAAGTTCAGCCATGCCGAACTTTATGCAAATGAACGCGTCCAACATGGGGCGGCTAGCCAATAGCAGATCAACAGTGTATAAAGCAGGTATGACGTAGGACAATGATTACAGTACATTTCACGGTCAACTCACTGTCAAAATGAATGACGAGAGGTTGATTACTGTCGTTTTTCTCACCCCTGCTTGTATGACCGCACCCTTACATTAGATTAATATTTCTGGTCTTTGCACATGTGTAAATAACATACAAGAAATATTCCCGCCCTTCCATGAGATTCGCGGACCTGATCAGAACTACACACCCCCAAGCGTACGAAGGGGAGGGGGGGGGTGCGGAGAGACGGAATTCGCTTCGCTTGCTAGTGGACACACGGGGCGTCAGGGAGAGCCGGGGAGAGCGCGGTGTTTGGGTCAGTACAGTTGTAGAGAGCGGGGGCGCAAAACGCAACGCCAAAGGGCTAGAACCGGCCCTGCGCATGTGTGCGTGGAGTCAGGTAAGACACATGCGGGACTTTAAATGCACTTGCAATAACATGCACTTGCATTTAAAACGTCGTTTTATAACATCTTGTCATTTTTTTTAGACTAAGCCACACCAATCTGCAACGACAACGATTGTCGCTCGACACAAAACAATTGTTACATCGGTGTGTGGCTTTGGCTGAAGCGTTTCCTGAGCGCAAGCAAACCAGCTTGGTGACAAACCTTTTTAGATGGCATACACAAAAGCAAGTTCAAGGATAACCAAGGTTGCAACTTAGTGGTAATAGAATTAACCGTGCATGTGTCATTTCAACAATGTCAAAACAACACGTAATCTATTTAGCGATCCTATTTTGAGGGTATTAAAAAGTTTAAAATTACTCTGCTACACCAAAGGTCAGAGCACCGCACCCTCGAGCTGATCTGGCCTGATAGTGAGTCTTCATTATAAAACTTAAAAAATCCTACCCCTGCTCTAAAAAAACGACACCACACTGGACGCCCAATAAAGGCGTTAAAGATGTTACTCATAGGCCTACCCCGTGATGTTACTGACATGGAATTACTTGGTAATAATTACTTTACCCCAGGCCACCACATAAAACAAATCCCGTCCGAATACGCCTTATAATTCGCTTCCAGAGTGGCATCGGGGAAAATTACGTAACAAAAAACCCTGATTGTTAGCTTTCCAACTAATATATTTGTTACTCTCTATCATTTTAGATTCCAGATGTAAGCATGTAAAAGGTGTCCCGTATTTTTGGTCCAACCTGTATATCAAAATAGGCTGAGATACATCAAATAAGTTCAGTTCACGCATGTCACTTGAGCCCGCCCATTTTGCACACAATAGAAAATAATGTAACGGCTGCTGTGGCTGCTCTCATTGATCTGCCCGCTACGCCAGATGGGAGAGCGCTGCGGGCACAGTGGTTCTGCACAGATAATATAAAGTATGTCTGAATAAACGAAACTTTCTCTTCAGACAGCATAGTTAAAAGTTGCATTTATCTTAAAAAGGAACCATAAAACATGCAAAACGGTGGGGTAATTGAGTTTATTAAGAACGTTTTAAAAAGGGAGACGCAGGGATACGTACCCCCTAAGCCGTGAACCGAAATATTCGCAACGGCAATGTATAGGAGCTACTACACATTTTAATACTTTTCGCCCTAAATACATTGTACGTCATTTTGCTTACACTAATTATATCTATAAAAATGCCTTCAACAGGCTAGCATTAGAATGTCAGCGTTAGCATATTATAGGCTAACATTCACATTCTAGCGTTGGAACCGAAGCGCTCAACTACCGAACTAAAGCTTGACTGCAACCTTGCCCATACTTTAGAATACATAGTTACTTATCAGTTGACACAGCATAGCCACCAAAACAGCAAAATATATATTTTAAACAAAGCAATATACTTACTCATATTTGCATCCAATAACGTAGATCGTTCTGGTGATTTTTCCTGCCGTTCTGCGACTTCGCTGTGACGGTGTAGACTATTGCTCATTGACGGGGGGCATTTGCCATTTGGTATTTTTTGTAATTAATATGTGAATAATGACTTTTAGTGAGGTGATGGTTAATGCGTGTACAAACCAATTTTATGTTCATGTATGGGGTCCTTTGTAAGATCTGACAACTCAGGATTCAACAAAAAATGAATATGCTAATATTCACACCCCTCCTTTGCAAAATTGTTTGCCCCTTTCCAACGTTTTCTGGCGCTTGCGGCTGGAATCCATCTTGCGGGTGTGGGCCACATCAGCGTTATGTACCGCAAACAGACCTGATCCACTCTTTTGGCGCTCTCGGCTCAGTTCGGCTCAGGTCCATGTTACGGATTTGGGCCAAATCAGTGAACTGTCTTAGAAACGTGTTTTCAGACGCTTTGGTCCAGACATGGTAAATGGATCTGGGCCAAATCTGCAGACTGTAACAAAAACAGCACTGCTTGTTAGAGCCAAAAAGTCTATCTGGTTCAGATCTGGCCCATAGCCAGTAACCGCGTGAACCGCTACACGCGGATGTAATGGCTTTCATGCGGATCCGGCCCAGAGGTAATTGTTATCTGGGTAGGCTTACTTAAAAAAAATAAAATAATAATAATAACCCGCTTAAACGAGTTTTGGTCAACGAAAATGAAGAGACATTTTAGCATAGTTTTTATTTTGTAAGCCACATTTAGTCTCGTTTTTATTCGTCATCTATATTGCATTGTATATTTAACTATAGTTATCGTCACAAGACCAGCATTTACGTCTCTTCTCGTTTTTATCACATGATAAAGATTCGTTGACGCCAACATTTAGTCATTATTTTTGTTGACGAAAGCAACACTAGTTCTTTGTTTTCACCTCTGTGTCGCCACTTCCATGTGGATTTAAATGTTACAACTTTACTTTTTATGTTTAATGTATGAGCCAGCTGTCATGCAAGCTACTTCTGGTTGTAAATTGAAGTAGCCTACTGGAGACGTTAGCTTCTGTCTTTTAAGCTAACTGGCATATGCCTATTACCATTGTTTATTTATGTAACAGTTAGCCTAGCACTGTGAGCTCCCACACTCGGTTTCTGAAGATTGCCATCTTACATCTACAATGTTTGATGAGCATATCAACATAATCTGATATGACTGTTTAGTTTGAAGCACTATTTATGTTTTTTTATGATAAATAAGTGCTAAAAATGTTCTTGCTTTGCGCGCTCGCATTAATTGTCTGTGCCCCAGTTCAGTAATAGGACTAGTGATGCCCCTGTCCGCGGATGATGCCTGGGCCTGGAAAAGATTTCTCCTCCCGTGTACTGCTTTGCTAATCGGGCAGGACAATAGGACAATTAACAGGTCACACATTTGAATCTCGCGCAGAGGTTGTCGGGTCGTCAGAATGATTGGCTCCAACCAAGGGCCTGATCAGCAGGAGGTCGCGGCATTTCTAACAATGAAATGTCCTGATTGCAGTTGGTAGTGTATTTTGTTCAGAGAATTTGCCCTAGTGTCATGAGTTGCCACTGTGGGAAACCCCATCATTCCAGGTGTTCAAGTCCGTTTCTGTCAATGCAAGAGTAAATCATGCATTCATATTTTAACAACCTGTATTGGTGTGCATTTTAATGTTTTTGTGTGTGTGGTTCTTCTGCCTGTGGCTTGCTTCCTGTCAGTAACTGCGGTGCATGTAGTCTTGCACTGCGGCGATTGGTGAGGTAGCTGAGGGGCGGTTTAAAAAGTTACATTGTTCTTTCCCGTTGCAGCATTTTTTCATTGTCTCGACTGTGTTCAACAACCCTTTACTGAATAAACAGCACGTTCAGTTCGTTGTACCCTCCACGGACCCACAGCGGACTCAAAACTGCTCGCGGCCCGGATCCGTTATGGACCCGTTCATTAGTTCCCGTTCATGAGGATCCATTGTACAAAAGTAATCACTGCCCAGATAGCCACTGGACACTGTAACGGAACTGGGTCGCACCCGCAGTACGATTAGAGCTGGATGTGGAACGGGTCCGCTTCACTGATTCGTTCCTGAGTCCAAACGCACATCGGGCCGAAGCCGTTTTGACTTCGTTCGTCAGGGTTGTTACCGACAAGGACCAGCGCCGTTCCAGGGCCGTCGGATCATGGCGTTACAGATGCGGTACAGATCCGTGAAACGACTCCGCTTGCCAGACCACTGCCAGATGTGATATGATTCCGCTTAAATCACTATATTCCCCTTTGCCTTATTTACGGCTTATTAGGGGCTAGGCTATGTAAGAAGGATATGCAATTACTCAAATCTAACCTCCGTGAGACACAGTCTAGCTCAGGTTTGCATATTTAGATTTTACAAAAAAGCAGCGTGCTTACAGGCAATGATCAGACATGTGGGCTACATGCTAAAATAAAACGTTTTAATATACATCAAACACAGGCAAACACAACATAAACACAATTAATAACAGCCTGTTTAAAATCTATGGGGACAACACGGGCGGCGTCATTCTTGCTGCGGCTGATGCTGTAGTTGCTGCTGGGCCTGCATGGCGCATTGCCTGCCTCTCCTGGCGCCCCCACCCTGTCGGATGATAGGGCGAACCACCTTATGGCATGGCGCCAGACCTCAGTGTCCGTCGCCTTTGCTGTTGAGGCACATTTGCGCACTGCTCCTGGGAAAACAGACACATCATGTTTAAGATAGCTGAAAAACAAAACCTATGCCAGCGGAACAATTAGTTGAGCTAATACCAAACGTATTATTATTATTATTATTACTATTATTAGAAACTACCAGGAGGTAACGCAAATAAATGGCATTGGTGACTCCGGTTTGTATCTCGGATTCCTTCTTCTGTTGAACTGTGTGTGTGTGCGTGTGTGTGTTTTGGCAACCAAATTAAGGTTGTATTTTCTTAGAGAAACATTTCATAATGCCCTCCAGATAACTACCAACTACCAAAACTACCCTCATGAAATATTCCCTTAACCAACCAAACTAACGCATATATCCGTATAGGAAACTTTCCTAGTGCCCTTTACAGAAAAGGCAAGATAGAGGAAAACGTCTTGAAAATGGCAGAATAGAGAAATTTGCAGGAATTGTTATATTCTATATTGGATATTGTAGCCTAATTTTAATAACCCAGAGATTAATAATTTTGTCTGACAGATAACGCACCCGTTCTGTGCATATGAAGGGCTAGGCTACGTGTAGGCCTACATTGCAGAAAATGACATCTCTGGCAAATTTTTGAAAAATGTATTTCCAGGTGGGCCCTCAACCTTAACTGAAGGCAGAACATTTTTTTAAAACGTTTATTGTTAATTCACAATTATGAGATAGTAAGTCATAATTATTAGATAAAAAGTCAAAATTATGAAATGGGAAGTCTACGCATGTTTCACTCGCTGCGTGGACAGAATGTAAGACCCAGCATGGCGAGCAAAAGGTAAATTTATTGTCATGTAATTGTAAAGGTTTTAATTGATAAGTTTCACTTGAAATGAATTGTTTAATTTCACTTAGGCTCGACTCACATAGCATAAACAGTTGTTCAGCGCTTGTTTGTTACCACACCTACTCTAATTTGTGTGGTGCTTCTAAAACCGCACTCCAGAGTAAAGTGATTTAAAACCCCCGGGGGTTTCATAAGCGAAATCAGACTGCCCACGGACACCTGACATAAGCGGCAGTTAACAGAAATTTGTAGGGCTTCTAGGAACCTATCGAGCTAAGTCAAGTTTGATTTCCACTAAGCTCGGAATTCTAAACTTGAATTTTAAACTTGTGTGCCTGCTATTAAAAGCGCTATGTAAGGCTACCCTGCCTTTTAAACCCAGTACATGATCGAGCGCAAACCTGTGCCATGATACTAGAAAGTATATTCAGTTATAATTTATAATTTACATTATTACTTCGTACAACACTCAAACATATCTCTCCGGCTAGCTGCAATGTGCAAGTTAACGTCAAACAGCTGCTAACACCAAGTAGTTCATGATACGCAAATGCATCCTACCAACCTAATTCGCCAGGAACATGTCAACTACATATTTGAGATCCCCCAGTAAATTCAAATAAAAACTTAAATACTTACTTGTGGTCACTGTAGCCGTAGTGGTTATCAAAAATGCTGTTGATGAATGATGCTGAATGATGAGAGCATAGATATGGATGACGGGTGTTGACTGTGACAGCTCGTACCACTTACATGGATAGTGGTATAAGCATATTGGTATAAACATATGAATTAATAGGCTACGTATTGATTATTCATTATATGACAAGATGGTATAACAATAAACAAGACATTTCAGGGTGCAGTCAGGGTTCAAATGTTTCTTTATTTATTATTTTCAGTATTTATTAATGGATAGATTCAAAGTCCCCCCCTCCCCTGAAAATTTTAATCTGTTCCATTCCAAAAATGTTTGGCGCTCGCGGCTGCAATCCGGACTACGGATGCGGGATGTATCCGTATAAAGGAAGTATAGCGAGATTCAACAGTCTTTATGTGCTGTTGGCGCTTCCGTGAAACTGCACTAACACGGATCTGTGCCACTGTCACCCCCCACATATGGGCCAAATCAGTTTATGGAATCTGAAATACATCTTATATATAGCCTGCTGTTTTAGTGGTGAAAAGCGCATCTGAACCAGGGTTGTGTTGTAGTTAGTAAGCCTAAGTAGTTAGCAACGACTTGCAGTTTACGGACTCTTTCTCGAAACCTTCCTTGTTAAAGGATATTGTGAGATCATTTGTAGATCTGCGCGTGATCCAGAGCAGGGGTGTCACTGTTTTAAACATTCAGGCTATATTCCAGATGCTAGTTCGTTATCAGGGCGCTTATGTTAAACAGTGCCGTTTGAGATCTTGCTGATCTGGGCCAAATCTGTTCATGGCATCTGAAACACATCTCCATAGCCTTCTGTTTTAGTGGTGAAAAGCGCATCTGGACCAGGTCAGTGGAGCCTATGTTAAACATTACCGGCTCAGATCTGCATTACTGACCTGGAACAAATCAGTGTCAAACACAGCTCGCTGTCTTTCGGTTAAGGAGTGGAAAAGGGACCTGGGCCAGATCTGTAAACCAACATAAACACCAAACTACTGGCAGATTATTGTGCCTGTGATCTAAGTTGTTACTGTTTGGATTTTGAGAAATTTAGCTTTACTTCAGGTCAGGCAGTAACACTTACTATGTTGTTAGCGCGCTAACGCTACCGAACTACGCTAACGTAATGGTTTAAATTGAAAGCTGTCACTTTACTCACCAACACCCACCTATAGATATAGGTACTGTTACTGATATTAGCCCAAATGGACAAATTAATAAAGGTATAATGTTACAGCAATGTGTTAAATTCAAGGTGAGTGAAGTTGGCGTTTAGCACATTGGTGTTGTCATAGTTAATACTATTGACTTAAATGAGCTAGTTTGTTAGCTTGCTAGGTCGCTGTACAGACAGACTAGGAGTTTGTTGGCATCATACGTGTAGACTTTAACACACTACACAGAATTATATTCATCTTTGTAGAATGTAAGATCTTTGGTACCAATTCAGCTTTCGTGTGGTCATTATTTTTGCATGAACGGGAGATATTTAGCTGATAGCAGGGGGCAACGGGGCTTGTTTAATTGTAAACATTAGCATCATGTTACTAGCCAAAACCTCCCATTACAGCATAGTTTCGATTTGCGATGGGCGATTAATTTGAATAATGCCCGAATTGACTGGTGGTAATGACTAAATCTTTACTGCAGTATACAACAGTAATACTGTTGTAAAAACTGCAGCTTTGATACTGCAATACAGCTGGTAGCTACTGCAGCGCTAGTTGCTAAATCATTAGCATCTCAGTCATAATACCACACGTCAGTGACAGTCTGTGGGGGTGGGGGGTGGGGGGCTTATCTTAATGTCATGCTAATGGCCACTATTCAGCGAGAGTGAGGCAAACTTTAAGAGTAGTTTTCTCAGTTTTGTGTTTTAAGGTGTGCATGCTTTCAAATGGCCACCAATTCTTCAAATATTATCAGATTTAAACGTGCAACACATCATTGGAAAGCTTAGAAATTACACTTTCAGAATATGTGAATAACTCAAAAGTTGTGGCCGGCTTTGCTGTGGCCGGTCACATATTAAAACAACATAAAACAAAAAACAACTTCTTAACTGATCAAAATCTTAACGTGTTTCATCTATCGGAGATCGTTTTTAATCATTATGGATTGGTAGGCTAATTATAATATAGCTATACAGAGTAGAAAACGTTATTGGAGACAAGGAAAACTAAATGAAGGTGATTACAGCTCCTCCGTGCCGGAGGAGTTCAAAAATTTGAACGCATGCGGAGGGCCTCGAAAACGGTATTTCCTCCGCACCGCTCTTGACCGGAGCTGATCGCATGCGGAATGCGGATTTCCCCATATTGTGTGTGTATTTGCATCCCAAGAACAGCAGGGCCAACAAAATGCTCCTTTTTTAGTTTTTTTTCTATGTTCATGTCTAACGGCTTCTGACCAGATGGTGCAAAGACAACAACCTCCTGCTAAACGTCAGCAAGACCAAAGAGATTGTTGTCAGCTTCCAGAGAGACCACACCCAACACCCCCCACTGACCATCGACGGTGCTGCAGTGGAGAGGGTGAGCAGCACCAAGTTCCTGGGGGTGCACATCAGTGATGACCTCTCCTGGACCACCAACACTGCATCACTGGCCAAGAAAGCACAGCAGCGTCTCTACTTCCTGCGCAAACTGAAGCGGGCAAGTGCTCAACCACCCATCATGACCACGTTCTACAGAGGAACCATTGAAAGCATCCTCACCAGCTGCATCACCGTGTGGGGCGGAAGCTGCACTGACTACAACAGGAAGGCTCTACAACGCATCGTGAGAACAGCTGAAAGGATAATTGGTGTACCACTCCCATCCCTGCAAGACCTTTACACCACCCGCCTCACCCGCAAAGCCATCACAATAGTCAACGATACAAGTCACCCTGCACACAGTCTGTTCAGCCTCCTGCCCTCCAGAAAGAGGTACAGGAGTCTCCGCTCCCGCACCACCAGACTCACGAACAGCTTCATCCACCAGGCCGTGAGACTGCTGAACACTCTCCCCTCCTCACCCGTGAGACTGCTGAACTCTCTCCCCCCCTCACCCTTACCCTCACCCTCAGCCCCAGACTGCTGAACTCTCTCCCCTCCTCACCCTCCCCCTCACCCTTGGACCATTGGACTCTCACCCTTGCCCTCACCCTCAGCCCCAGACTGCTGAACTCTCTCCCCTACACACCCTCACCCTCACCCTCACCCTTGGACCATTGGACCCCCCCCGACATTGGACTCTCACCCCCCACCTTACCCAAACTGAGACTCTGCATATGCAAAATTGCACACACATGCTGCTATCATATTTATATTTTTATTGCACTAGCCATTACTTTGCACACACATACTGCTGTTATATTTATATTTATATTTTTATTGCACTAGCCATCACTTTCACAAGAACAACTACCTCTACATGCACACACTCAGTGTTGTCTTGTCTTGTCCCGTCTTGTCGTCTTGACTTGTCATACCTGGTTTAGTTTTTAACACTAGGTAACAGTAGCCTTAAGCAACTGCACTTTATTTATTATCTGCAATAACTTAGCTCAGGATTTGTCTTGTCTTGTGCACTTGCACTTTACTGTTGTTGTTGTTGTTGTTGTTGTTGTCGTCTATATAAACGCATAGGATAGTGAGAAACGTAATTTCGATTCCTTTGTATGTCAAGCACATGTGAAGAAATTGACAAATAAAACTGACTTTGACTTTGACTTTGACTTTGACTTTAACGTGGTATTTTCAGGTGATTCTGAAAGACGTCGAATTATTTGGGCTAGAAGGAACTCAGCCTTACGAATTTGTTTTTTTAATTTGGCAAGATGATTTTTATAGGGGAACGCTGAAAAGGAGTCCAGACCACCATGTCTTTTCACATCATCCACCAAGTGGACAAGACAGTGGACATTGTACACAGTGTGGTCTGTCCCATATAGTTCCCCAAAATGCTGGACAAAACCCTTCAACATTTCACCTGCGTAATCAAGGAGGTCATGATGGGGGTGAACTAAAATCGAAATAGCTGCTGACAGAACCATGAAGTTATGATACATGTTGTTATCTAAGAATCCTGCCAGTACCACAGGGCCACTGTACAATAAAAATTGCCTGAATTCCGTTGCCTTCCAACGGTCCAACTCCCTAAACGACCGTGGCTTCCTGGCAAACTCTACAGGGATGTAGGGCCTCATTGACAGGAGTTTTTCTGACATCCTGCCCACTATTGATGCTGGCAGTCTCACAGGTAATGGCCCCCGGAGCCAGATCTGAAGCCGTTTTTTCACTACACCCAGACACACCAGGTGCATGTAGTCTAGGGGAAATTGTGACACCATACCAACCTTTACATGCTGAAATGGGTGTGGACCCTCATGGTGGTAAACTTCATCCACCTGGAGGTTGAATGACCTGTCAGTTCTCTGGGGGTATTCCGGTCCTGGGAATGTCATGCGCCTGTTTTGATACAGCCCTGGGTGTATGCATTTATCGCACCCGTGGTACGCATTATGGGCCTTTGTGTTTTTTGCAGGACTGTGCAGGACTGTCACACACCACCGTGTGCAGCTCAATTTTAAAAGATGTATCCCCAAAGCAGAACCCACCCTCTAGCTCCTTTAGCTCACTGACAAAGTCAGAGAGAAACTCTGTGGCCGAACTAGGCTTCTTTGGTCCACAGTACACCCCAATGACCACAGGTTCCTTCATGGGAACCGACACTAGTAACCCAAGGATGGGCCAGAGCTGCACAGTGGAGCTTTTAAATAGCGGTAGGCCATCTATATTTATTTGCAGCCCCAGTGTCATGCCCTCTACCAGTGTTTTGGCAAATGTTGTTAGAGTGGCTTTCAGGGAGGTAACCACCAAAGTGGTAGTATTGCCCACCAGCCTTCTCCTGAATAGCATACTGGGTTTTTGTCCTGAGAAGGGTCCTACCATCCTTCGGCAGATTAGGATGGGTTATACGAAGTATACCCAAAAGTGCAGTTAGGGCAACCAAAGAAATTCCAAAACTTGTAGCCCAGTTGGCAATATTGTCAGACAGTGATGTTTCATTTAAGTCAACATCATCATCAGATTCTGAACCTGATGTCCCAGGGCACCCATCAAAACACGTCAGCTAAACTCTCTGCCTCCAATTCCATGCCATGTTCCTCCTCAATGAAAACTGCCCCACCCTCTTCAGCTGCACCTACAATGCTGTTTTCCAAAAGAACGCTGCCCCTGTCTGTGTCATCTCTCCCTATTCCTGCCATGTCCATGTCAGTCATGTCATCTCTAATTTGATCAAGCCTCTTTTGCACGTCTACACGGGTCCTCCTCTGGTGTGTAATGAGACAGGTGCAGTCTTTCTATTCATTTTTGTTCTAAAAGAGACATTTCAGAAAGACAGGTTGCAATCAAATACTTTGTTGGGGAAAATAAAAAGGACACTACATAAACATAATTGAATGATATAGTGTATGCTTTGACCCAATTTTGCCATTTTATTTTTATTAGTCTTGGAGAAAACTGTAGATATTCCACCCCACTTTTGTGTAGGCACAATCCTTGGGTTAAGCAGTGGAGGGTGATGTGTGTGACATGGTCCTTTGAGCTGCCTGATCTGTCATTTATTCAAGTACAATGTGTGGTGTCAGGGGAGGCGCTACAGCACAGACCATAGAAGACTTTCATAGAAGTATTTCACGTATGTCTATCACGTATTTGGTGTTAGGATCTGACGGAGGCGCTACAGCACATGCCATAGAATGCGTGTGTGTGTATGGTTATGTTTGTCCAACTAGACTTGCCGTAGTTGAGTCAGTTCAGTTCATGAGTAGCCGTATGTTTGTCAGGTTGATGTATCTGCAGCTCTTCAATAACTATGCCAAGAAAGGCTAAATATATTTCATCTGCCGTCTTCTACTTACTTTTTCATCCGAATGCAACGTTAGCTGCAACAAGAGTATAACTCAACATTTTTGTTTTGAAATGTTTTTAATTTTCTTGCCGACATTTCAACACTGGGTTGGGCGTGTGCCTTTTGCTTACTCGGTGTATGCTACTAATGTAATGCTTTATTACAATGTTTTTATACATTGTATACATTTTTATTACATGGCATCACTTTCCATATAATAGGTGAAGTATTTCATGTATGTCTATCACGTATTTGATGTTAGGATCTGACGGCGCTACAGCACAGACCATAGAATGGAGGGTGTATGGTTAAGTTTGTCCAACTAGACTTGCCGTAGTTTAATTTTCTTGCCGACATTTCAACACTGGGTTGGGCGTGTGCCTTTTGCTTACTTGATGTATGCTACCAATGCAATGCTTTATTTAAATGTTTTTATACATTGTGTACATTTTTATTATATGGCATCACTTTCCATACAATAGGTGAAGTATTTCACGTATGTCTATCACGTATAGTGTTAGGATCTGACATAACCCTAAACATTGGACGTCTTATAGAGGTGCAGATCATGTCTATATTGTGTCCGTCGGTCAAAGACTTCTAACTATGACTGGAAATGCGAAAAATTATAGCGTACTCAAACAAAAATGGTTATAATTCCATGTGTCTACTTGAGTTCAACCAGTTAACACCACTCTGATTGGTTGGAGCAATACATCTTCGTAACCCAACCAGTGAAAGCCACGCTGATTGGCCGAAACAACACGCCAGGTATTTGGCGCAATAGAGTGCCTAATCACAGTCAAACCTTTTCCAGAGAGGTTGCTTTTTTCCTTCGTCTCTACTGGAGAACCAAATGGCTGTGCCCAGCACGCCAAACTGTTTGGTAAGTTGAAAGTTCGTTAAGGTTAGGTAATGTTATGTTCATTTGTAGTGTTAGCTGTTTTAGCTTTGTGGTCTTAAACCATCTGAATCTGCTGCTGCTATTGGCTAACGTAGCTATTGGCTATAGTTCATTTAGAATGTCTGAAAACGACCAGTGTGCCTAAAAATGTTCACGTCAACCGAAGCTTTAAAGGGGGAAATTCGGTGTGAAGTGAAAATTGCCATGTTAAAACATGGTACCGAGTGCTGAGGAGCAAAATTGCACTAGTCTGTTGTAGTTAGAACGTCACTTTTTTACTGTTTTGGCCCAGACGGCTAACAATGCAAGTGAGATTACGCTATTTTTAAACCAGTAAAAACAGCTCGAATAAACTCCACACTGCAGCGGTAGTATAACAAAGGCCCTGGCATTTAAAACGAGGCACTGAGAACTTTGTAAGTGTACACAATGTTTATTCTCACAGGCAGTAGTGGTGCAGTTGCCAAACCACGCTGTGATGTCGCCGCTGAGGATGCTCTCAATCGTCCCTCTGTAGAAAGTTGTGAGGATCGAGGCTTTACGCAGTCTTCTCAGAAAGTACAGACGCTGCTGGGCTTTCTTTGAGATGTGTGTGGGGTTGAGAGTACATGAGAGGTCGTCAGTTATGTGTATGCCCAGAAACTGTGTGCTCTGGACAATCTGTAGTGGAAGGTTGTTGAGTGGGATGTGTTTATGCAAAGTCCGTCTGAAGTCGATGACCAGTTCTTTTGTTTTGTCCACATTAAGGGACAAGTTGTTGTTGGTGCACCAGTTGCTGAGCTGAGCCACCTCCTCTCTGTACGGGGCCTCGTTGCCTCCGCTGATCAGACCCACCACGGTAGTGTCATCTGCAAACTTGATGATGTGGTTTGAGCTGTGCGTTGCCGTACAGTCATGGGTGAGGAGTGTGAACAGCACTGAAGCTGATTACACGTAAAATGCGGAAGCTGATTACAAAGGTCATCACAGTAATGAGCTTGTGTATTTGTTTCAGTGTATCAGAACAAGGTCTTAAACCTTCTGGTTGACCTTCAAACTCAGTTCAAACAAACACAACCTGCCTCTTCAGCCATTCACATTGAGAGGATGGAGACCATGGAAGACTGAGAGGAGCGGCGCCTCTGTGATGAGCAAACCATTGATGCCCTGGTAAGTTTTACAAGTCTGAAAATATATGGATAGTTTAGCATGACACAATAGTGGTCTCACACGCAGTTACACTTCCCTGGGGAGTGTCAGTCACTTACATTGGACTTATTCTAACAGGTGCTGCGACATGCAAGAATTGGGGGGGAAATGACACCAAAGACTGTGTCCACAAAGTCCTTGACAGGTATGTTTCTACATGGAGTATCAAGTTTGTGTGTGTTAGATGATGGGGTGCTCTGTTTGAACTGTCTGTGGTGTGGACCAGCCTGCATTCATCTTTTACGTTTTACCATCTTGTATCTATTGATAGGCATTTAGAAGAAAGTGTTCTATTTCTTACCTTTCAGACATTTTTGCACCATTGACTCTCATTATAACATAATTTTCTGTTCCTTCTCTACTTCTTGGCATAAAAGTGTCTGAACATTTTGTTGTGATGTTTTTGCATTAATTCAGTATTATAGTGGATGCATAGGCAACGTATTTTGCGTACTAATATGGGGATGGGGTATGACAGCAGATTACCTTTGTATTTTGAATCACTTGTCTTTTCTACTTGTGCAGATGGAGTCATGAAATTTGATTCAACAGCAACAGAGCTGTGTGCCTCTGAACACCTTAAATATACACCACAAAGAAGGGGAGGTCAAGGTCACGCCACCATTTCTCAGGATTGAAGACTTTTCACTTTATCCATCAAGCCAGTTATCCAGTTTTGCTAGTCTTTTATAAAAAATGAAGCGAAATGAGTGGGGATTGAATTGTGATTCATTTGTAAAGTGTTTATAACTGAAGATTTGAGAAGCAAAGTCAATTTGCATTTGCATTAATTTACATAACACATTATTTCTATAATTTTGATTAACATTATCAGTCCAAATCCCATTGAAGTGTTTTGGCTTGATTTCTTTTTACTTAAAACATGGTTTCCACTGGTCATGGAGTTATGAAATTTCAATACATCCTGTTCCAGACATGGAAAGTCTGGGAATTTGATATTTTTTGTGTACAAAGTGTGGGAACATTATGGAATTTTGTTGTGTTGCCCCCTAAATGTGATATTGATTGGGTTGTGCTTATTAAAGTTTTGCGCTGGAAACAAGTGAACCTGAAAATGGAGATTGGTCTGAAATACCATGTTTTTTGTTTGTTTTTAGCCGCACTGAAAAGACATAAGGTAAGGCAGGCAGTAGCTCTGCCACAGTGAAGAGGGCGTACATGAGCTCACGTTTATGCCGGGTTGCTCTTCTTCTGTGTAGTTAAGTAAAGTTCAATAGGAGTCCGTTATTCTGTTTCACTCTGACTGACTGCAAAAATGGAGGATGTAATTTCTGAGCTCAAAAAAAAAAAAAAAGCTAAAAATTGGAATCGGACTCAAAACGTGAAATAATAAATAGTGGACGACCAAGGCTGGAGCTAAAAGGATTGCTTTAGGACTAAAGGATAACTCGATCATTTCAAAGTGAGTGGTATAACCGAAAAGATTGTCTGTGTCTGCTACAAGAAACTGCCTTTTCTGTTACTCTCTTGTTCTCAACCTGTGACAAAGTCTGGACTAACGTGGATTTTGTGACTTAAAAGGCTACCAAGAAGCCTCGCAAACATGAAGATAACTACTTGCATTCAAAGACAAATTGTTGAATGTAGTTTGAATGAACAACATACGCTATGCTAATGCAATGCTAATGTAAAGGAAAATCGAGATCATATTAATGCAACAGGAGTTTTGCAACAGGAATTTTGAGGACTTTTACGCCAAAGTCATTAAGATTTTTGTTCATAGGGAGAGGCATATAGACTTCATTTACAAGTAAAGGTAAGACCAGTGTGCGAATCCTGTGTGTGTCTGTGCGCGCGTGAGAGAGAGAGAGAGAGCGCATCCGCCGTGGTGCTGTGGCTTGTTAGGCTGTCTGTGGCTTGTTACTGTACGTGTACACCAGAAGCAACCAAAGCGACCAGAGCGGCGGAAGTCATTGTTTCTCTATGGAGGGTCGGCGAATTGGGCGAACAAAGCGAATTCGCCGGCAGCGAAGCGAACTGGGCGACCAGAGCGAAAAAGAGAAGTTAAAAGTCAGTTAACTTTATGGTAATGACCTATGACGCGGTTCGGCGAATACCGCGAATACCAATCGGAATACATTGATTTACCAACGTCTGACAATCAGGTGGGTTCGAGGAAACAAACGGTGTAACTTTAGTACCTAGTTCCTACTTTGTATTAAAAATGGCAACGGAGAAGCTCATCACAGCAGTGGCAGGCTCTTCGGCCCACTACGACCCAGCCCTGTTTTTCTACAGGGATGCAAACAATTCTAACTAAAAAGTAAATTGATGTACTCAGTCAGCGGCTTAAATCATTCATGAATTACTGTATGAATATGAATATTTTTCAGCTGTCAGTGCATGTAGACATTTTATACTCGTTTATTCCTTTATTAACCAAACATGTCAAAGTTCAAGTACATCGATGTTTTGCCCTACGCATATACATGTATTGCCGCTTTCACAACTGTTGGTCGGGGAGGTTTTTTTTTGCTGCAGCCCTTTAAATGACTAACATTCCAAATGAAACGTCATGAGCGAACAAAGCGAACTCAACGGCGAAGCTTCTTCAGCGACCTCGGCGACTTGGTCGCTTTGGTCGCTTCTGGTGTACACGTACAGTTAGGCTGTCGGTGGCGTACAGCTTGGTGGTTTTTGGGAGGCATCCTTAACCGCTATACAGCTTACATTATTCCTTGGCCCAATGTGTACCTACTATGTGTATGGAAAGAATGCTGATAGGAGATATGAAAATCAAACGGTAGTTGGCAATATATTTTGGGTACATATTTGTAAGTCTGACTCTAAAAGAGTCAGTGCCTCACCATTCACAAACCTAACCGTACGTCACTGTTGTGTATGTGGAAGAGAGTACTGAGTAGTAGTCGGTATGTCGATATAAATGTTTGACTATTTATCCCATCAGTGGAGTTTGTTGCTATCGCGCCTAATAAGCTACGATAAACTAGCAACAAGCTAACCTAGCAGCTACATACCGCTAACATAGACTGCATGAGCAACATCCAAAGAGAACAGCAACATTCACACATTAAGACCAAAAGGACAAATAATGTGTGTGTGTTTTTTAATGAACCCTGCAATAACACATTCTACCGAAATTGTTATCCCATTTTGAATCAAACAGGCTATGTATTTTATCAGTGGAGGTAGTTGCTATAGCAACTATCGTTGAAATTGCGCCTAATAGGCTACGGTATACTAGCAACATGCTAACTAACCGCTACATGGCGCTAACATAGGCTACATGAGCAACATCCAAAGAGAACAGCAACATTCACACATTAGGACCAAAAGGACAAATAACGTGTGTGTTTTTTTAATGAACCCTGCCATAACACATTCTACCGAAATTGCTATCCCATTTTGAATCAAACAGGCTATGTATTTCATCAGTGGAGGTAGTTGCTATAGCAACTATCATTGAAATCACGCCTAATAAGCTACGGTATACTAGCAACATGCTAACTAGCCGCTACATGAGCAACATCAAGAGAACAGCAGAATTCACACATTAACACCAACAGTTTTTTAAACGAATCCTACCATAACACCTTCTACCGAAATTGCGATCCCATTTTAAATCAAACAGGCTACAGCCTGAACCTCAGCTAAGAAGCCCGTTGTATTGGTCTGTAGTGCTCCAGTATAAATTACACCAGTAAAAAACACTTTGGAGTGTTAAGTCTACATGACATAATCTACAGAATGGGCACATAGCTACTTAATATGCCAACCCATTGCTACTTTATTCACTCCATACACAATGCGGACATGGCTACTTAACGTTGTAATTTATTAATGCGACTTTGGCTGTCATTATGGTCCGGAGCTCACTTCAGAAACAACTTCGGGACATAAAGTCTAACAACGGTGCACTATTTCGTTCCCCGTAAACTGCCCATCATTGTTGTTTGTTTTTACCGCTGTGTAGCCATTTCTATGTGAATCTAAATGTTACAACTTTACTTAAGCACTATTTATGTTTGTAGTGATAAATAAGTGCTATTTTTTTGCTGACGCGCTTTGCACGCTCGCAATAATTGTCCGTGCCCCAGTAGCAGGTCTAGTGACACCCCTGATTTTTACTAACTTATAGTCCTAATACAATATCAAACAAAGTCATTGGAAAGCATTAGTCGAATATAGGCTACATGGTCATAAAATCACAAGGCAAAGTTTACTGTGAATGTCGCAATATATCAATAAATCAATACTTACTCAAGAGCTCAGTCCAGGTGTCAGTTAAAGACGAAATTCTCCGCTGAATGTGTTGTTGGTGTATCTCAACCGTTAGCAGTAAAGGCGCATCCGCGTCAGTAGATCCGATATGGGTCCGCTCCGGGTCCGTTGTTTGACAGTAGAATTGACAGCAGCGCCCGGAGGAGGAACTGATGCTCTAGGGGGCGCTCAAATGAATGTGACAGTTACACGGATTTGGTGATTTGAAGCCGGATCCGCATAGGAGTCTGCTGCTGTGTGGGTAGCCACTGTTTGCTGCCTGTCACAATCCGTCTCATCCACGTTGTTGCGTAAGCTAAACTTTTTGCAGTCACGTGACTGAAAGGTCGTCAATGACACGCAGTTGGAGGATGCTTACAGGTAGACAAAAAAATCAGTTTTGTGGTTTACGCCCATGTATTTTAAAATAGACGACCAATGTCAAATAAAAATAATAGTATTTTTAAAAGTTCATCTTAACTAATCAACTCATATCATGTGGCTGGATATCTACTGAAGGATGGAGTATGAAAGGGGGTGTCGAGATTCTGCTTTCTTACACCACGAGACAGGTTCGTGGCTCTGCGTGTCGCGATTTCGGTTTCGATACACATATCGTTACAGGGCTACAGCGAACAGAGGGTGTGTTCGTTAGCCATGACGTTGACCTTGTGTGCTACATTTGAATTGTAGTGCGTAGGTAAGCTAATTGCATACGTGACGACCAGGCGTTAGCGATTGGATAAAGGTAGAGGCACTTATTTTAAACTTTAGCAGAGTTCACACCTCCAGGAAGAAATCATTTTTGACGGTGTCTGGTCCAGACCCTCTGTACAAAATGAAATGAAGTACGAGGGGCTGGTTTACCAGGCTAGTTTGGTCTGAGCTTGACAGACATTTTTCTGAGACTTTTAGATCGAGGCAGTTTCTTCTGAAGACCAATGTAGTTTTGTCTGAAGATGGTAAAGTTTTTTCTAAGACTGAGAGACTTTTAGGCGATTCCGATGCTGTTGCACAGGAGACTGACGACTTTTGGCTCGTTTTTCTGAGACCTGATGCAGTTTGGTCTGAAGATGACAGGTTTTTCTGAGACTGAGTGACTTTTAGGCAACTGATACCGTTTCGCGCATGACTTGATGCCTTCATGACTTGAGTCTGAGATCTGAGGTTGTCTTAAAATGAACACTTTGGTGTTGCCTAACAGCAAAAATGCAGCGCATTAAGTATTTGTTCGTTTTTGTTACTAAGTCATACCCCCGAGACCTAAAGTAAAATGTTAGCATTGCTTCTTTTCCCAGTAAAAATTAAAAGTAAATGGTGATTTTTGTTGTCTTTGCAATGGCAAAGCTAATGTTAATGGCAAGACACTCGACAACACAATGCCTCTGATTTCTGTTAAAGGTGTACTTCCATCGTGTTTTCATTAATTTTGCGGTGTTCTCTAGTATTAGTAATTGCCCTGTGCGCTGGTTTTGATGAAACAAATGTTCTAGTGCTTCTGTTTCAGGCTGTTTTACGGTACGTTTCCACAGGGATAGCCTACATATAACGGCAGTCTTGCACAGAACTGCTGCAGACATGAACCTATTACTATTGGTGGTTTGCCTAGATAATATTTAAGTGTTGTAATATCGTTCTACAAATGCAAGACGTGTACTAGTACAAGCTTGTGACCATACAGTATATGTTAGCCAGCTTGCTAGTAGCTAGCTAGTCGTAAGCTAACTCTGCTAACTTAAAACTTCGAGTGATTAAATGGCAATTAAGAGCCTGGTTGTCTTAAATCAGTTTGTGTTACATTTAAACAACAACCCGTGATGGCACCATCACTTTTGGTCACCCAGAGAGTTTAAACCAAACTAGATTGCATTCCCGCAGAAAATGCAAAATGTGGGCTTGCATGTGCCAAGGGTTCTGATAACACAGTTCCTGAACAATTTAACATACTTATCATAATTACCATTGTTAATATAGTTGGCATGTCTGGTAACCAACCTTAGCTAAATAACACTGGAAACACAGTCAGATATTTAACATCTTACCGTAATTAGCATTCATTGACTGATGAAGAGACGCCGCGCTGTTTGGTTGCCACTGTTGGCAAGGTTGTTGGCTGTCCGCTGGTTTAAGTGATGAAGAAAGGCTGCACTGTTTGTGGCTGTTGGGCATTTGTTGGTTGCAGTACACCAGTATGTAATATAATGTGACCAATTTTAGTATGTGAACCATTATAAATGTTGACATTGTGCAAGACCTGTTTGGTGGAAAGCCCACTCACCACGGCAAGGTACAGGTCACGAGTGGGGAAATAAGACTCATGAGATGTGAGTTGAATTGAAGTAGGTTTATTTACAAACATTTTAGACAGAGTGCACTGAATACGAGGATGTTTGTTGGTTGCAGTAGAACAGTATCCAATGTAATATGACAAATTATATTATGTGAACCAACATAGAAGTTGACACTGTGCAAGACCTGTTTGGTAGAAAGCCCACTCACCACGGCAAGGTACAGGTCACGAGTGGGGAAATAAGACTCATGAGATCAACTGAATTAGGTTTATTTACAAACATTTCAGACAAAGTGCACTGACTACTACTCAAAATTAAAGGTAAACGGTGTAGAATTTCGGTGTAGGAAAAATACATGAATACATACATTTTTATAGAACAGTGGAGATAGACAGGAAGCAAGTGGGAGTGAGAGTGGTGTGCGAGATCTGGACAGGACCAGAGGTCAAAACTGAAACCCGTGTTGCCGGAGTGGTAGCCACTAGACCGGCTAGGCCCTGAGGTGACGTGTATAGGAAGAGACCTTGGTCAGATCCAAGAAGAAAGCTAAATGAAAGTAATGATTTTATAAATGTTTGTGACAGAGTGAACTGATAGAAAGCTAAAGGCTGTTCATTGTTGACAAAGCTGTGTGCTGTCCATTGGTTTGACCGATGATGAGAGGCTGCACTTTTTTGTTGAGGATGCTGGGCATTTGTTGGTTGCTGGGGCTTTCACAGTGTCCACTCAGCAACATTTGACGAGAGGCTGCACTTTTGCACAAGGCTGTTGAGACAGAGTTATAAAACAGGCTGTGTACTCTTCCAGTTGGGCGTTTGTTGGTTGCTGGGGCTTTAAGTGTGTCCACTCAGCAACATTTGACGAGAGCACAATGACGCAATGGAGAGGCTGTTGGCTGTGACAGTTGATGGCTGACTGCAAGGCTGTTGAGACAGAGACTGAGAGAGACAGAGACGGAGATACTGCTGAGAACTTTTCCAGTTAAGGTTGGTTGCTCTGTGTTTGCTGCTGTTCATGCCCTGTTGATGCAGACTTTGAAGTCACTCCTTAAAAACAGCAAACACAGGTCTATGGTAGCTATAATACGAATGCAGCACTCCTGATGATACATGTTTTTGCAGCTGAGAGGTAAATATCAAATCCAGTGCTGTGTCCTTCTGAGTTGTTGCTCCTTGAATTAGTTGGCTGTATCCTCGCTTTGTGAATACATCACTAACAGGCTTAGATATTAATGAAGTATCTTCATTGAAATCCCCGCAAACAACAATGTGGTCGACATCCATTGCTTCAACAGCTTCCAAAAGATTCTTCAAGTTTCTATTGAAATCCATGGTCTTGTAGTCCGGTGGCCTGTATATAGCAGCTACTACGACTTGAACAGGGCCTGTTATTTTGACGGCAAGGAACTCCAAATCGGTCACACATCGGACACATACTGCAAGGTGTGACATTGTATATGGTTCTTTGCATATATGGCCACACCACCACCCTTTTGGCTTGCCAGTTGTGAAAAGCTGCTGTATGATACCTGCCGGTTCCTACAGAACATGTTGTAACCATTCAGTTGAAGCTGTTGGGGAATAGCTGATCCAAACAGGTGTGTTTCGGTGAAACACAAAATGTCTCCTAAAAACATCTCGTGGTGTTTCTTTACATCATCAATATGACAGAGTAAGCCTTCCACATTGTGATGGATCACAGTAAGACTCCCATGAGCAGAAGTTTTGGCATGCTTTAAAAGAGGCATGACATCTCCAATGTCTGCTTTAGGCATGCTTTCAAGTGAGTCCAAAACCTCTTCATTGCAGTATATCCGCTTTTCGTCATATTCGATGATGTACAGTCCTTGCAAGGAGGTGGTTCTGCTGAGAGCTACATAAGCCATGCCAGCTTCAAAGACACGCTTCAGAGACACCACTGCTGATGTAGATGTTGCACCTTGCACCTTGTGGGCTGTAGATGCATAAGCTAATTTCAGTGGAAATTGCCTTCTGACCAAACCTTTCTTCATTGATCGCTCTTCGACTCTTTCAATATAAACAATGTTATCGCCGTGTTGACGACGCTTGAGTCCAGCTGTTGGGCTATCAAACTCCAGTCCAATTGAATCCACGTATGCCTTGCCACTGGGGTCCACTTTTTTGATGATCCTTGAAATTTTTCCAAAGGAACCGTTAACCAAGCCATCTGACGTATCCAAGTTCCTTGTTATAACAATGCGTGCCCCTTCTGACAGCAGCAACGTGTCAGGAAGATCTCCTTTTCTTCCTTTGCAAGGAGTTTTCTGCTTAGCCATCCGTCCTGTTCGCTCATCTTTGATGTGGTCCTCTGCATCAACATAGATGACATCGTCACAGAGAAGAGACAAGACGACATTGTTGTGCATATCTACCTCTTTGTTGGTGGGAAATATATGCAAAACGTCCAGAGGGCATTCTGACTTTTCAGCAAAAGTGCGTGACGCAAGCAGGGCCCTGTCGCCGTCCAGAAGTGGCTCCTCCTTCTTTTTGACACGCAGTCTGTTTAGCATCTCTGCAAATGCAGCATCGTCTTTCTGCCTCATTATTTCTGTCAAAGTTATTATCTGGAAGTTGTCTCTCCAGATGTCAACTGTATTTTCCTCAAAGACACACAGTGCCTTCGTCTTCCCTACAGGAGACAGCTGAAAAAAGTCTCCAACGCAGAAGATGGACACCCCACCAAAGGGTTTCTTCCTGCCTTTGATCTGTTGAAGTCTCAGGTCCACGTATGCAAATAGTTCTTTAGACACCATGGACACTTCATCGATTACTATCACCTGAAGACATTTTAAAAAGATCCTTATTTCATCCAAAGAATTTCCTAGCCCTTGGTATGGTGGCTTCAAATTCTTTGGAAGCTTCAAAATCGAATGCAGCATGTTTCCGGAGATGTTGAATGCTGCAGTTCCTGTGAACGATGTCAGTAGAACTGTTGGTGTCGATATATCTTCCTCTTCATGCAAAGCAGGCAGTCTTCTCAGAATTTTTGTTACTTCATTGTAGATGCACTTGATTAAATGAGATTTGCCTGTGCCAGCTCCACCAGTAACAAAATAAAAAAACTGATCAGGTTTATGCCCATTTACATATCTCAAAGCCCAGTCTCTTATCTTGTAAAACATGGCAGCCTGGGTTTGATTAAGGCTTTGGTACATCTGCCGAAGCTCGGTGGAACTCAGTGCTGGGCACTCTACTAAAGGCACTGCGGTCTGTCTGTCTGTTTTTTTTTTCTGAATTCGGGGACGTCATCCTGCTCATTATCTTCCAATGGGTCCCCTGCTTGACGGTCTGCAAGAGCTTCAACGCGAATGAGCTCAGAGTTTGGAGCAAAATTGGCCCATGCATCCTCAATTGGTCCAACTTCTACAAAATCATTGATGGCAGCCTCAATAGCGTCACTCTCCATTTCATATCGGTCCCTGTTCTCTTGGACAATTTCCCACACACGTCTGACTGATTCTGAAACAGGCAGCCTGATGTTTGCGAAATGGTAAAAGTTTGCATAAGATAGGAAGGGTCTTATCTTGAACTGACGCTCTGACCTGAAAGGGATGTAAACCTTCAGTAGGCTTCCATAACACTTTTCAGGATCCTTCTTTTCGGAAAAGCGTGCATAGCGAATGACTGCATCTTTTCCTCTTGTCCTCTTTTGAATGAATCCCATGTTACCTTCAAGTGGTATGACATTTTTGCCATCTTTCTCGCTGCCATACTGTTAGGTTTAGGCACTAACATTTATCAAAAACAACCTGCACACAAAGAAGACACAGAGAATCAGTCAAAGTTTCTTGCAAGGAGAGTGATCGGAGACTGCTCAGTTACAATCGTCCAAACTCACTCTGAAGCAGTCTCCGCTCTTCGTGCCTTTTATTTAGGAATGCCCTGGTTACATGAGGTCTCAACTGCTAAAGAAGGGGAACTGATCTATTTCAGTTGAGACCAGTTCTCTATTCTTTGTGTAAAACAAGCTTAGCAAAGTGCACCCTAACCGCGTGACCCTTGGCTTCCTGACATTTAGTTGCGGTTAGGGCTGCAGCAGACAGATTAGCAGAGAGAGAGAGAGAGAGCATCCTGTTCTCTTGCACAACACTTGCATACTTTGTATCTCTCACATGAGCATGATACAGAAACACTTAGGCACAGTGAATATAGTTACAAAGTAGAATAACAAATATGTACAATTATTCCAACACATACACAACTCTGTACTTGGACGCAAAGTCTGCCATACACATTCCCTCAAACTCAGGAGTTGCTGGCCTTGCTTTGTACTTTTCTATCAATCCAGTCATCCATATGTTGTCCGAGTCAGGATCTGTTGCTTCAAGCTGTGCCTTTGGTAGACTCATCTTTAATGCATTATCATCCGTTGGAATGAAAACAACATTGCGCGAGCAAGACTTAAGTTTCAGGCTGCACGCACGAGTGACAGCCTCTTGCACACTAACCTCACGGTTTTTGGAGTAAGCCTGCATGATCTGTTTCATCTGTTCAAGGTCAGAGGCATTTTCGTGGCACGAGTCCTTCACGACACATTTCAGATATTCGCTCATCTCATGCTCGGCTTTGGTTATGTATGACAACATGTACATAACGCAGCTGTATGGATCGAGAATATACTGAATATCCATATTAGCATTCCATGCTCTGAGCAACAATGGATTGTAGCAGTTAATCCAGCAGTCTTTGGGGTCTCGTCTCATCATAACAGCACTGTTATCAGATATTAACTGCAGACATGAGTGAAATTCATCATATGTCATGTTGCAGTCTGCAAGGAGTTCATCTGTGGTTTTCACCGAAACTGCTGGATCATGCAATGAATCCCAAATAGATTTGAGTTTGGTTCTAGCTCGCCCCTTTGTGCTTTCCTCATCCTCTGGTGGTGGTCTCGTGATGAAGGTGGATCTGACAGGTGGCTTGGGAAATCTAAAGCGACAGTGCTTCTGTCCTTTCTTACACGACTTTGTGTGATTTCTGCTGTGAGACTGCACTTCCTTCACAATGTTGTGCAGTTCAGGATCTGTTTTTTCATCGGGCAGTTGGCAAGAAATGTATTTGTCAATAAATTCAGCGATGCTTGCATCAGAGTCAGCGTCAAACATCGGTGCATCTTTGATCCAAAATAGACAATGGATGTGGGCTGATCCTCTTGCTTGGAATTCCACTCTGTAAAAGTAGTCCACCACTTCACCAATGGGTTTAGCTGGTGACAAAATCAGATCTCTCATTAGTGCCTCAACCCTCTTGTCGAACATTCGTATCACTGTGACAGGGTTACTTCGCAGAATGTCACATTTGGTTGTCCAGTCTAATTCATTTGCATTTACAGGTTCTCCTTGTTGCCTCTTAATGACTTCAATTATTTCTGTCCATCTCATCTCGGCAGCACTGAACGTGACAAAAAAAGTTGGCAGACCACACTGTCTGAGCATGGCAAATAGGTCTTTCATCGTCTTCTCCCAAAAGGCAGGAGTTCCTCGTAAAGGCTGCATGAATCTTGTGGCTTCCCCGTGTCGCACAAGCTTCTGCACCTCGTCCTGATTCTTCAACAAAGATGTTGTTATCCTACGCCCATCCTTGGTGAGAATTTTGCCCCTTGCGCAGCTGAATAGACATGCTTGACATGGCCAGGTGCATCTCTGTCACAAACTGGGCAAAGAAAATGTAATTAGTGTCCATGGCAAAGCGATTGTCCACGCTGAACAGCCGTGTGTTAAAATATCTGCTTGGGGATATTTTCCTTGGTCGGTCAGCTTCATCGATTGTATTCCTGCCTGTGCAGAACTGCACTGGAAAAGCCATGGACTCCAGCTTGGGTGTCTTGAAAAAACTGACTGGTTCATTCCCTTCTGCTGGAGCGATTGAGTAAATGTTGTCTCCAAATGCCAATAATTCTTGGCCAACATCAGCTGGCTGAAGACAAGAATCAAACGCCATTGCATGCTGTTGTGCAACATTGTCATCCTGTTCAGCCTCATTCTGTTCAGCCTGTTCCTCAGAGTTAGAGTCACAGTCGTCCTCTTTGTTCGACTCAGAGCTGTCGTCATCTGCATCGCCATTTTTGTCATCACAGGCACTACTCTGTTCTTTGTTTTTTGGAGGGTCAGAGCCACTATCTGCATTGCCTTGGTCTTTGTTCTCCGTTTTAGCAAATTCTGTCATTTCAAGGTAGTCATCCTCATCATCTACCCGCAATGAAATGTCTCTGTACTCTGAATGGATGTTCTTTAACTTTAACAAGGCTCTTCGCACTTTGTGCATATTTAGATTCTGGAATTGATAGTGTCCCTTGTACCGTAGACGCCTCTTCAACTTCACCCTCAAAAGCTGCGATTCAGATGGTGGTCTGGGTAAAGACTGAACCGTGGAATCTACTTCAGATGGAACACATACCACTGCTCCGTGAATTGCTCGCTGTTGTCCCTTTGGAAGTGAGATTATCTTGGCGAATGGTATGAACTTTGCAATGACGTGCCTCTCTAGCACATTCAACCCTTGTAGCTCCTCAGGTATAGGGTCCAGTTCAAGATTGTTTGCAACTGCAATGGATGGCAATCGTTTGGATTTCAAGTTCTTATCACATGCATAGCAAATCCATTCCTCTTTCCTTTCTGGCATACTGCACTCACCTTTATCTGTGCAGCTGTCCTCACAAACATGGACATAAGTGCCAGTGAGGCACATTGCCGCAAGCTCAGGGTCCTTGGAGTACTTTGAGGAGTCACATTGTCTCACTTGGTTTGCAAATAGACATCTGTGACAGACTGTGCAAATGTATGTTGGTCCTTGTCGCACATTCAGTCGAAACAATGACACTGCCTGTTCAATTAGTGGATTAGAGATAGTTGGCTCTTCAACGGTCTCCATGTTGATCAGTGTCTCATAAAAACCCATAATGTTCCTGTATTTCCTTTTGATGCGGTTGCTGCATCTGATGACAGTCAGGGCTTTGAGGTCCCTCATTTGTTTCAATTTGAAGTGTTGGCTCCGCACCATTCGCACACTTTCTGACAAGCGTAACACAGGGTGGTTTCTGTAGTCACTCATTTTGCCCCGCATTATTTTCTTTTGCCTGTCTTGGTAAGCAGAGTCGGTTCTGTATCGATCTCTGATCCTCTGTTTTTGCCTGTCTTGAAAAGCAGAATCCTTCCAGTATTTATCTCTGATCCACTGTTTTCGCCTCTGCTGAACAGCAGAGTGCATTCTGTATCTATCCTTAGAACGTTGCTTTTCCCTCTGTTGAACAGTAGAGTCCATTTTGTATCGATCCCTCATGCGTTGCTTCTGCCTCTGTTGAAAAGTACAGTTGGTTCTGTATAATTCTTTGAGACGTTGCCGGTTTTTCAACTGCATGGTCGGGTTTTCTCGGAACGACTTGCTTTTCTCCATCTCTTTTTTCTTTCTGTCTTTACTCTGTGTTTTAAGGCAGTTTTGGGCTTTCTGTAGCCTCTTCAGTTTTTGTGCTGCATATTTTCTCTTACGTTTTGGAATTGTCTGAAAATTTGCAACACTTTGTCTCTCAATGTCCTTCTCAGTCTCTGTATCTCTTTGCTCAATCTCCTTTTTACTCTCTGTTGCTCTTGTTACCACTGTATTGTTTTCAGGTATCAATGCATGGATGCAGACTGGTAACAGTTCATACTGACTGCCTCTATCAAATTTGAAGTCCCCACCACAGTAGAGCTCTAGAAGTCGATTAGCCAGATCACTCACTGTGTGAAAAGTAACCATCACAGCTGTTCCATTAGCCACAAAAGCGGAACCATTCTCATTTCGAGAATGAAGATCAAAAAATCCATATCGTCCAAAGTGGTCTTGGAAAATACTGATGCACAAACCACCAGTAATCAGTAGGCCCTGTGAAAACACATCTCCAAGTTGTTGCAGTCTTTGTGGGAGATTAAGGTACATTTCCATACCTTCAGGTGCATCTTGAAGCAAACATCCACTCAGTGGGGTGGATTTCGTCACGGTGTAATGTGTCCCATCTGAGGTAAATGTTTCTGGTAGTTCATCAAAATTTAAAAGGCTATCAAGGAACAAATTTCTGTCCATCAAGTCACGTTTTATTGCACAGTATAATTCGTCACCCTTGTTCAAAACATGGTCCAATTTCTCTCTGTTCATTTCCCGTTGTTCTTGCAGGTGAGCTAGAAACATCAGTGAATTAGCCACACACTGGGTTCCTCTGCTGAAGTTTGTAAATCTTGGGTCATTTTGGTTGTATGAGGCTGTTACTGAAATTTCATTATTAATCCTGGAGTGGCTACTATTTGAGTTCTGGGCACCAGCTGCTTCTTTTTTCCTTTTCCATTCCTCTTTCCTTGCATATGAAGCCTTGCTCCGTCGAGGCATTTTGATATTCCCTGTGCAGTGTATGTGATTTTCAGAGCGCAAGATTGTGAAGGAAATGTCTCAAAAAATGACCTGTAAAGGAAATGTCTCAGAATGACCTGTGAAGGAAATGTCTCAGAAAACAACCTGAATATCTGGTTCAGAAACTTACCTGTTTTATGTATGTATGTATGTATGTATGTATGTATGTATGTATGTATGTATCAGGGGCGATTCCTTTAAGACAACAAGGGAAGCTCAACTTCCTCTAACATTTCACACAATAAATGGTCAAATATGCAAGGTTGAATTTACATTAAATTGGGATTGACATTATGTTTAAAACTAGAAGCATCCTAGAAATATGTTTAACTTCATAGCTAAGTCTTGATAACTCTGTTTATTATTGTCGGGTCCGACGCAATTTTCCGAGGGTTTTGAATGCACAGCACAGCGGGACACCCCATTGAAGCTGAACGTCTGATGCACTTTTTTTCAATGCAGTGAAGCCATGTGTTCATTGGATAAATGCTGAAAATCGTCATTTCCTCGGACGCTCAGCGTCTCTGGGGGTGAATGGAAAATGAGATGGGCGGGGGCGGGCCAAGACGCTAGGCTTACACATTATAATTGGTGGAACTGTCTAAAAGACTACACCCCTTTTGATTGGCAGGCAAACAAACATCGGAGTAAAGTAGAATTCAGTCGCTAGCGGATTTCCCAAAGACAAGTGGTGAGAGAACGTGTTGTCCGTCCAGAGTGCTTGTTATTTACACATTGCACATATTATATTCTAAATAAAACATACCAGTCAGCACAAAGTTATTGAGTTTTTTGTCTAAGTTTCATTAGTTCGTTCACAATCATATTGTTCAAATTAGTCAAGTTGTTAAGGAAACTAGCCCGCTAGTTAGCGTGCTAGCCCAATACAATGGCTACTGCTAATATTGTTGACAATTTTGGCAAACCCATTCGATAGTCTTCCGTATGAGGAGAGACTAGAAATTAAACAGCAGGACAGACCAACACCCAAGACTGATTTGGCCCACAAAAACTGGTGAAAGTAACTGTTTTTTTTTTTCTTCAACTTTCCTGGTATGACGAGATGAACTGTCTAATTGGACGTGCTGTGACAAACAGAATGTACTGTTGGCCATGCCTCTTGATAAAGCTGTGTCAGGGATATGAAGTTTTAGTCAAATGTAGGTTTTACGGACCTGAATAACTTTGACAGGGCATACAAAAAGGCATGAAAAAAGCAATGGCATTTCCTGCAAAAGGAGCGCAGGGCAGAATTTATACACAATAACGTGTATTTCTAATGGTTCTGTTATATATTTCTGTTCATGTTCTGTTCAGTTCTGGTATTGTTGTATACAGATACAGTTTGGGTGTGTGTTACTCCTGAAAATCATTTTCATGTGTGTGTTACTGTAGTTCTGTGGCATGGCTGTGGTTGACAACAGTCTCAATTAACTTTTTTTTTTCTTAATAACGGCCAGGCTCCAATAGGATAAAAAAAAAATATATATATATATATATATATATATATAATAATGTACACCTAAAATGTGCTTCCCCTATTTGAAAGACCAGCAGCCGCCACTGGTATGTATGTATGTATGTAATGAATTAATGAATGTGTAATGTATCTGTAAACCTTTGGATGACAGTATGCAATTCTAATAATTGTTCTTACCTTTAGCTGTCTTACCTTTGAACCAGGACTTGGTTATGATCTGTGAACAAGATAATTTATAACTAATTTCTGACAGGGGAACATGGATAACAACTGACATGGCAACTGAGCTTCAATTGTTTAATACTTTTGTTTATTTGAATAGTTTTGAAAACTAAACTATTTGATAGTAAATTATTGCAGTCATGAGTGTTCTGGGCAGAACAGTTGTGAGCCAGATTGTACTGTATGTAAAGCCTGTGACAGTTACATGTGACAGCAACCAAGGCAGTGTAGAAGAACCAAAACAAAACCATTACATGTACACTTAATACCTATATTAATGAAGTAGAAACCATAGTATGTGAAAAACAATACACAACATGTTTTATACTGTACTGTGTTATACTCTGTTGTGAAAGCCTTAACTTGTCAGCAGTGGACTCTTTAGCGCTCGCAGGCGAGAATAGAACGTTCTGACTGAATTAGACCAGAGGCAGACGAAGTACACAATTCCTTTACTTAAGTCAAAGTACAGATACTCCTTGTCAAATAACTCTCCACTACAAGTGAAAGTTGTTATGTGAATTTACTTTCATTTAATCTACTCAAGTACAAGTACAAAAGTACTTGTTTTTAGAAATACTTAAGTTTTAAAAGTACAAGTAGCCTATTTCTTTTTTTTTCCCTTTCCTTTTTTTGGATAATATGGGGCCACAGAGAGGTCACTAGAACTTGACCTGACCTTAAGTTCTTTACACACAACATCAAAGCACGTAAGCAAAACATTTTTAGCACTTATTTATAAACTGCATGTTTAGCTGCCTGGCAGACCACAACAGTAAATGATCCATACAATACAAGCATACACAGACGAAAACAGACCAAACAATATCATATCAACAGTTCTATCAAGGCACTCAGTGTGCAAAGCTAGACCACAGGCAACTGACTCAAATTCAAATCACATTTCACATTACACATTAATAACGGCAATCATTGAACTGAATCTTATATATTTTGATCAGCGTATCTTTACTATCAACAAAATGTTTCTTAAAAAAACTGTATATTCACTCGTGTATACCGTATCTTTAAATCTTCATCAAAACTTTTATACTCTCAGTTGTTTCCCCCAGTGTCTTCTAACAAGAATACTCAATGAGCCCGATTATCCGTTTATACAAAAGCCCCTGTTTTTG
Organism: Coilia nasus; assembly: GCA_027475355.1. Lineage (NCBI taxonomy): Eukaryota > Metazoa > Chordata > Actinopteri > Clupeiformes > Engraulidae > Coilia > Coilia nasus. Next base: position 8,811,680 of record CM050199.1, read on the forward strand.
TCACAAACCAGAACAGAACGGACAGACCCAAGAGCGTCACGTTAAATACAGAGTTTTTATTAAGGGACGGGGGGAAAAGGGATATAGTCCAAAACCCACGATCTGGTGGGCTGCAGCTCGTGGAGTTGAGCGGAGCACTCAGGATAGTCAGCTGGCGGCGGATCAGTGAACCGGGGCTGGAGAGCAGGGCGAAGTCGTAGGCAGGCGGCAGGTCGTAGCCGGGGCTGGAGAGAAGAGCGGAGTCGGGGACAGGCAGGAGTCGTAGCCGGGGCAGTGGAGCAGAGCAGAGTCGTGGGCAGACAGGGGTCGTAGCCAGGGCAGTGGAGTTGAGCAGAGTCGTGGACAGGCAGGGGTCGTAGCCGGGGTAGAAGCGTTGAGCAGAGTCGGTTCGGTCCGTGTTCGTAACCAGGGAGCAGATCAAGGGTAGGCAGAAGCCAGACACGGGAACTGAAGACAGAGGGAGAGACAAACGAGCAGGCAGGAACACAGGAGACGAACGAGCAGGGAGCCGACAAAGGAAACGAAAACGTACAGGTAAACACTAAGACAAATAGCAGGAGGCAGGGAGAAGAGCCAGAGTCAATATGCTTGCTTAGACGGATCTGAAGTTCGCTGACGGTCTGACAGAGGAGAAGTGAAAAGTGAGAGATTAAATAGCGAGGGAGAGAAACCAGGAAACGAGTGGCAGCTGGAGATGGGCGTGGCGGAGCAGGTGAGGGTAATCAGAGTGGTGGAACAACCGGGGAAGTAAAGTGATTGTGATTGAACTGATAATTAGACAATGAGGCAGGGGCGGATCTAGGGGCGGGGCCACAGGGGCCGTGGCCCCCCCTGTAATCAGACTGGCCCCTGAAGTGCCCCTGTTCTGTCAACGAGCGGGCAAGAACAACAACCTGAGAATTCAGTGATCGCTGCTGCAGTTCCGCCCCCAAACTGTTGGTGGCAGTGCGCTTGTTGTTGCGTCGGAAACGGAATAGAATTTCACGAAGAAGAATTTCACATTTCTGGTACGTTCTGGTACCCATAGATAGTATACATGCTGGTACCGACAGACGACAGACCTTTCGCACTCGCAGAGGTCAAAGAGGAGGATTTTGCATTCTGCCGGTCAAACTACAAGGCGATTTCATTGTTTGGTGAGTCAAATGTTCTTGCAGATTTTGATGAAAAGTTTAGGCTTGCTTTAAACTAGACTGAACTGACATTAAAACCGTTGGCTTCTAAAGTTGTAATCCACTGCACAAGCTACATCAAAGTTGTAATGTTGTTGGTAGGATAGCAATAGATTTTACCTTTTTCTTCACAGATTAAGATATTAATATTTTGTGTTAATCATACACTGTCGTGTGGTGTTTGGCAGATATTGAGACAGATATTGAGACAGAGTGAGAATGAAAAGAAAGGCACAGGGCATCGCAGCATTTCTGATTAAAAGAAAGCCTGAAGGTCAGGGAGAGGGCAGCACAGGTTCGCTGGCACCAGCGCCACAGGACGGTGAACTCCAGTCTGCTAGCCCAAGTCCTTTACCAGGTCAGAGTAAAAACGATGTAGCAGTAACAGGGCAAAACGAGATGACTACAAACAATACCATCAGGGCTACCCGGTAAAATGGTGGTTTAGGTTGAATTCAGTTTGGATGGTTGAAAAAAAGAGCTTACTAGACACTTTGACTGATGATGAGTGCTTGTTTGGCTAGTAGCCTACAATTAACATCTAGGCCAAACTTGGCTAGTGATGAAAAAAGTTAACTTATAGCCCTGAATACAAGGTATTGTTCTGGAAATGGTATTAATTGAGATTGCATAGAGGATAGATGCACAGTTTAGGGTCTACTTGAGTTTAACTTATTTAACCACCCAAATACCTACTGCTGCTAATAAATTATACAAGAAGTCGACTTGGTAATTTGTGCAATTGTATAAATGTTATGTAGTATATAGTTAAGTATTTTAGCTTGGTCACTGTAATAGTAACCCTGTAGATAATGATGCTAAGTGGTAAGGAAGTAATGTACTTATTTACATTTTATGTATTAAAATAAATAAATTGGTAAGGTCAGATTGCATTTTCAAAAATGGCTTACTTATTTTGTCACGTTTCGTTGTTAGTTCTATCAGATGGTGCGGATCTGACAGATGAAAGTCAGAGTGAGGGGGAACATGATGGCTTCATCGAACAACAACAGCCCGAACCACAGTCCCAAGATGGTGCTTTCTCCGATGGTAAGCTGTGTTTATCTTAAAATATGACTTAAAGATTACAGGCAATGTGTGTTGCACTGGCTGTGATTGTTTCATTATTTTGCATTTACTCTTTGTAGACATGTCCCAGTGCAGAGCACCAGAGGAATCGGAGCACACAAGTTGTGATGTGCCACCACCTGGACCTGATGGTATGTATGCCCAGTATTCTGTTGAAGTTGTCAGTTGACAAGCATGCATTGCTTAAAAATGGTACAGTAGAGGTTGCCACATACGCATAATACAGATTTCACAGATCCAATACATAGCACATTTCTGCAGACAGACATTCATTGATTCACTTGGCGGTTAAAAAAATTGGCATGATAATGATTAACTTGATGATGATGTTGCATGATGGTGATTCTGCTGTTGTAACCACACACCGTGTGAGGTGTTTACAGTGGCCTAATTCTTTAATTTAACATTTTTTTATCTTTGCATACTGTTTGATATTAATGTTTGAAATATTAAAATGTTTGAAATATTTAAAAATGTTAACAAACTTCTTCTATTTGCTTCTCTGTAGACATTTCAAAGTCTAGAGCAGACAGCCCAGTCCAACCCATCCTCAAGATGTTCCCCAAGACAGAGCAAGGAAACAGGAAGAGAGGGTTCAATGTAGCGTGGTACAAAGACTTTCCATGGCTTGAGTACTCCATCTCTAAAGACTCTGTTTTTTGCTACCCTTGCCGCCACTTCTCACTTCCAAATGCTCCAAATACTGTGTTTAAATCAGAAACTGGCTTCTGCAACTGGAAGAAGGCACTATGCAGACACGGTGGTTTTAAAGATCATTGTAAATCTGACCATCACAGAAGTGCCATGTTTGCATGGACACAATACAAACTAACTGTTGAAAAGAAAACATCCATGACCACATTAATGAATGAAGAAAGGGAAAAAAAATTAGCTGAAAACCGGATGTATATCAAATCCATTGCCGAGGTACTGCTCCTAACTGCAGTTCAAAATTTATCTCAGCGTGGGCACAGGGAGTCAGAAGGCTCAGACAATCCTGGCAACTTCCTAGCCATCCTTGATACAATCGCAAAACATGACCCACTGATTAAAAAACGCCTGAAGGCACATCGCAATGCCAAATACACCAGCAAAAACATACAAAACGAAATTCTGGAGACTCTTGCAGAGATGGTTCAACAGGAAATAATTAATGAGGTAAAGCAAAGTGAGGTATTCAGCGTTATTGCAGATGAAACAAAAGACCTGCAGAAGAAAGAACAAATGTCTTTTGTTATAAGGTATTTCTACAATGGAGCCATATATGAGAGTTTTCTTGATTTTGTGAAGGCTGATCACCTTGATGCTGCAGGTCTAAGTAGTTTGATCATAAAATGTTTTGAAAAGCATGGGCTGGAGTATCGTAGCAATCTAGTTGGTCAGGGCTACGATGGAGCTGCTGTTATGAGTGGAAAGCACTCTGGCGTTTGCACACGAATTCAGGAGGTGGCAAAATATGCCTTTTATGTACATTGTCAGGCTCACTGCTTAAATCTTGTTATTGTGGATAGTGTGAAATCAGTAGCTGAGGCAGGTTGTTTTTTTTCACTCATGCAAAAACTACACAATTTCTTGTCAGGATCTTATGTGCACACAAAATGGCTAGATGTTCAAAGGGAGATGTATGGTGGTCAGCCTCGTGAGATGCCTTCATTAAGTGACACCAGGTGGGCTTGCAGGTACTCAGCTTGTCATAATGTGCTAGAGAGACTTCCTGCTGTGTACAGTGTTCTTCAAAAGATTGCACAGGAGAAGGATGGTGATCGGGCAACTGATGCTCGTGGTATATTGGCACAACTTGATGTGGGATTCATCGGTGTTTTGGTGACTTTCCATAAAGTGTTAGGACAGTCCAAATTTCTGTCAGACATGCTGCAGTCTCCCTCACTGGATCTAGCGGCAGCAGCCACTCTGGTGGAATCACTGCTTCTCACTTTACAGCAATACAGGAGTGATGCATGTTTTGAGGATCTATGGAAAGAAGTTGAGGAAACCGCTGTAAAATGTGACCTTAGTTTGGAAAAAGCTGAGAGGAGGCTACCAAAGATTAATGCCAGATTGTGTGATTATATTTTGATGGCGCCATCAGGTGAGCGAAAAGTACAAAAAGATGACAAGGAAAGCTTTAAGAGACATGTGTACTACCCCGTGCTTGATTCAATGATGGGTGAGCTGCAGAGACGGTTTTCTGATACCAACTGTTGTATTATGAAGGGAATCCAAGCACTCAGCCCTCAAAGTACTTCGTTTTTAGAGAAAGAACCACTTTTTGCTTTTGCTAATATTTTTGATTCAGATGTTGATGATTTGGCCAATGAGGTTTACCAGATAAAAAGAGTCCTGGAAAGAAAGAAAAAGGGGGGAATGGTAAATCTAATTACGCTCACAGAATTTGTTGCCTTTTTAGAGCCATTTAAAGATGTATTTCATGAGCTCTTCCGGCTGGGAAAGATTGCTGTTGTAACACCTGTAAGCAGTGCTTCTTGTGAAAGAAGCTTTTCAGTGCTAACACTTATCAAGAATCATTTAAGGACAACCATGGGTGATGCCCGTCTGAGTCACTTGGGTGTGCTAAGTGTTGAATCTCGGCGGGCCAGGTCATTGGATTTGGATGAATTTGTGAAGCGTTTTAGCTCAAAGCATGGCAATCGCAGAATTCTTCTTTTCTGATTGTGTGTGTGTTTTTGTGTGGGTGTGCGTGTCTAGCCTGGGTAAACCCGCCCCTTGTGAATCATTTCATTCTGCAAAGAGGGTCTGGCCCTGATTCTCTGGCCCTGAGTCTCTTGAAATGCATTTTGTTGAACAATGTTCGAACCAATCAGCGAACAGAAGGTGTGTGTGTTTTAAACTTCAGCAGAGCTCAGCCTCCAGGAAGAAATCGTTTCTTATGGAGTCAGGGCCAGACCCTTTTTGCAGAATGAAATGATTCACGAGGGGCGGGTTTACCCAGGCTAGTGTGTGTCCATTATTTGATAATAATAAATAAATGATTGAGAGTTGCATCTACAGTAAAAAGTAGTTGCTGCTCCTCTGTTCTATGTGCTCTTATACAATATGTTTTATGTGTGTTTTGTACTTTATGCACACAAGATTGAATAAAAAAAGGAAATATAACAATTTTCTGATTCATAATGTTTTATTTAAGTTTAAAAAGGGGTACTGAATTATTCGTGTTTGGATATTAGTGTAGAAGTAAATGTTTGTTGTCAATATACAAGTTCGGTGAGATGCAGCTTGGAAGAGCTCACTGATGCCAAGAAGCAGTATATTGTAGAAGAGTAAGACTTTTTTTAAAAAAAAAAGAGAAAAAAAACGATATAGGTATGCTGTATTACAATATGCAATCTACTAAACAAAATATACAAATTGTGTTGGTTTACAATAAGACTATGATGATTAATGAAATTGGTTCCAGAATGAGTCCCATGCCAACCTTGTGGCACAGAGACCACAGTAATTCCATAGACCAGAGTACTGTTGCATAGTCTAAAAGATGCTCAATGGCAGGGAACGAAGTATTCAGGGATGTAACCAAGTGTATAAGTTGATAGGCCATAAACAGAAAACACTCAATGTCACAGCCTTCTGGCATGGCAAGTCTCGTGCTCTGCCTTCTTGGTACACGGTTCCTGTTTTTCACAGTAAGTCAAGATGTTTTACCGCCACCAGGTAGATAGGTAATGTGCTTATTGCATTGACGCCAAATGATGAAGGGTAAAATCACATGGGCTCAACCATTAATGAACAAGAACCATACATTATTAAACAGGCCTAGGAGGAGAATAGCTTTTGCATTTGCTATGTGAAACAGGCTACCCCAAAATGCACTAGAATGCAGGAAATTGCATCTAAGAAATCCAAAATTTTCTGGGGGAGGACCCCCAGACCCCCGGCTATTCTTGGCCCCTCAAGGTTACATACTGGCCCCACACTGGCCCCTGTTTTAAAAAAATCCTAGAACCGCCCCTGCAATGAGGCGGTAGCAGAAAATACGACACAGAAACACAAAACCACCACCCAACAGAGTAAAACCGTGACAGTTTTAACCTTAAATTCTCATCAAAGATGTAATAGATGTAAGACGGCAATCTGCAGAAACCGAGCTCACGGTGCTAGGCTAACCGTTACATTAATCAACAATATGCTTACGAGCTAGTTAAGTAAAAGACAGCAGCTAACGTCTGCAGTAGCTACTTCAATTTACAGCCAGAGCTAGCTCACAAGGCGGCAGCTGAAAGTTACCTCAGCTACCTGCTTCGTACATTAAAAGTTAAAGGAAAGTTGTAACATTTAAATGTACGGAAGCCGAGAGAGGCCATGGTCTCAATCATTTTTTTCCACCTTGTTATCCCGAGATAACTGGATAATTAATTAGAGATCTCGAGAAAACAGGCACCAAGACGTGAATGCTGACTTCGGGCTATTTTTCATTCTTTGTAAACGCAACTTTAGAATGTCTGGAATGATCGATCACCTAATAAGGCAATATTTTGATCAGGGTTTGACAGAGGCAGAGATTGCATTAAGTCTTTTAATAAGGGATAATGTCAAAATCAGTCCGCTCCACCTCCGCAGAAGACTGTCCCGGCTTCGTCTCTAACGACGGAGATACAGTGATCCAGCTGAGGTTGTAGGTTTTATCTCTAAACTTATGAACGGGCCAGGAGAATCCGACTAAAGTTACGTTTACAAAGAATGAGAAATAGCCCGAAGTCAGCATTCATGTCTTGGTGCCGCTAGAATGACCCATAATCAATCTCTACATCATGAAATAATAGTTTTGTTTTCTCGAGATCATGAAATAATTGTTTTGTTTTCTCAAGATCACTGAATAGTTGTTTTGTTTTCTCGAGATCATTAATTAATTGTGTTGTTTTCTCGAGATCTCTAATTAATTATCCAGTTATCTCGGGATAACAAGGTGGAAAAAAAAATGATTGAGACCATGGCCTCTCTCGGCTTCCGTATAAATGGATATGGTGACACAAAGGTGAAATTTATACTGGTGAAACTTATACTGAGTCACTACAGACCAATATTGGTGCTTCCCACTCACGTTTCAAATGTAGTGGAGTAAAACGTATAATATTTTGTCTTGAAAATGTAGTGAAGTGAAAGTCACCAAATGCTTAATACTCAAGTAAAGTACAGATACTCGAAATTTGTACTCGTACAGTACTTTAGTAAATATACTTAGTTACTGTCCCCTCTGAATTAGACTTACTGAAAGTAAGCTAAAATTAATGGCAGATTTATCTTACCTTATTTTCAGACGTGGATGACGGTATTACACTGAATCCGTTTAGCTAACGGGAATCTGGTCCGATGTTTGAAGTCTGCTGTCTTTCGCTCTCTCGCTCTCTCTCTCAGCAAAGTCAAGGGGCTCGGGCAAGGTAAGGTGGAGAGGGTAGGGGTGCCAGCCAAAGTGACAGCGATCGAAGGTTTCAAGAGCACCATATTGCTTGTCTCAGACCAGCCGACCAATAATTGGGAAACTCTGCGTTCGATAAGCCTGTTGCTGGGGAAATTTATGAAAAATAAACCAATCAGAATTTTGTGTCCACTTCGTACGGAAGCCGAGAGAGGCCATGGTCTCAATCATTTTTTTTCCCACCTTGTTATCCCGAGATAACTGGATAATTAATTAGAGATCTCGAGAAAACAACACAATTAATTAATGATCTCGAGAAAACAAAACAACTATTCAGTGATCTTGAGAAAACAAGACAATTATTTCATGATCTCGAGAAAACAAAACTATTATTTCATGATGTAGAGATTGATTATGGGTCATTTTAGCGGCACAAAGACATGAATGCTGACTTCGGGCTATTTCTCATTCTTTGTAAACGCAACTTTAGTCGGATTCTCCTGGCCCGTTCACAAGTTTAGAGATCAAACCTACAACCTCAGCTGGATCACTGTATCTCCGTCGTTAGAGACGAAGCCGGGCCAGTCTTCTGCGGAGGTGGCGCGGACTGATTTTGACATTATCCCTTATTAAAAGACTTAATGCAATCTCTGCCTCTGTCAAACCCTGATCAAAATATTGCCTTATTAGGTGATCGATCATTCCAGACATTCTTGACTAAAGTTGCGTTTACAAAGAATGAGAAATAGCCCGAAGTCAGCATTCACGTCTTGGTGCCTGTTTTCTCGAGATCTCTAATTAATTATCCAGTTATAGGCCCTTCCACACCAAGGCGGATTCGGATTGCAGTGCGGAAATTCGAAAAAAAAAAAGCGAATGCGAAAATCCGCACGAAAATTCCGCACAGTTGCGATGCATATTTTTATATTCCGCGTTCTATTTCGCCCAGTTTTCCCAAACTGTAGCCTAGTTGACATGACTGTCTGAATTCCATGTAACGACACAGATGGTAAAAAGGGTGCAAGTCTCTCCCTCCCTTTCCCCGCCAGTTTGCGCTCAGGCCTGTCTATTTCTTGCTACGTTAGCCTAACATTCTTAATTTGCAGATGAACTTGCAATATTAATCAAATATGGATTTTAGACTGTCTTTAGATCAGAAAGAATCAGCTTGTCGCCAAAACATGTTCACACCTGCACCTGTAGCTGCGCATGACGCACCATTGAAATAGACGGACCAGAGCACAAACTGGCGGAGATGGGGAGGCAGAGACGTGCGCCCTGCAAAAACGGTCATTGTCACGACTTTTATCATATAAAACCGGGTGCTGGCTGACAAGTGATGAGATGGTTCTTCCCTCTTTGCTTTGCATTCTGTCATGTCATAGTAGAACAATTAAATCATATTTTCATTGGCCAGGCACGTTTTTCCGCTGGCGAATTTTCGCTTCAAAACGGACTGGTCCGATATTCTTTTCCGCCCAGCGAATTTCGCCTTTTAGTGTGCACAACCTCATTAGAACATACGGAAGCCGAGAGAGGCCATGGTCTCAATTATTTTTTGTCCACCTTGTTATCCCGAGATAACTGGATAATTAATTAGAGATCTCGAGAAAACAGGCACCAAGACGTGAATGCTGACTTCGGGCTATTTCTCATTCTTTGTAAACGCAACTTTAGTCAAGAATGTCTGGAATGATCGATCACCTAATAAGGCAATATTTTGATCAGGGTTTGACACAGACAGAGATTGCAGTCTTTTAATAAGGGATAATGTCAAAATCAGTCCGCGCCACCTCCGCAGAAGACTGGCCAAGCTTCGTTTCGACGGAGATACAGTGATCCAGCTGAGGTTGTAGGTTTTATCTCTAAACTTATGAACGGGCCAGGAGAATCCGACTAAAGTTGCGTTTACAAAGAATGAGAAATAGCCCGAAGTCAGCATTCACGTCTTTGTGCCTCTACCTGAATGACCCATAATCAATCTCTACATCATGAAATAATAGTTTTGTTTTCTCGAGATCATGAAATAATTGTTTTTGTTTTCTCAAGATCACTGAATAGTTGTTTTGTTTTCTCGAGATCATTAGTTAATTGTGTTGTTTTCTCGAGATCTCTAATTAATTATCCAGTTATCTCGGGATAACAAGGTGGAAAAAAAAATGATTGAGACCATGGCCTCTCTCGGCTTCCGTAAGAACATGTGTGTTTGTTAATTACCGAATTTCCATGCAGAAATTCGCTCCGAAAATCGCAGAAATTCCGCCTTGGTGTGGAAGGGCCTTATCTCGGGATAACAAGGTGGAAAAAAATGATTGAGACCATGGCCTCTCTCGGCTTCCGTAACTTCGCGCCGCTTTCAACATAAACTTAACTAGCCCCAGCGTTCGATATGCCTGTTGCTAGGGGAATTTGTGAACATTAAGCCAATCAGAATTTTGCATCCATTTCGCGCCGCTTCGAATGAACTTCATTCCCCTCTTCTCCTCACAGAAGAACAGTTAATATGCCACGTCTTCTCTCCTCTCCTCGTTCATACAACAGCGGTAAGTTTTGCATTTTCAATTTTTCGTCAGTAGCGGTATACATATTGTGTACGTTCGGAACACCTATGTATCACTAGAAATCTGAGCTAATATTAAATGTTAGTAAGCTAAAACCTTGATGTCTTAATTCTAATGTTTCAACGGTCACCCAAAGAAACCGAGTGAGTTCATTATCTAGCATATCAGCAGTGCATAATGCCTTCAGGCAGGTGAGTCAAGTTAGGATATACACGTTTGAGCATGTGATGATGGCAGACTCATGCTAAATGTGATCAGTTTTACACCTGTTCATATTTCAGTTGCCGAGGATTAAGGTGTAGCGCTAATAATAAACAACTGGCAGCAAGTGACTGCCCGGATCAGTGGATAGCTAACGGATTGAAATTTGAATTACTGAGTTACTGAGTTAGAGACTGTCTCAAAACATGCCTGACAAGGGAAATGATTGTATTCACCAATAAAATGGTAGTATTCTAATGTATAATTATTTTCTTTGCGGTGTCCAGCAACAGAAGAAATGCCAGCCCGTCGGCAAGAAATTGTGAGTATTCCAAAAGTATACATTATAGCCGCTCGCATTTGTATGGAGCCAAGTTAGCTCCTGTACTGAGAGACGTGAGCTGCAGCTGTTTCACCACAGCGAACCTCCCATCTATCTAACGTAATTTTTTCAAGATGAAGTTTATGATATCTCTATTACCTAAATTAGTTTCATACTGAATATTCGATACGTGCAAAGACACTCATTTAGCTTGTGGTACATATCACAGATTTTTTTTAAAGCAACTTGTGACGTCTTCATAATCATCCAATGTATATATCACAAGGCAGTAATGATTTACAAATCATACTAGGACCTGATTTCATGCATTTTTGTGAATTCAACAACCATTTAACTTGTGATGTATATCACTGATTCTTTTCAAACAACTTGTGATGTCTTCATAATCATCCAGGGTATATCTGACAAGACAGTAATTATTAAAAAACCATACTATGAGCAGATTTAATGCATCTTTGTGAATTAAGCACTTATTTAACTTGTGATGTATATCACTGATTCTTTTTAATGCACTAAATCAGCTCATAGTTGTTTGAAAAAAATTCTATGATATGTATGAAAAGTTAAATGAGTGTCATTGAATGTGTCAAATATCAAATATCTGTGTTTAAGATTCCAGCAAATTTGGTGTCTTTTGGTGTGTATAATTACAACATAAACCGTCACCGTTTAGTCACAGGCATGAGAGTAAGGCAGTTACAACACCATATCCTGTGCCGGGCTTTGAGGTCCATTCTATTAGTTGATTTAAACAGTTGCAGAATGCTTTTGAACTGTCCACAATGAAACTCCTCAGGTTTTCAGAAATATAATGTGTTAGACCTATCTTAGATGAAATGCAATGACAGGAAATGCATGGATATGTAATTAGTCGATTGGTAAGTAATGTTATTGATTGTTTTGCTGTTGTTTTCTGTTATTATTTCTCCAGAGACAGACCAGACGGACCAGGGTGCTAATAATTGGGAGCAGCTACATTCGGCGTGCAAAGCAGAGAGCAATGCGGACCCTGGGCCTTAACCTTTGCATGCAGGCCCAGATTGAGTGGCTTGGCGTGGGTGGAATGAGGTGGCATTCTGTTTTACCCGGCATTTTGAATTGGATTTTTTCCAAAAGATTCCCTCCGGACATCGTCTTGATTTACTGTGGCGGGAACGAGTTGGGTAAGCGCAAGTCCGTTGAGCTCGTCACAGCGATGAAGGACGACATGGCATACCTCCACTGGCGTTTCCCCAAATTGCGCATTGTTTATTCGGCCATCACCCAGAGGCGCCGGTGGGGCACTCGGCAGCGTGCCTTTCCTCCGAAGGGAATTGATCGCGCTAGAAAGTGGGTGAATAGTAAAATGGCTTACTTTATGCCAACGGTGAATGGTGTTTTTGTCCATCACCATCACATACGATACTATAAGGAAGAGCTGTATTGTGATGAAGTTCATTTGTCCGATAGGGGCCATGACATTTTGATAAATAATTTTGTGTCTGAGTGCCTTATTCCCGTAGGGGTGAAACGAGAGTAATGCTCTACAGAAGCCATTTTGGCTTTTTTTTTTTTTTTCACATTGCCTTTTTTTTAATTTACATTTGTATACATGCTCAGACTTTTTAATATCATATGTGATCATATTGGTAGCCATGGTACTATTCATAGCAGAAATTCAAGAAATTTGGTTGTAATATTGCTTTTTGATTTTTTTTGGTCAATTGGATGCTGTCATGCCTAAATTCTAATTGGGATCCCCCGCCCCCTACAAAGCCACTCATCCACTCAGGTCAAGTCATTCACACTGCCCTTCCAGTCAAAACATTACTGAGAGAACCGCCATTGATGTACAACAGTAAGTATTTTAGAAAAAAATGTAGTGCTCTTTTTTTTTGTTTTTATTTCAAAAGCTGTTTCTTAAATACCTTTTTTGTCAAGTCTGCGTGTGTTATATATTTTTGTTGTCGCAGTCATCCACTGATCCTCTCTACCAGCATGACTGGGCCCTTGTCTACTGAAGGGCCTTTCTGAAGTTTCCCACCATTAGAGTTACAGCATGCATTCTAGGTAACTTTATAAGAAATGTTGTAATTAATTGTAATTTTATATTTAAGTGTCATGTGTGTACACATTTAGGTGTTGTGTGTACGTGTATATGTTTAAGGTTTCAGTCAACAAAACGGTTAACACTGATTTGAATGTGATTTCCATGTTTGTAGTGTTGAGTGTTCAGTATGTCTTATTGTTTGTCCCCACTAATGGCCTACACCTTGACATGGTGAGTGGGCTTTTACTAAGTTAGGCCGTATTTATGTACTTTTTACAGGTGTGCGGGGGGCGAGAAAGTGGACCTGATGGCAGATTGGTGAAACAAACCAGCCCTTGATCATCTCTACAGCGTACAATTCGGACAGTGGAGAAAATTATTGGTGCACCCCTGCCCTCCCTGCAGGACCTGTACAATGTAAGGACCAGGAAGCAGGCAGAGAACGTCATCAAACACCCCTCTCATTCTGCACACACACTCTTTGACCTCGTTTCCTCTGGCAGGTGCTACAGGTCACTGCACACCAGAACTGCCACACACAGGAACAGCTTCTTCCCCACTGCCATCACTCTCCTGAACTACTGAATTACTGAACTGCACTGACAGGGTGGGCAATCCCCACCTTGGCCATTTATCCACTTCCCATGCATGCACATACTCTTGCAGTCACCCCTGCAGAATATGTTTACTGTCATGCACTCACGTATACTCCCCCCTCCCATCATTTTCTTGCACATGACACAAGAAGAGTTTTGTAGTTTAAAGTGTCCCTGCACAGGAAACTTAATTACAGCACATCCTCTCTTGTGTGTTCCCTCCTCGTGTTCCAGTTTCGAATTGTCTATTGTATTTATTGCTTTGTGTGGTGTATTGTATTATGTGTATAGAGAGGTAACATCTGCCTATACCATCACATTACACTTACTGTCCTGTTAATGGTGAAGTGATACTCCTTCCACATGCAGACAATGGCCCCCAGACGGGCTCAGAAGCTTGGAAATTTCTATTAATTGTTTATGGTGATTTGCAACAAAAACGTTACAGATGTCTTGGGAGAACTTTTTACATTATGTTACATTTAGCTGACGCTCTTGTCCAGAGTAAAATACATTACATACTTTGCTTAAGTGCACCTCTGCCTACTCCTTAACCATTAGGCCACAGTTGCCCTTTATGTTTACCATCTTGAGATGTTCTTGTGTAGCACTTTTGTATACTGATTTTCTTGCTGTGTTTGATACTTTACAACCTGCCATTTTTACTATATTACACATAACTTTATTCATTAACTTTGAAGTGTTGATTTCTTTACATGTGTGGGTAAATATCAATGCCCATTTTCAGGTTTTTTCCCTTTTATGTGTTAATAGTTTGGGTTGAAATAACATGGCATTTTGATTTTATTCATTCTTGGTTTAATAAATACAATGTTACAAATTCTATATACATTTCAATTGTGATTTCAGTGTAAATAATCAAAATCAGTAACACTTTCCTGGTCTGAAAAAAGTACCCATACCACACACAATGTTTAACAAGTCTAACTGTTTCAGCTGTTAAAGCTATCACAAGTTGACTATTCAATAGGCTAAATGGTAGAAGTTCTATGTACATTCTCAGTGGGATTTTAGTGTGAATAATTCAAAGATATTAACACATTGTAGAGAATTTGGTTCATCTTTTCTTGTGAAAAGTGGCATTTCTTAACCACCTTCATGCAATTAATTCATTACCATGACATTAAACAACTTACCTATGTTGTACCACGTATGTGGAGTGAGGTTCCTCTTCCTAAACTGGTTTCTTTATGCATAAATATACCTATAGGTTTGACCAGTTTGTGGAGCTACAGAGGCTGAAATGGTGTCATAAAACTTTGTCAGAGGGGTCTAGGATCTGACTGTGACCTGTGTTATTTTCATGTGGCAACTTTTAAACTGTTCGAGATAGGACAGTTTAAAAATGGTGTCAGACAGTCTATAGGATTTTGCCATACATGTCATCATCTTACTGTAAACAGGTCAGGCTGCATGTCTGAAGTTTTATATGATCAAAAGACCTGGACCAACTGCCATTTTTTACATTAGAATTTTACAACTCTGATGTCTCACAGCCAGCATTTTCCATTAGATTTACCGTCCCTATTGTCGTTCGTCTGTTATTGTTGTTTTTCTGCAACATTTTGTCCCCATTGAAATGAATGGTGAAACTCTCAAATGATGTCATCATGCCCATGCCATGGCTTGCATGATATTTTCCCAAGGGAGTCTATTGAGCCACGCTCTCTGAGTCATTCACACTCTCACTCTCTCTACACCTATCATGGCCCTCCGGGCCCTACCATCCCTACACCTGGCAAGGCTCAGAGAAGAGATGGCAGGGCCCACACTATCATAGCTCAGAGGAGAGATCTTTCCTCTTGGTTTTTAATAGCTCAATAGACTCAATACACTTACCAGCCTTAATAGAGTCCCATTGCAATACATTAGGCAGGCCATGGCATGGGTATTATGACATCACTTGAGAGTTCTATTCCATAACATTCCAAATTCAAAAAATGGCAGTTGGTCCAGCTCTAACTGGCCCCAATATTTGCTTCCCCATTTTTAAACTGTCATGTTTCAAAGAGCTTACATAGTTGCCACATGAAATTCACACAGGTCACAGTCAGATCCCAGACCTATCTAACAAAGTTTTAACCAAGTCCATATGTTAAGCGGTTCAGTTTTTATAATTTAAAACTTCAGACATGCACCCTGACTTGTTAGAGTAAGAAGATGAAATGTATGGCAAAATCCCATAGACTTTCTGACACCATTTTTAAACTATCTCAAACAGTTTAAATAGTTGGCACATGAAAATTACACAGGTTAAAGTCAGATCCCAGACCTCTCTGACAAAGTTTAAATCAAGTTTATAGGTTAAGCGGTTCACTGCTTGGCTGCTCTGGCTGCTAGAGTGGAGCACTGTACTGTGACATCATCAGCCTGAACATTCCACCATTCATTTCAATGGGACAAAAAACGACAGAAAAACGACAATAACGGACGAACGACAAGAGATACGGAAAATCCGAATGTGAGGTACCATCTCCAAACCGGGCCGGTCGTTTTAGAGTTTGAACGGCGTCTCTATCTCGAAAGCCTGAGGACTAGTAGCGGAGGCAAAATCTGGGTGTTGAAAAATCATAATAAACGGGGAAAGAACAATATGTGGGCTTTGCTAGGTAGCAAGCCCACATAATAAACGGGGAAAGAACAATATGTGGGCTTTGCTAGGTAGCAAGCCCACATAATAAACACTTTCACGTTTGAACACTTCCACGAGCGTCCGCCATGTTGGTCTGAGTTTTTTTGTAACTCCCGCCTCTTCAGCCAGCGACACGCACTAAACACATCACACACTGATATAATTGGTTATCACATCATTCTCATTTAAATAAAGTTCAGGTTTCGCCAACTGTGTTGCGCCTCCCTCCACCCTATCAGGCGAAATTTCGGCTCCATTCAAAGTCAATGAGAGTGAGGCGAAATTCGCTGTAATGGAAACGCACCATTAGTTTGGTGGAGGGGGTGGGGCTGGGAGAACGACACAATTTCACCAGAGGCGTGACACGCTCTCTGCAGCTTCCTTTGCCCCACAGTCAATTTGATAGCAGAGTAAGGTATAGGGGAAAAGTCAACTTGACTTGATTTGGGCAGCTTGATGTGGTGTTGGGTGAAAACCGGGACATTTTTGCGTCCCGACTGGCTTTTGTCGGGACTCGGGACACGCGACTAAAAATCGGGACTGTCCCGGTCAAACCGGGACGTCTGGTCACCCTAGGCTAAATGCAGTTCAGTCATTCAACTAGCCTGCTAATCTTATGCGAGTCAGTCACAGGCTAACATCATTTAAAGCCCATTCGGTGAGTTTCTTTTATATGCATTTGCACACGTCTACGTCACGCTGCAGGCCCTTTTCGCATTGGGTTGTTTTTCCCGCCTATTGTCTTCTTTTGACTGATACAGAAAATGGGGGTAGAAAAACATTTTGATATGCAGCATGCATATGCAACTCGGGGTGACCCATCATATTTCAAAAGAGCAAGTACTAAACGGTTTCTCGTGGAAGTACACCTTTAAAATAAAGGCTTTATGTGCATATCCTGTGTATAGACTCTGTGTGCTTTATCTTTTTTGGAATTTTAATGCAGTCTGTTCCAGACATGCTAAGCCAGGGAATAATCAGGAATAACGTGGACAAGTGAGGGAATTTTGGTAATTGGATGTAGCAATCCCCACATTTCATATTTATTTCTTGGTCTTTTTTGCAAATTCGACACAGGTCATTGTTGGTAGTCTGCATCTAATCATAAACACACCACAGAGGTGTGCAGCAATATGTCAGTATACATATATTCGTCCTACACAGACACATATCCCAGAAAAATGTCCACTGCCTCTCTGTCACACGCACACACATGCTGTTTGTCTGATCATGGTGCTTGTTGGTTATGGAGAAGTTGTGAGTTTGACTTTGACCTTGATATTTATTGTATATAGTGCTTTGTTTGAACAACCCTTTAGTTGATTATTGTTTTGGATTTATGAAAGTTTTTTTTTTTTGTTATTTACCATTACACTTTTTTGAGCACCGTTAATAAATCTGCACCTCCTTTTTGCACCGGATTCCTTAGTTGTGTATATAGTTTTTTTTGTACCACCATCCCTCATTTGTCCAAATACTACACTAATTACCCTTTTTGTACACATTTGTCCCAATCCTGCCCTAAATGCCCATTTGGTACCCATTGGATTCGTTACCCCAAATGTCCCTTGTATTCCGATTCAGGTTGGGCAGCGTGCTCCGGTCCCTGGGGTGAAGACAGACAGACAGACACTCATGCACACACGTCAGCTTATTAACTGTGCAGAGGTCACTCACCAGTAGGCGTCAGGATGCGGTTTTGACGCCGGAGGCTAGCAATTTCTGCATTGGCTCTGTGGAAGAATAAAATATCTTGTCAAAGAGCAGTCTACATAATCAACAAACAACCACAACAGCAAAGAACTGAATACCTTCTCAGCTGCCTTGTCTTGTTAACACAGTCTGGACACCCCGGCAGTTGGTGATCCTGCCCCTTCTCTACCTCCAGGTCAATGTCCAGCTTTGTTTTCAGGGGAACGGCTGCCTTTGTAGCCCTCAGTTGTGCCAAGAGCTGGAGAGACTTGCTTGTCCAGCCGAGTGCTTAAATATTCACACCCAGGGACAGGGCAGGGCTCACACCTTATATTTACCCGTCCAGTGGCCAGCTCGAGGAGGATGGTGCGCTCAAGCCTATTAAAAATCTTATGGCCCTGACGTAGGTGGTGCGTCATACCTGATCACACCTGTGCACCTTCTTTGTGCGAGTCCTGTAGGACACAAAGACAAGCCTTTGGCTTAAATGGCGAAAAGAACTTGTTAATTTGTGAAATTGGTTAACTACATCTTTATGACATAATGGATCACTACTACATCTATCAGTATATTTGGGAAAATTAAAAGAAGAGGGGGAATAGGAGGAGGAGGAGAAGGAGGGAGTAAGACCCAGGATAGGTCCAGTTAAAGATGCATTCCAGCCTGTCTGTGGTGTACAGCATAACATGAACCTCAGTGTGGGGTGTTCAGACTTTTTTTGCCAGGCACTTGAATTCAATTGTTTTCTTATGGAACGACGTGGCTGACAAGCGGTTTGACCGTTGCGACTTCCCTCACTGCTTTTTCTGCCTGCACCTCACTCAAAAACAGTAAGACTTCTAAAAAAACATGAGGTGCTCAAAGTTCAAATCTGTTCAACTTTTGGAACGCACTTTTTTCTACAATGGATCATTGTGTAACTACGTGACTCGCGGAGAGCTGAGTATAAAACATCAACGGTAAAAAATGGAAGACCATATGTTACATTACATTACACTTAGCAGACGTTTTTATCCAAAGCGACTTACAAAAGGAGGACATAAGCTAACAAATGTGTAGAGAACATCGAAGACACCTATATAAAGAAATGGTTAGTAGAGATTACTTTTGTTAGGAAGGAAAGCAGTCTCTGAAAAGAAGAGTTTTCACAAGCTTTTTAAAGATCGAGAGGGATATTGCTGCTCTTGTAGCGACTGGTAGGTGGTTCCACCATTGAGGGACAACAACTGAGAAAAGTTTGGAGTGACCTTGCTTTGTGTTAGGAGAGGGTGGCCAGGCGGATTGTAGAGGATCGCAGCGCTCTGGACGGGATGTATGCATTTAGTATGACATTGAGATTAGTGCATTTAGTATGACATTAGTATGAATGCTGGCAGTCACCCGGAGCCAATGCAGGTTGATGAAGAGCAGAGTGACATGTGTCTTGGCAATATGTAACAAACCAAATCAACGCCAGTAACGCTCCGCCTCCGAAGCCGCCTGCTCCGAGACGAGTCGCCCGAGAGAGACCCCGCCACCCCCCGTCCTCCACCCCACCAGTCGCGGTCCTCGTAGGGTCCTCCATGGTGCGCCATGTGACCCTACCGAGGAGCGAGACGTGGTGCCTGCCCGGAGCCCGTGTGGAGGACGTCCAGACCAGGGTGCCCGAGGTGGTGGAGCAGCACCCGACCGCCTCTGCAATCGTGGTCCACGTCGGGTCGAACGACATCAGGCTCCAGCAGTCCGAAAAACTTAAGTCCGATTTTACCTCTCTAATTCAAACCATACTCGCTACTGGCAAAAAATGTATCGTCTCAGGCCCTATCCCATCTGCTTGCTTCTCAGACATGCAGTTCTCTCGTATCCGCCAGCTCCACGCGTGGCTGGTGGGGTACTGCAGTCGCGAGAGGGTCCCTTTCGTGGACAACTTCGGGAGCTTCTGGAGAAGACGCAGCCTGTTCGCCCGAGACGGACGACACCTGAACAGGGCTGGGGCGAGCCTGCTAGCTAGCAACCTGGAGCTAGCTCTGGAAGCCCATCACACGCCACGCTGACAAGTAAGCTCCAAGCCAGCACATCTCAATAGTAACTTAGTCCGAGATAATGATATATCTTTCCCCCTTACCACCAGTGCTCGGAATACAGTGTGCTTGGCTCAGTCAGATAATCTGCTCCACAAAATTCCTTCCCTTATAACCCACCATAGGAAACGTAAGCATAAAACCACAGGCTGCATACCTAACAATCTAATTAATATCCAGCTCGGGCGCTGGGTAAATAAAACTAAAACCGTCATAAATGCTGCTGTCCTTAATGTAAGGTCCCTCACCAACAAGAGTTTCTTTATAAATGATTACATCTCGGAAAATAAACTACACCTTATGTTCCTTGTGGAGACCTGGTTAAAAGAAGAAGGGGCTGCCACCCTTATTGAAACCTGTCCCCCTAACTATAAATTCTATCAATCGATAAGAGATAATAAAAGAGGTGGCAGTATAGCTGTCATCTTCTCCGATAAACTCAGCTGTAACGAGATAAATTTAGGCACCTTCACGTCATTTGAGTACCTAGCGATTAAAGTTAAAACCGATCACAGCTTACTCCTTATCACGCTATACAGACAGCCAAAAAGTTCACCAACCTTTTTATCTGACTTCTCCACCCTCGTGTCAGCGGTACTTACAAACTACGACAGAATAATTATCACGGGAGATTTTAACATTCATGTTAATAAAAGCGGTGACTCAAATGGCAAAGACCTGCTAAACACCTTGGATAGTTTTGGGCTACATCAGTACGTAACAGAAGCCACCCATCAACTAGGAAACACGCTCGACCTAGTAATATCGCAACCCGCAAATATTAACAACATTTCCGTATCGGATATAGCCATCTCCGACCATTACTGCGTCTTATTTGAATTCCCATTTACTATACATAGCAATAGAGAGACCGGTGCAACCCACAAACGATGCATAAATGAATCAGCGCAACAAAAAATCACCGAACTATTAGCTCCCGCGACCTCCTCAATGGCCACAAATCGCTCGATGAAATGGTGGCTGGCTTTAATAGCAACCTAAAGGAAATTTTAGACGAAGTTGCTCCTTTAAAAACAAAACACAGCTCACGAGTTAAAACCTCACCATGGATAAATGAGTCAGTAAGAGAGAAAAAAAGGCAATGTAGAGCAGCAGAACGAGCATGGAGAAAATCTAAATTAGAAGTCAATCGTATAATCCTTAAAGAACATATTATCACCTATAACAATACAATACGCACAGAAAGAAAGAACTATTTATCAAAAATTATCACAGACCATCACAACAACACACGAGTATTATTCTCTACAATTGAAAAAATACTAAATCCTGCGCCAGTCTGTGATATGCTTAGTCTAGCCACCACTCCAAAATGCGAAGAGTTTGCAGAATTCTTCACAAACAAAATACTCGCTATTAGAGCAGAAATCATTCGAGACCCTAACTACCTACAAGATGCCCCTATTAAGGAACCACCGACCCTACAGACTTTTAGCGCCATTACGGAAGACGATCTCTATAAACTTATTAAACATAGCAAGCGGTCAACATGCAGCCTTGACCCTATTCCCACTTTTCTCATGAAAAATAATTTTAATTATATCTCCACACCCCTATTACAGATCATTAACACCTCCATTCTCACAGGTATTTTCCCAAGCGCCTTTAAAACTGCTGTAGTGAAGCCATTGCTAAAGAAACCAAATTTGGACTATAACACACTAAACAACTATAGACCAATCTCCAACCTCCCATTTATAAGCAAAATACTCGAAAAGGCTGTCTTCTTACAGCTCAACCAATTCCTTAATGAAAACGACATCCTAGAAAAATTCCAATCAGGCTTTAGAGCAAATCATAGCACAGAGACTGCTCTAACCAAAATAGTAAACGACCTCAGACTCAGTACAGCCACAAACAAAGTCTCTGCCCTAGTCCTCTTGGACCTAAGTGCCGCCTTTGACACAATTGATCACAACATACTACTACATCGTCTCAAAACTTGGGTGGGCCTCTCAGGCCATGTACTAAAATGGCTTGAGTCATACATCACCGGAAGACAATACTATATTAGTTTAGGAGATCATATATCTAAAAATCACGACGTACCCTTCGGTGTTGCTCAAGGCAGCTGCCTTGGCCCCCTGCTTTTCTCATTATACATGCTACCGCTGGGCAACATTATCAAAAAACATAATATAGACTTTCATAGTTATGCCGATGATACACAACTTTATATCTCAGTTGAGCCAAACAAAACCACAGCTCTACAGTCTTTAACCTCCTGTTTGTCAGCTGTCACGCATTGGATGAGCAATAACTTTCTAAAGTTAAACGAAAACAAAACTGAACTGCTACTTATCGGCCCTAAAGACAAACGGGAAGCTCTCCTCCCCAGTCTAGGCAACCTAAACCAATATGTCAGAGAACAGGTAACTAGCCTAGGTGTCATCCTTGACTCTGACCTAAGCCTTAAACCACACATCAACAAAGTGACTAAAACAGCATACTTCCATCTAAGAAATATAGCAAAAGTTCGCCCCTTCTTGACCAAGCCAGACGCTGAAAAACTTGTTCACGCATTTATTACAAGTAGATTAGACTACTGCAATGCCTTGTTTACAGGCCTCCCAAAAAAATCAATTGAAAAACTACAGCTTATTCAAAACTCGGCTGCAAGATTACTAACAAAAACAAGAAAGATGGAACATATTACTCCTGTACTGGCTGAACTACACTGGCTACCTGTATCCTATAGAATTGACTTCAAAGTACTACTACTGGTATTTAAAGCTGTAAATGGCCTTGCCCCATGCTATATTGCTGACGCATTATCCTCTTATACCCCTGCACGAGCCCTTAGATCCGCTAATGCCGGTCTCCTGAGGATTCCAGACGCACCACCCAAAAGGATCGGGGAATCGGCCTTTTCATACTACGCCCCAAAGAGATGGAATACCCTGCCACGGCACATCAGAGAAGCAGAATCCATCGACATCTTCAAGCGACAACTAAAGACCTACCTATTCAACCAAGCCTACACCTAACTACTCAGTCACCGACTTCCCGTTACCAGACCCGGCAGATGGGCTACCCTGGGAGACGTGGTTCTGCCTGAGGTTTCTTCCTAGAAAAACAGGGAGTTTTACTCACTGATTCCTGAGGTTTCTTCCTGAATTCACGCAAATCAAACAAACAGGGAGTTTTTCCTCACCCCTGTTGCTCCCTGGGGACACTAACAACCGACTGCGCCTAAATGAACTTTCCTCGTGTAGTGCCCCTGGCCCGCAAAGACTGCCGACCTATGTTCACATAAGAGCCCACATTAACACAGCGTTGCATAGCTCTAACGCCACTGGACTACAAAGATTGCTGACTAGGGCCTACAAGGACTGCCTACCTGTGTTCATGCAAGAGTCAGTCTGCTTCTGTATTTATCTGCTCTGACATCACTGAACCGCAAGAAATGTTGTCTTGCAACAACCCTGCCAAACTGTAAAGCACTTTGAGTTGCATATTGCATGTATGAACTGTGCTATACAAGTAAAGTTTTATTATTATTATTATTATTATTACTGTTTCTTGTGCTTATAGTGTCTGTCAATCTCCGTCACACACTCTCTCCTCTCTCTCTCCTCTCTCTCTCTTTCACTCTATTCATGTTTGTCTTTGATATCTCTTTTTTTCTTCTTTTATCTTTACCTCTTTTATTTCTGTACTGCTTGTTCTGCTCATACTGTCTGTCAATCTCTCTAATGTTTGCTAAATTTTGCACTGCTAACCCTTTTCCTGTATAATATGTGTTCTTTGGAAAAGCAATTTAATTTTAAGAGAATTTTAAGTATTTTTCTCAGTCCCTGCATTTAATTACAACCCTGTAACAAAACCACCACCACCCCATTTAATAAAACTGAATTGAATTGAAAAGTATGGCGTGACAAGTGCTCAGCTACTTTCTCAATTCTCACAAATATTTCATGGTTGTTATGAATATAAAGGTTCCGTCAAGCTTAAGCATTCAACACTGTTTGGGGGGAAATTTTTAAGCTTAGAGGGTTTTACCAAAAAGTAGTTTTTATAGCTATAAGATAGAACAATATCTAAAACGAATAATGCCATGTAGCATACTGCTAGTACTAAGAATTAGCATCAAATTAAGACATATTTTAACCCCCTGTTTAATGGTTTAATGACTGCTACAGGGATGAATATCTTTGCAATATTTAATGTATATTTTTGCACACATGATCTGTTGGAACTTAAGTAGATGTTTGTTTGCAGCTAAACAAAAACAAAACAAAAAAACGCTGTGAATAATGCAATAAAGATTCTGACGGGGTTTAATTGAAATGTAATGTGTCCTATGCAAAAACATATGCAAAATGTATAAATATGCAAAAAAATAACTTCCATGCATTACATTTTATGTATCACAATTCTTAACTTCAAAATTCTAAATACATTCTGCTTCATTTCAATTTGAAATGGTATCTATACATTCTGTGATTAGGGTAAATCTCCTATAACTTATAAAATACAAAGCACTACACATTTATTTTTACCTGAATACTTGGCTTTGCTTGTGAGGGCACTCTGTCAGCTACAGAAAGCTGTTGTTTTGGGGAGGACAAAAAACAAAGACAAAATAATACATGAAAACTACAGAATAATGTAACCAAAATAAACTGTGCCACTGTAAAATGTCCAATAAAAAATATATTCACTAATGTATGTTTGAGTGTGCATGGTGTGTGGTCTGAAATTAAACAAAATATACACAAGATTCACATTGAACGCCACATATATAATATTATTCTCAGTACAAAACTACAGCTTACTACATGCTGCAATGATGCCACCTAGTGGTCACAGAAATTACTGAAAAGGGAATTCGAGGCACCGTGGAATTCTCCAGCAACGTGCCAGTCTAACAATAGAATAGAATAGAATGCCTTTATTGTCATTATACAAGTATAATGAGATTGCAAGCTTCCCCAAAATGTGCACACATAAATAACAAGGAGAGATATGTACAATAAAAACTACTATAGAAACTACTAAGTACAAGAATTAAGTACAAGAATTAACATAGACTGTACAATAACTAATATGATCTACTGTCTGTAAAAAGTTGCATAGACTGTGCATAGACTTGTGCAAAGCCTGGAGATAAACAGGCACATATCAGCAGCAGGTATGGCAATAAAGTGACTGGTGTGACTGACAGCATAAATAGATGGAGGTATCAAGGCATTTTCACCCACCTATTCCAATATGTGCAGTAGGCAGCTAAAGAAACAGATGGACTGTCTTGATATTATAGTGCAATTAATAATTAACAGATAACAATAAAACAGATAGAGTGCAGATAGCAGTAACATAATGGTGCAAATGATTACAGTGATAATATAAATGATAATTACAGTACGCAGAGTTGTGCCTGTCAGGTTGGCTGTCTTAGAACGTAGTGCAGTGTTACAGTGTTATATTCAAGCAAGTCAGTTCCTCAGTGTAGGTTGGAGTTGAGTATGGTGACTGCCCTTGGGAAGAAGCTGTCTCTAAGTCTGTTTGTTTTGGCTGGTATGGCCCTGTAGCGTCTGCCAGAGGGCAGCAGGTTGAAGAGGTGGTAGCCAGGATGTGTGTAGTCCTTGATGATGCTTCTGGCTCTGCCAAGGCACCGGGAGTTGTAAATGGTGGTCAGGGGGGGTAGGGGGCAACCGATGATCTTTTGCGCAGTGTTGGTTACCCTCTGCAGTCTTTTCCTGTCAGCTTCTGTGCAGTTTGAGTGCCACACTGACACAGCGTAAGTCAGCAGGCTCTCGATCGCTGTTTGGTAAAAGGTCACCAGCAGGTTGTTGTTGAGTTGGTCCTTCCTGAGCACTCTCAGGAAGTGAAGTCGCTGCTGTGCCTTTTTGACCAGTGCAGTGGTGTTAGCTGACCAGGACAGGTCGGCAGAGATATGGACCCCTAGGAATTTGAAGGTCTCCACTCTGTCCACACTCTCGCCGTTGATGTACAGGGGGGCAGGGGCGACCTTGTTCCGTCTGAAGTCCAGGATGAGTTCCTTAGTCTTAGCGATGTTCAGTGCCAGGTTGTTGACTGCACACCACTCGCTGAGTCTAAGGACCTCATCTCTGTAGGCCGCCTCATTCCCCTCTGTGATCATCCCCACCACCGTTGTGTCATCTGCAAATTTCACAATGATGTTCTCAGGGTGGGTGGGTCTGCAGTCGTGTGTGTATAGTGAGTAGAGAAGAGGGCTCAGGACGCAGCCTTGGGGCGAGCCGGTGCTGAGCGTGCGGGCGGATGAGAGGTGGGGGCCCAGCTTCACGTGCTGGGGTCGGTTGATCAAGAAGTCTTTGATCCATGAGCAGGTGGAGGGTGGGAGCCCCAGGTTGGCCAACTTGGGGATGAGGATGTCCGGTATTATTGTGTTAAAGGCTGAGCTATAGTCAATGAAGAGCATCCTGACATAGCTCCCCTTTTTCTCGAGGTGGCTCAGTGCAAAGTGGAGGGCAGTGGTTATTGCGTCTTCGGTGGATCTGTTTGGCCGGTATGCAAACTGATGTGGGTCGAGGGTGGGGGGGAGACAGGCTTTGATGTGTCTCAGTACCAGTTTTTTAAAGCACTTTGTGATGACTGGGGTGAGTGCTACTGGGCGGAAGTCATTCAAGTTGGTTGTGGGTGACTTTTTGGGGACTGGGATGATGGTGGCCGACTTTAGGCAGGCTGGGATGTTGGCTTGCTCCAGTGACAGGTTGAAAATGTCGGTGAAAACTGGAGCTAGCTGATCAGCGCATGCCTTGAGTACTTTGCCCGGTACTCCATCCGGTCCTGTGGCCTTCCTGGGGTTGACGGCACGGAGCACTCGTCTGACGTCCTCCACCTCCACAGTGAGTGGGGGTGTGTTTTGTGTTTGTGTGGGTTGTAGAGGGGGTTGGGGTGGTGTGGCTGCCTTCTGAGCTTGGGACTCAAAGCGGGCGAAGAAGCTGTTGAGCTCCTCCGCCAGTGCTGCGTCTAAGTCCCCAGGTGTCACAGCACAGCCCCTGTAGTTGGTCAGGGACTGTATGCTCTGCCACACCTGCCGGGGGTTGTTGAGTTGTCCTTCGATCTTCCGTTTGTAGTCTGCTTTGGCGGCCTTGATGCCTCTCCTCAGGTTGGCACGAGCTGTGCTGTACAGCTCTCTGTCACCAGATCTGAAGGCAACATCGCGGGCCCGGAGGAGAGAGCGGACCCGGCTGGTCATCCACGGTTTCTGGTTGGGGTATACTCGGACTGACTTTCCTACAGTGACCATGCCCATGCAGTACTTGATGTATGATAGTACTGTGTCTGTGTATGTAGCCAGATCATCATGTTGCAAAGTCTCCCATTGTGTCAGTTCAAAGCAAACATTACCTCAACAGAATTGACTGTAATAAGGCAGGCTGACACTACAACTAATTACTGACTTCCTTTAAGCACAAATCACACACCAATTACAAGAAACAGTCGTGGGAATTTTAAGTAGTAAAATTAAACTAAATGGCAGAAATCCCTTAGAAGTTAGCTTTGTAAGCTACACACTAAAACGGTTTTAAGGCTATCTCTAGCAAATTATAAATCGATTACACACCATAAATCAAAAATTAAATTAAATTACCATAAAAAGGAAGACAAGCAGTTAAGATTAACACAGGGTTAGTCAGATTTTGGGCAATTACGAACACCGAACACACAAGGGCTTTCTTACCGAGGCACTTCTGCATCTAACTAACGGCTCAGTACAACTGGTTGCTGCGCAAAGGCACAACTGGTGCATTCTAGCTAACAGTCTGACCTGCTGTTAATCAACTTCCCACACACATCACATTCTTTCTCGAATTTTCTAACTGGTCAATTGGTGAGACAGCTAAAATCCATCTCGCCAACTGAGGAATTTGGGTTGCAAATGGCGAGTGCTAATTTCAAGCCCTGCGACAGACTGTCGAGGTCGTTTGTAACATGCACTGACATCGCGTGCGAGAGCCGCTCAAAATACATGCAAGCGGGCGAAGCAGAACGTTCCATTCTTTTTTAGTTGGAAGACGGCAGGTGGCTGTTCAGCGAGGCGGGCAAAAAAGTTGAGCTCTGCTCTGCTGAACTTTATGCAAACAAGGAGCGGTGTTTGCCGAGCGGTAACCAATGACATCGTTTCAAATATTTTTTCAGTTGGAAGTCGGCAGGTGGAGAAATAAACATTTAAAAATGGACGTTCATACAATTTGAAACAGCCGTAGGTTAACATTTTATTGACACGCTAGAAGCAATGTGTGAAAGCCATTCAGAATTCTTTAGCCTTTCAAACTTCATATCTCTTCAACTGACATTCGTTACTAGCCTGGGGTGCGTTTCCCAAACAACGACGGAGGTTAGCATTAAACCACCGTTGTACAACGTAGGTTCAAACTACTCAGCACCCCACAACCGACTGTTTCCCGAAAATCTCCAACCACCAAAGTACGATGGAAGTCTGAACTGTTGTTAGTTTGGACTTAGGTGGTTCAAACTGCAAAGTACCCAGATGTTTCGGAAGTGCTCGGAGAGTTCGGATGCATTCGTTGCGGATAACGACAGAAACGATTGATCTAGATAAGGACATAAACGTAGTCTCATTTCATTTAAGCCGGTATGACAGCTGTAGAAACTCTGGGATATCTCCGTAAACACAACCATGAGCCCTACTCATTAAAAGTAACAACCGACTGCCAGTTTGTATCATATGTCTGTATATTTAATTTATACTGCATGGAGCAACAGCTATAAATATAACCACTCCCTCCATGTAAGTAAGTGGTGAGGTGGATGAGTGGTTAGCTCGTTGGTCTGGCAAAGGAAGTGTTGTCTTTTTCGGTGAGATATGGGTTCAAATCCTGCCGAAGGGTAATCAAGTTGTAACAGGTGAAAATGATCTACAGGCCAATGGAATAACCGTGCTTGTGGGTCAGTAATCAGTGCACATACATCACAATATTACAAAAGTGCTCATTAACATCACTGACGCACATTAACTTTTATCCAACCACATTTTGCAACAGCTTTTTGTGTGTTATCGGGTGTGTTTTTTACCTACTTTTTACATGATCTGTCAATGCAATACCGAAAATTACGTGAATTGGGAGTAACATCATTTATGCAGGTGGTGGCAGTAACGCACAGACAGCCGCCTAATCCGCCACAAAAAGGCCAAAGGTGACGAGCAAGACGTCACGTGAACAAACACGACGGTCTCACGACAGGTCCATGCTAATCGTTCCAACTGCACAGCTTCACGATGGAACTTCCGATGGTTCGTCCAGACTTTGTTGTTGGGAAACACTTGCGTCGTTGAACGATCCATCGGACTACTGTAGTTGTAAACATCGTTGGTTGCTAAGTCTGGACGATGGTGTTGGGAAACAGCAGTGTGGTAAGACCATCGTTCAAACCTACGAAGTTGCTAAGGAAGTTAGCAACGACGCTTTTGGGAAACGCACCCCTGGCTATCTCGAAATGTAAATGCAGCGTCACAGGCAGTATGGGCACACCCAGGCTAATTCGTTACACCCCCACTCAAAGTTTAGCAAGCGGAGAGACAGCGGTACATTTTGCTTGCATTTATTTTGGGCGTGATCACCTATACCGCCCGCGACAGCCCTGATAGAAACTGACTCGGAGGGCAAAGATGTACATTCACTGCTCACTGGCCACGCTATATCAATAGATTAATAAAGCCACAATCAACTTTATATTAAAGAACGTACTCGACCGTTAATAAACCACAAAACGATGGTGAAGCTAATAGCCTGTGCACTTACCAAGGGGACAGCAAGTCCACAGGCACGTTGCGTTTAATAACCGTAGTAAAATTAAGCTACAGTGATACGTGAGGTACGATAATGGCAAATATAACAGTTGACATTATTATATTATTACATTTAACTCCGTTATGTTACACATGCAGAAAAAAAATCGAAATATCTTACCTTAAACCCATAGACAACAGGAGACAAGCGTAAACCGTTGCAGTTGTCTTTTTGTGTTTAGGCGGGCAACGAACTATGGCAACAAAGCGCATGCGTCCTGTATGCGCATCACAAGGCGCATGCGCGGGTTCAAAATACGCATAGTCAACACATTTAAACTTGGTATTTCCAGAGCCATAGAAAGCTATGTGCAAAAGCACAGTGGGAGAAGGCAATATACAGTACATAAGGTCATGACAGTAGACAAATATTCAGAAATGGGTTTGAAGGGTAATCTGAGCAGACTGTGAAATTAATAATTTACCAAGTTGGTGCAAATATGTTTATTGAAGAATGCAACAAAAATGATTGTAGCAAGAATGGAATTATTGATATATTTAATACTGTATTAAAGGAGCTGAGGTGGAAGATAGCTGCCAGATTTTGGGTGGAGCTGAGGTGGAGGATAGCTGCCAGATGTTGGGTGGAGCTGAGGCGGAGGATAGCTGCCAGTATGTCAAGGCGCTATGACCTTGGTTCACAGCCACTAGTAGAAGATATAGTACGTAAGTACTTAGAGGACCTGCCACTGTTTAATTAAAATGCTACAGTGTATTTGTAAACAGTACACTACTGCTCAAAAGTTTTCTGTCATTATCCTGTTGTAGGATGGCATTGGACCAAACAAGTGCTGTCACAGAGTGTAACATGGCTTTGCAAAATTTGAAAATAACTTTTCATCACACAAATCTACTCCTAACTGATGCGGCCATATTAGTTCCATTTACATTTGCCCTCATCAGTTAGCATTACCTCCAAATGTTGGAGGTATGTTGTATCAAAATGCTATCATTTTTATTGACAGCACTCTGCAGCCTCAAAGAATAGGGATATGGGCTGACTGACTCTGGAGAATTCCCTAAAGCACTGTCCTTAATTTCCAAGTGACCTCAAAGTTTTGAGCGGTAGTAGTGTGTGTAAACTTAAAGCTAAATAATACTACTATTAATGTTATTGTTTATCACCTTTCTTACTGTAGCTGTGGTCAATAGCTATGGCCTCCACATCTACAGCTGCAGGGCTGCGTGGTGCAGGGGCCTTCCTCTTCTTTACCATGGGGCGATGTGCAAAGATGGTAGGTATGGCATCAGCTGCCAGCCTTATCTTGGCAAACAGGTCTGCCTCAAAATGTGCCTACAGAGTAAAAGCTACTATTTTACTACTGTATGTAGTGGTTTATAAAAGTGTACACATCTTATAGCAAAAATGTTTAGCTTTACAAATCTACAGCTCTGTTCCTAATCAGTGTTTCTACTGTCTAACCCTTGCTCTACTGTCCTTCCTCATGTCCCATTCAGAAGACCATCTCTCATTTTGGCCAGATCCTTCTTTTGTAAGCCCCATTTTAATAAACCAAACATTATGAAACCCAAACAGTGCCTTGTGATGTTCTGTGTGACAAGTGCAAATTACATTTCATTACTTGAATACCTCACATAGTTTTGTGTTGTTGCAACTCTTTTTGATTGTTAGATTGCTCCGGCAGACTTTTGCCAACCATTTCTTCCTTCTCGTAGAGTCACTGGGGAATCCATACATATGTGCTCCCTTTTTTGAACGATTGCAGCACCCCCAAGCAACGCAGAAAACCATGGCAAGACTATACAAGGACAGCATGGAAAGAAGTTCAATTCATGTGTAATAAAATTGGTTGTGGGTAAGGTTCAAGGTTCAAGATTTTAATTTGACATTTGTGCACAAGCTTACAGTCCGGGCACATTGGATTGTTGTGCAGAGTCCTCTCAGTCAACAGTTTAGCAGAAGGAAAAGACAGTATAATAAAAAAAATAGAACAATACAATAAAATATACAATTACATATTTTACAAGAATATGTAAAATATAAAAGCACTATACAGAAAGGTGGAATGTGTACACAATTGTAAATACAAGGAACCTCCGTATTTTAGCTCATTGTTGCCACCAGCTACTTCAGAAAGATGGGAAAATGTTTTTTCTGAATAATCTTTGGTTACAAATGCAAAAAGACAAGACGTGAGAAGCATGGACTGTAGTGTTAAGGCCTGTTGGGAACTACGTTACGTTTGTAATGTGTAGGCTAGCTTTTGATCCAGCACCACGAGGCTACATGCATTGGATCAGAGACTTTTTAACACTTTAAATGAAATTGTGCTGAGTGAGGTAGGTACACTAATCATGCTACTGTCTGAACTGTCTATGTGTATAGGCTAGCTTAAATTGTGCTTCTGTAAGGCCCATCACTTAATTTTTTGAATGGGCATTGGTAGGGCTACTTACAAATAGGCTACATGATGCTAACTGAAAAGGTCCCGTAAGACATCCTGCACACAACAAGGGATTTACATTTGTTGCAATTTGATTCCAATTTGTGCTTGTAGTCAGACCATAATTTAACAGGTTTTCGGAAATCAACACGAAAATACAATAGATAATACACTATAGGCTAAAGCCTGCAGTTTTAATGATCTCAAACGGCTATTTTTAAAACGGCCTGCAAAGTGGAGATCTTTCCAAAATGTATTTTCAGGGTTTCACTGGATACGTGTATACAATTTAAAAATAAAAGATAAAATATCCATTTCTAAAAATATCTAGATATGTGTAACCTAATCTAATATGTGTAATCTGTAGCCTAAATCTGTAGTCGTAAGAAACTGGAATTCATTATCCGTTACAGTGTATCTATCACTGTTTCAAGTTAGGTGAGCTCCATAACAGCTGTTCACCGATACGGATCCTCAAATAACCCATCTTACACATTTTTACTTAAAATATTAACTGCGTTGTAGCTACACTCTGCCAGTGAGTTGTATATTTGGAGAATTCATAGGTGTATTTGCAACTAATAATTACCAAAAATGTAGTTGAGTCTAGTTGATCTATCTAGCGTGTTGTTTTCTAATGAACGGCCATTCACTTCCGGGAACTATTCGAAGTATACATGAACCACGTGACCAACCGAAGTTTTGGACCACGGTTGTCGCAACTCTCTCTTTCTATGGCTCTGATCATAGCTACTGTTGCCACCGTTCTTAGCAGAAAGTGTAACATTCCACAATGGAACGTCAGTTTTCAACAACAACAAGATTTAAAACAAAATAGAGCACGCGCAATCATAGATGGCAACCTGGTTCCCCATAGGGGCGGACAGACAGATATACACACACAAACACACACACACACACAGACGGACAGCGTCTTTGCAATACCTGGTCAATTCCTCCGGGGACCAGGTAATAAATAACATGTTTGCTAAAAGGGCAAGAGCACTTTGAGATCTGTTAATTAAAAGGGTTGGCAGGTGCAGTACACGCCCAAAAAAGGTCCGCTAAGGTTTACAAACTGAGGAATGACAGAGATGATATTGTAAACGATCTTTCAGCATTTCTTAGACGTGTTTCAGCACCTTGGACAGCAGCATGTAATCTAGCATACCGATGGATAGCTGGTAAGGTTTTAAGAACAGTGCAAATCAATGCAAAAGCCATAAAATACACAAGGTCTATGTTGAAGGCACCATTGCTAATTGATGTAGCCTTAATGTGACAGAGAGATGCCATGCTTTCAAATCCTTCCACGCAAAGGACAAAGCCAACAGAACATTGACGCAAAATATGTTTTAAACATAACAGCACACCATTATTAAATTATATTATTGAAAGATTGGGCAATACGAAAACCTCACATGATATTTTTCTCCTTTAAAATAGTTTTTTCATTCTACAAAAGTAGAGATTACAGAATAATAAGCAACATTTTCTGGAATAGGCGTGATTCAGGGCACCACTGGTGCTTGGCATGGTCTAG
Organism: Coilia nasus; assembly: GCA_027475355.1. Taxonomy (NCBI): domain Eukaryota; kingdom Metazoa; phylum Chordata; class Actinopteri; order Clupeiformes; family Engraulidae; genus Coilia; species Coilia nasus. Next base: position 8,845,218 of record CM050199.1, read on the forward strand.
AGGTGACAGTATAACCAAAGGCTTTTAAATCCCTCCAAACAAAAGCACAGAGCCATCAGAAAATAATTTAAAATAAAATGAATTTCAATTATAACATGCACATTCTTAAAAACAGACCTCCTGGACATGTTTCACGAGTCCATTTGAGGGTTTAGTAAAGGAAATAGTATAGAAATGTCCCATGAAGAGAGAGTGATAACTGCTGATACCTTATCTTTGAAATTAATTAACTCCATTAACGTGTTCTTAAAGCAGCCCTAAGCAGCTTTTGTTATGAAACCCATGGATGGTATTAACGTGTAAAAAACATGATATTGTCACGGTTTCGCTCTGGGCTTGGGGTTTTCATGTGTGTTTTGTCATTGTTACCCACCTCTTAGTCTATTAGGTTCACTTTACTGTGTTTTACTGCTCCTTCCCCGCGTTATCTGATTATGCACTGCACCTGCACTTCCTTGTTTAGATCCTCTTTAGATTATCTCTCTCACTCGTTCTCCTCACTTCACGATCGCTGTAATCATCCGTCTCACCTGCACTTCCTGGTTTGTGATTATCACGAGTTATTCAATCATTCTACTCACCTGCACTCCTCGTTCATGCTTGTTTAGTTCCCGGGGTTTCCACTACTTATACTCGCCTCTCTCACTCACTCCTTGTCAGTCCGTCTCTGAACCACGGTGTATTCCCTCGGCAAGCTATTTCGACTCCTGACTTCTCTGCGTCTGTTTGGCTGTGTATTCCCGGTGTTGCTTGTCTCCCGTCTGTGCCTGTGTTTTCCCCTGTCTGTCTGTCAGTATCTCCAGTCCTCCGGTGCCGACTCCTGCCTGCCTGACTCCGCCTGACTCTCCAGCCCTTGGTTTCGACCCCGGTCCGTCCCTGGCTCTCCCTGGCTCTTCAGCTCCCCGGTATCGATCTCCGCCTGTCCCTGACTCGGCTCAACTCTCCTGCCCTTGGCCTCGACCTCTGCCTGCCCTCGACTCTGCTCTGCTCTACTGCCCCGGTAACGACTCCTGCCCGGCTGACTCACCTGCTTCTGGTCTCGACCTCCGCCTGCCCTCGACTCTGCTCTGCTCTACTGCCCCGGTAACGACTCCTGCCCGGCTGACTCACCTGCTCCTGGTTTCGACCTCCGCCTGCCTTCGACTCTGCTCTGCTCTACTGCCCCTGGTATCGACCATCGCCTGCCCACGACTCTTCGCCTGCTTCCGGGAGTGGTTTCTCACCGCCCGGCTGCCTGGGTGTTTCGCCGCGTCTTGGTGGATACCTACCTGCTCTCCGGAGCTGGTGACTTTGTCCCTTTCCCCCCAACCCTTAATAAACTTTTGTTGAGGTTACGCTTTTGGGTCTACCTGTCTGTCTGTCCGGGATCCGTGACAGATATGCCCAAAATGCACCAATCCAGCACTGCTGGCCCATGATGTGACATGAGAAGACAGGCAGCCCAGTGTGTGTGACATGAACATGAAATAAAAAAACACTCTTTAGTATTTGTGTGACAAACTTGTGTGTGTTTGACTGACATTAACAAAAACAATGCACCCTTCAGTTGCTAGGTGGCAGCACAGCTCTGTAATTGGTCACCACATCATTTTACAAAAAAAAAAAAAAAAACTCTGTCATGGGGCTGATGCACAATCAGGTAGAGATGTCTGCTGTTTAACTGTCCTATATGATTGTAATGTTCAGGCCCAGCTAGGCAGACCGCAACATACAAGAAGGCAGACAATGCTCAGATTTTAAATAACCACAAATTAGTAAACACACAAAAGGGAACAAGATCTAGAGTTTAGGTCTAAGGTTAAGAATAACACAGAGAATCAGACAGGACAATCAGATCAGCACGATTCAGGGAGCCCAGAGCTTCACAGGGGCCCACAGAGGGCTATGATATGGTTGGGGTGGGGGCCCAATTTTTTTTTTCTTTCAGGGAGCCCACAAATTGTAGCAGGACCCCTGCTCACACATACACACACTTTTACAACCTGGCTCATGGGACACAACATAAAGTGGAGACTGACAGAACAATATTACAAAAATATGCTATATGTTTTAATTGGAATAAATAAGCAAGGTTAAAGCTGAGTTAAGTGTGGGGATGAGTGGCCACACAAAGCAAACCCCAAGACTAAGGAAGAGCACGGTCAGAGCTGGAAGGAGAGAGAGAGGGAGAGACTGACTGGAGCTTTTACACACAGGCAACCAGGTGTAACGGACCAGGTGATTGAGTCCTGATCACCACCCTAAGCCTGTTGCACTGCCACTGCAAGGCCAGTGTGGGTGAGGAGGGACATAACAGACACACATACATGTACACACACACACACACACACACACACACCCATACACAATCACACACACATGCACAGACACACATATATACACACTCACACACAGACACAGACAAACACATAAAACTGCACACACACATATACACACTCACACACACATTCACAGACACACATGCGCACACACTCACACACACATATACACGCTCACACACACATGCACAGACACACTCACACACACATGCACTGCGTACTGCATGTCATGTACGTAAAAAATTCACACAAAGAGAAACTGTATTTTATTTTTACACACACACATACACACAAATCTTTACACATATATAACATGCACACATACAGACACACACACACACACACAGATAAGTAGAGGGACAGAGGGACCAGCACACTTATGCCTATGTAACAGATGGACTGTTAATAACTTGTGTCTGCCAATGGCATGTCGTGGGGTGTGTGTGTAGGGAGTATTGTGTTTTGTGTTGTGTGTGTATGTGGGGGGTTGTTGTGTGTGTGCTGTGGGGGTATTGTGTTTGTGAGGGTTATTTTTTGCACAATAGTGCAGCACACACAGAGGGCTACTATTATTGAGACACACACACAGAAGGCTATTGGGGATGTTGTGCTGTGTATATAGAGTTGATGTGCATGTGAGGGGGGCTGTTGTGTATGTGTGTGGTGTGTGTACTGAAGAGGTGTCGTATGTCGGTTGGGGTGTGTAGCCTGGTAAACCAGCCCCTCGTACTTCATTTCATTTTGTAAAGAGGGTCTGGACCAGACACTGTCCAAAACGATTTTTTCCCGGAGGTGTGGACTGCTGAGGTTTAAAACAAGTGCCTTTACCCAATCGCTAACGACTGGTTGTCATGTATGCAATTAGCCTACCTACGCACTACAATTCAAATGTAGCACACAAGGTCAATGTCATGGCTATCGAACACACCGTCTGTTCGCTGATTGGATCGGTCTAGCTGGGGCCGACTAAATGACCCTCAAGTGATTCCGGTCCAGACCCTCTGTACAAAATGAAATAAAGTACAAGGGGCGGGTTTACGAGGCTAGATGTGTATATCGCAGTGTTGTGTGTGTGTATGGGGGGTGTTGAGGTGGTAAGGGTTTATTCCACCATAGTGCATCAGACACAAAAGGCCACTCTTATCTACACACACACACACACACATACACACACACACACACACACACAATAGGCTACACGTATCCATAGAGGGACCAGCACAGACCCTCGGCACTGTTTGTGTCACCTACAGGTTTCCTTTACTTCCGTGATGGAGGGACAGCCACCCTGCCTTGTGACAGTGAGGGGAGTACAAATTGCTCCTCTCTGTCCTGGTACGACTACCTAAATGAGTGGTTCTTTGCCGGTAGGAAGATCTGGCTAGACTTGCCCCCTGACCGAGCTGAGAGACTCAGTCTGGTCCCTGACTGTTCCCTTCACATCACCAACGTCACCACTGAGGATGCTGGAGACTACATATGTGAGAATCACCTGAGTGGCCGGAGTAACTATCTTCTCCTCCAAGTTCTTACTGGTAGGTGTTCAGTTACAGCCCTAAAATGACAGGCCGGGTACAGTGAAATTGGGTGTGAAATGAGGAGAGCTGACCCTGAACACTGTAGATAAACATGAGTCTAAATATTGTAAATAACACACACACATAAGCTAGACTTACCCACAGAGGGACCAACACAAACATGCTTGTGGTACATAGTGACAAGCACACACTTGCCTGTGTCACTCTCAACACTGTTTGTGTCACCCACAGGTGTCCTTTACTCCCATCTTTGTTCTTGACGGTAAGTGTTCAGTTACAGCCCTAAAATGACATGCATGGCACAGTGAAATCGGGTGTAAAATGTAAAGAATGAGTGTGAATAACCCGATATATTTCTTCCATTTCATGATATACAATATCATATAAATGTGCCTATATTTTGAGATATGACTTAGAAATCTCACTTTTACCCTTTAATTTTTAGAAATTGTCTGAAAAAATCTGATTCTAGTAATACCTGCAAGTAATATCCTGGGGTCTGTTTTCTACAGTGACTCATTGCATTCACATAATAATAAAAATTCACCAGGTTATCTCGTAATTACGAGACAATGATCTTATAATTATGAGATAATTTCTCATACATGCATGAGCAATTAAACCAATATGGCATGTTGCATGGCTACTGTATTGTATACTGCAGTAAATGCAATCATGATTTAATCATTGGCACCAGTCAATTCAAGCATTATTGAAATTAATCGCCCACCGCAAATCGAAGCTGTGCTGTAATACACCACAAGGTGAACCACGAAAAGTCTTTCAGAAATTGAATCTTTAGTCCATAAAAAAGGACAACTCGTGTTAAGCTAACAGCAAAACGTTCGCCCGAAATATCCTGCCCAATTTTAACAGCGAGGCATTTAATGCAGAACTAGCTTCGTCATGGCGTAATAAGATTTTGGTCGTGAGTGGTGGCACGGTAGGGGCTACCATAGAGTTATAACTAGAGAGAGAGCACTTGTGGCGTAATCCTGTGATTCCATGGAGGCCCGCCACCATGATCCAAACGGGAATGTGTCGTCCATTGATCTCATAGAAATCAATGGTGTCGTCTTCCTCAAACATGCAGGCCTACAGCATGCCTGAGTCCTGTGTCTGTTATATGTAACGGGGAGAAACTTCTGCGTTGTGTTTTTGTGTTTTATAAAAGAGGTGAAGACCGAGACATTCAGCAGTTGCAGTTTATTTCTCTGTTGACAACATGAAATATAGTGAGTCCTCCAGGCAGCGTTACAGATAGGCCTACAGTAGATAGCACTCATCAAAACTCTTTCATGTAAACGTAAGACAGGAAAGAGGAAGGGGGGATCCGGTCAGGCAAGGGGAGCTAGAGGAGGGGCTTACTATCAGGATACTCACTGTCAGTGTGTGCAACCAAATGTACACAGAGATCTTGTGCAATTATAATGGAAGTACTATAACCTGTTACATTCACCCCCCTAGAATTGCACAAAGATCTACACACATCCATTCTGTATACAGGCCATTAGAAACTTTCCAGCACTAAAAGCTGCCTTTCCAGTCAGGCTAAAAGAAACCAAGGTTGATCAAGTCTTAGTATTCTTTACAGGAAACAGGGATGCCATTTACACCCCATAAACTAAGGCCTACTGCCTATACAGACACGGAAAATACACCAAAATGGAAAAAAAATGTAGGAGGACTTCACGACTTACGACCCTCTACTAATTCGGGTCAATGAGAAGAACAAGAAAATCAAACTCTTTCAAACATGGATGACATGTCCCCCTGGGACGTCATCGTTAAGGACAGATTGGAGTTGAACCATAGACTCAAGTAACCTACACACTGGCCTAATAACTTGACCAAATCTAGAAGTGTGAGGTGCTGGTGGTGCGTGTGAAGAATGTGGTGCATGTGTGTGTGAAGAGTGTGGTGCATGTGTGTGTGAAACAGGACTGTGCGAATGTGCAGACAAACTGCGTGTCTGACTACTAGATGTGTCAGTACGACCATGCTCAAGGGGAGACTCAGAGCGAGTGACAACAGGAGGATCTTCGGTCACATTTTCCGTGAGCTCCACTGGGGCACCTGAGTGTTGCGAGACCCACGATGAGGTACGGGCTCCTGCCACTGCATCGAGGGAAGAGACAGCGACATCCGAAGGGGAAACAGAAACTGTATCACTGGGAGCTGCACGCACAGGGTGAGAAACATCCAGAGTAGAATGAACATCCACCTCATCATCATCTGTGGAGCTTCCATCCAGCTTCTCATCCAGTGGTAGGAAGTTGACCCCCAACAGCAGATTCCGATGCACCACTTTCTCATTCCCATTGCTGTCACGAATCCTGTAAACATGGAGCGCTGGCTTGGTAGCAACAACTGTGAAGATGGTGTCTCCCCACCTGTCTGCGAGCTTACGTTTGCCGCGGCAGGCCTTGTTCGCCACCAGCACTCTGTCTCCTACCGATAATGACTGACCCTTAGCCCTCTTGTTATACTGGGTCGCCTGCTGTCTCCGTTCTGACTCTGTGTGTCTCTGTGCAACAGACATAGCAGACTTGAGGTCTTTCAACAGGGAATCTACAAAGGCACCGTAGTCACACACTGTGTCGTGTAACAAAACACTGCGAAACATCAAGTCCACTGGCAGCCTTGGGACACGGCCAAACATCAAGTAGAAGGGAGCGAAGCCAGTGGTCTCGTGCTGTGCAGTTGTAAACAAACGTCATCGTCTGTACCATTTGAGGCCACTTGTGTTTCTGTCGAGGAGGCAAGGAGCGGAGCATGCTACCCAGAGTCCTGTTGAATCTCTCAGTCCCACCATTTCCCATAGGATGATACGGGGTGGTATGAGATTTAGAGACACCTGCAAGTTCCAGAAGTTCTGTAATCAGATCGCTCTCGAAGCTTGTTCCCTGGTCAGAGTGGATGCGCCTACGGAAACCATAAACACAAAAAAACTTGTCCCACAGCGTCCTAGCTACTTTCTTTGCTGTCTGGTCTCGACAAGGAAACGCGTGGCCCAGCTTTGTGAAATGGTCTGTAATTACAAGAACATCTACAGACTTGTTGTGATCTTCTGCAGACCAGAAGTCAATGCAGACTAGTTCCAGTGGAGCGGTGGTCTTTATGCTCTCCAGCGGGGCTCGGGCAGCGGGCTCAGGTGTCTTGCTCAGCACACACCTGCCACTGTTTTTGACATAGTCACGGACCTCCCTCTCCATGTCAGGCAGGAAGAATCGCTGACGGGCAAGGCAGAGTGTGCATGCTTGACCTTGATGACCAGCATGGTCATGGACTCCAGCCAGAGCTTCGCATCTCAGTTGCTCAGGCACGACATACTGAAAGCGTTTGTGATTCATCAGGGGGTCTTTACAAACTCTGTACAGGACACCATTCTGCAGGGTGAGCTTGTCCCAGTGTCTTAGGAGCTGTAGAGTTGACTGCCTTTCCTTGCAGCGCTCACGGAAAGATGGCCTCCGTTTCCTCCCCACATACAACAGCACGATAGAAGGGTCACGTCGCTGGTGGGACTGCAGCTCTTGTAATGACATGGCAGGCAGAGCAGGTTGGCCGACAGGAACAACATCAGACAGGTGGTCCACCACAGACATGGCCCTGAGACGAGCAGTAGACTCCCAGTCACTGTGGCTATTAAGTAGCGTCGACAGCTCATCCTCAGAGACAGACACAGCAGAGATGGCTGAGGACCCATTCATACCAGTGAGAATTTGGGGCTGGCTTGTCAAACGAAAAACATCTTGCACGAATCCATCATCAACATCAATCGCACACTTAAGCAGTTCTCTGTATGGCTCAGAAAGCAGACGCTGGCACAGTGGCTTGACAAAGGGGTCTCTACTCAGTGCATCAGCAACAACGTTCAACTTGCCTGGGACATGCTTGATCTTGAAATTATAAGGGGCTAACTTCGCCACCCAGTGCTGTTCACAGGCGTCCAGCTTTGGCTTTGTCATGATGTATGTGAGGGGATTGTTATCATCTGTCCACACAGTGAACTGGTTTGCCCTTGAGCCAATGACTGAACTTATCACACACTGCCCACTTCAGCGCTAAAAACTCTAGTCTGTGTGCAGGGTAGTTGGCCTGGCTGCGGCTGAGTGACTTACTTGCAAATGCTACAGGCCTCGCTCTGTCATCACCATCTTGGACTTGGGAAAGAACAGCGACTAAGCCATGAAGGGAAGCATCGGTGGAGAGGAGAAAAGGCTTGTTGAAGTCTGGATGGGCAAGGACTACACAACTGACCAACGCAGTCTTCAGCTCAGCAAAGGCTTTATCGCAAGCAGCTGTCAAGTCCTGTGCTGTCAGCTTACGGAACATGCCACCATTCCCATTTTTCCCCGCTTTGCCCCTACTGTACGCTTAGAGCCTGCAGTCAAAGCAAACAGGGGTTTTGCAATGGAGGAACAGCCTGGGATGAAGTGCTGGTAATACAAGGCCATGCCTAAGAACGACCGTATCCTCTTCTGGGATGGGGTGCAGCCATCTGACTCCATAAGATCTGACTTCATGAAGGATGACATCACAGCAACCTTGTCCTGATCTACTGACACTCCGTCACTGTTAACTACATGGCCCAGAAACTTAACAGAACGCCTGAGGAAGTAACACTTCTTCTGTGACAGCTTCAGGTTGTTGGACCTCAGCCGGTTGAAAACGGTCCTCAGACGCTCCAGACCTTCATCAACAGACGGCGCAAAAGAAAGCAGATCATCAAGGTAACACAAAAAGCTGGAAAAATTCAGGTCACCAAAGATACTGAGCATCATCCTCATAAAGGACGCTGGACTGTTACACAGGCCTTGAGGTAAACGGTTATACTCATACAAGCCGAGTGGTGTGGTAAAAGCAGTAAACTTCTTATCAGCCTCATGCAGTGGGACATTATAAAACCCAGACGTCAAGTCCATGGTGCTGAAAACAGCATTGCCCCCAAGCGCAGCACGACAGTCAGACTGATGGGGGAGTGGGTGAGCATCTTTAATGGTCCGAGCGTTCAACCACCTGAAGTCTGTACAGATACGCAGGTCGCCATTCTTTTTCCAGACCATGACCAGTGGGGAGGCATAGTCACTCACTGATTTTCTGATTATTTCACGCTCCTCCATCTCATTCAGAACTTGCCTGAGCTTGTGATAGTGCGCTGGCGGGACTCGTCTTTGTACATGTGAAATCCAGCGCACATGCACGAGCCTGACTCTACGCCTTGTCTCCTCCCTCAAGTACCCCACATTGAATATGCTAATTAGTATAAATAGGTCTGTAGTAGTGCTCCCGTTGAGAGAATGGATATGGAGAAAGGAAGGAAAAACTTTTCGGCATGCGAGGTGAATGTGCTGATTTTGGAGGTGGAGGCCAGACACAAAATCTTGTTTGGTTCACTTTCCACCGGAATCAGCACCAAAACAAAACAACTTGCCTGGACAAATGTGGCAAAGGCAGTAAGTGCGGTAAGGTCAGAAACACGGGCCGTGCTGATGTAAAAAAAAAATGGTCCGACATAAAAGTGGATGTGAAAAAGAAAGTCGCTGTCTCCTATGAATGATTAGAATAATTACAGCATAAACTATACATCATGTGTATATTTTCCAGTACATTCACTTTAGGTATTAAATTTCTTACCAAGTAGCCACCCATTACGCACTCTGCCAACCCAACCACGCTGTTAGTCCGGATTAAGGAGTCATGGGTTGCCCCAGGCCACCTTGCTACGATATTTGTAAGGGGCATTTGGGCATCACATATTATTTGTACGTTTATTGAATGGAAATGTTTCCTGTTCACATACGCATATTTCCCCTCAGATGGCGCCTTTATAAATATGTGTGCAGTCGATCGCTACGATTACATTTGGAAAACCGGCTATCGCTGCAAATTCCGCTTTAATGTTTGATTGATTGATGTCAAGTAAATATGGCTTATGGTCACTCCACGCAACATCAACAACTCTAGTCTCATTATACTACTGTCAAGAATTGAGCGACAAACATCTCATGGGAGATATATTAGCATGAATGACATCCACAGTCCTGAAAATATGCAATGTTTAATAAGCAGTCATCCCTGAATATGATTTTACCGCGGCTTCCGATGTCCTTGATTCCAGTATAGCTATTATAGTTTTATGTATCTGTTAAAGTTAACCCAACAGTGTCACATTATGCGTGTAAACAATAACCCATGATTGAAGTGCGTTTAAAATCATGCATCCTGACGTTTAAAGCCACCTTTACCTAGCCGCAAATTGCAATATTATGTCATGACTCGTGAGTGAGTACACCTGAAGTTATTGCGCTGCATTGCCTCTATGTGCCGCCAACTGACCAAATGCACTAGAAACGTGCGTACGCCAGCCATGAAGTTTGCGTGGAGGCCCGCACTTTTTCATATCAAGTCAGTCTCTGTACATCCGAACTCTGGCGTGGGAAGTGGTGTACGGAGCTTTTTTGTGCGTATGCAAGCTTTGTACTTGAGGCCCCAGGTGTTCTTGCTTTGGAAGGAGTGTAACGCTATGCACCAGCTTGACTGTCCCGACTCTGTCGTGCTCATCTGGGCCTTTCCACCGTGACACACAGCTCAGCAGCTCTAAGAAATCCTCACATGCAGCGTCACTACTCTTAGAGGAAATCAGCTTCCAGTATTCCTTTTCATTTCTAATGGTTTGAAGGACAGACTTAATCACATTAGTGCCAATTATGAAGTCATCTCGCTGGCCTGGTACAACTAAAGTGGGTACAACAAACTTTGTCTTATATACTTCAATTTCAAGGTCATAGAAACACTTTGGGTAGGTTGTTAAGCCGCCGCAGCCTACAAGCACCACATTTTCAGGGATTAACTGAGCACTGGGCAGAACACCAGCAGACTGAAGTTTCTCCTCTGCCTCTTCACTTAGTGTACAAGACATGGACCCAGAGTCCAACATACCTCTCAAGGTGACCTTGGCACTTACTAGCACAGGCGTATAAAACAACTCGCTTGACCCTTCAAGTTTCTGTGAACTGATGAGAATCGGCACCTGTCCTGCTGGCAAAAGCTGACAGTTGTCACTGTAGATGGTAAGTAGATCTGGGTCGGTGAGGGCTGTATCACAACCCGTGCTTGCCCTCTCACAGCGCGGGGGCTCTAGTTTAACGGCACACGGCTGGGCTGTGCGGAGGCTGCAGCTGGACGAGTGACACTTCGACAAGAAGACTTGAAGTGGCCAGGTTGGAAGCAGTGACGACAGAGTTTTAGTAGCCTGCAGTGACTGAAGGTGGAGTGCTGCTACACACTCGGCAAGGAGAGGACACTGGCGGCTGAGACAACTGCTGGCGCTGCTGAGGCTGACGATGATGTGACACTGACTGGGGAGCAGAGCACAGTGTGATGACTTTGTTCAACATGCTTACCACCTCACGCATACTTGGCTCTTCCTCTGCACGATTCACAGGCAGTGCGACAGCTGCAGGTGGTTGGTGAAGCACAGGATGAAGTGTTGCCTCTGGCTGAACATAAGAGTTGTCAGTGGGCAGTGGACTGAGTGAACGCCACATAGCCAGGACTGCGAGTAGAAGGAGAGTGCTGACACACTGGGGACCTACGTCTCAAATCCCTTTGATGGTCATCCAAGCGCTCCTGGACCTCAGATGCTGACCACTTACTGGCTGGTTTGCTTTTGAAAGACAGAGAGAGGTGAGGGTCTGGGCAGTGAGTAACAAACATCATCACAACTTCAGCACTCATGTCTTCAACACACCTACCCCGCCTGCGGAGACACTCATCAGCAACATCAATAGCTTTGTTCAGTCGCACCCAGTAATCCAGTGCGCTCTCATCTGTTTTCGGCAGCATGCTATAAAAATCTGCCATAGACATGCTGGAGTATGGAAGCTCACTAAAATTCTTTTTCAGAATATCAAATACGGCTGCAGGATGGCTATAGGGGTCAATATCTGGGTTGCTACGCAGTGAAACTTTCACAATGTCCCTGGCTTTCCCCATTAGCCTGCTTGTTATGGCATCATACATATCAGCAGTGCTGCACTTCCGTCTGCGCAGGTAACTCTGCATCAAGTCTTCCCATTCATGGACAGTACATGTGTCAGCATGGTCACCTCTGAAGAATGGCGGTGGCTTAACATCTGATTGGACAACCACATGTAGTCTTGAAGTATCCAAGCACCCCCTTGAGCAGGTCTGTGGAGCATGTACTGGCCTTGAATGATTGCTAGGTACATTGTGCATTGCACTAGTACTGTCATGTGCCTGCTCTGCAAGCCTAGCACTCGGGCTATCAACTATATCAGTGTAAGTGACGTGTGTTGTTAATTACGTGAGTGAGTGGAAAATGCTACTGGATCCAGAGCTGACTGGCCCACCCTTTGATAACTGGCCTCTGCATCTGAACCAATTTTACAACCTCTCCCAAACCCACTATATACATAAGCACAATTCAACTTTGACATTGACATACTGACCACTATGTCTAAGCAAACATGCAAAAATACAGTTCAAAAGTCAAACTCAAAAATATCAATAACGGCAAGGTTTCATTAAATTTCAACTAAAAAAAGTAGGCAACTAGACCAGGCTATAATGTACAAAAGTCTGCTTAAAAATAGCCTATACAATAACACCTGACTTACGTAGATTACAGTAACACAACGCTTTCAAAACAGCGATTGCCTAAGGGCTTACAATGTCTAAAACTAAAATAACACTCGACGTCATTAATTTATGCACGAACTGTGGCATACATACACCTGCAGGATCTCACTGTAGCAGCAGTCGTCGGATGCTAGCGGAGAAACAGCGGAATTACAGTAACAGCAGCAGTCCCGGTGATCTAGCGAGCGTAGATCGGATGAACCAGATGGTCACGGCACCATTGTAACGGGGAGAAACTTCTGCGTTGTGTTTTTGTGTTTTATAAAAGAGGTGAAGACCGAGACATTCAGCAGTTGCAGTTTATTTCTCTGTTGACAACATGAAATATAGTGAGTCCTCCAGGCAGCGTTACAGATACAGTAGATAGCACTCATCAAAACTCTTTCATGTAAACGTAAGACAGGAAAGAGGAAGGGGGGATCCGGTCAGGCAAGGGGAGCTAGAGGAGGGGCTTACTATCAGGATACTCACTGTCAGTGTGTGCAACCAAATGTACACAGAGATCTTGTGCAATTATAATGGAAGTACTATAACCTGTTACATATAACTGCACTAATAATCGCAAAAGGCGTCTGGAATATCCTTCCATAGGTAGGTAACTTTATAGTATACAATTTTTCGAGAATTGAGTCTATTTATGAAGAAAAACGATCTTCAAACTGTACTGACACAGTGTAAGTCGACTGTTTGCCCTCATTTTTTTGGCAATTTCTTTACAAGAAATGTATAATATATGGCTGTCTGAATCACCAGATGTATGTTAATAACTGGGGATGCATGTCAAAGTAATAAGGTGCACTGTTGTAATGCAAAAAGCTAATAAAATATAAAACTGGCCTGAAAATGCATAGTAGCTACAGGGCTCAAAATTAGCACCTGCCAGATTTTTGTTTTGGTGGCTGTTGTTTATCAACGAAATAGATTACAGTGTCAGTTACTGAACATCTTTTAAATTCACAGGGCATTAAACCATTTGATAACCATAACGGTTTTGAAGCCTTCCTTTCACGTAACTGATTGATGCTCAGGATATGTACATTAGCAGCCAAACTCGCCTGCAATATACAAAATGTTGCAGGCTAACGTATTTTCTAACATGTAGAGTTTGCTCCGGTTAGCTTCCTAACAGGCAAATTGGGTGTATCAGTGTAACACGGGTAAGTGGCTGACCTTATTTGTTTAAAATAAGCTCGTATGAATATATTTTCTAACATTAAATGCAATCACGACTTACAGTCCTGTGTATTATGATAATCGTCCGTCAATACACACTTTCAAATCGTCAGTTTCCCTGCTGGCTTCTGGCTCTTCACTGGCTTTTTAACCTTTATTTTGTTAATTCCATGTAGCTGACATGATTTTGCACCACTGTGTTGAATTTCAGAATGATCAAGTTCATAGCTGACGAACTAAATACTTTTAAAGACAGCGTGTCTTCTAATTGACTCACATTGTGTTTGTTGACATCGCTCCCGTTTCGGCGGCCATTTTGGATCCCCCACGAAGTCACAAAGCCTGCTTAGACAACGATACGGAGTCCTCTCTCTCTAGTTATAACTCTATGGGGGCTACACAAAGAACTTATAATAACATATAGGTATATAGAACCTCTTTACTACACCAATCGGATAGCAGCTTTTTGTCAACAGAACGGCAAGATGGCGGCCCCCAGGTCTTCATCCAGCAGTACTGATGACGAGAAAAACATACCATAAAGTCCTCAACAATCCAAATTATCGAGTGTTGAATGCACATTATGTCTGCGAAGCACGGTTTGATACAACATTTCACCATCACACGCTGGAATACTTACAGAAAAGCCTACAACGGTGGCCCCGGTTGAAGGGTGAATATCAAGACGTGGCTGACAACTACTAACACTTTTGATGGAGTTTAAAAACGTGCTACTGTGGGTTTATCGACAAAAACCCCATTGCAAAAGACATCTCCCACATGAGGGAGAGAATGGAGAAGATATGGAAGACCACTTAAGAAGCGACTGCGAGTGACACGACTGTGAGTCCAACAAAGAAACATTAACAGCAGATAAGCAAAAATCAAAAATACATCCCATCGCACACAGAGTCGTCGACTGAAAGGTACAACTATGTGAGAAAGATATGGCAACAAAATCATTGATCATCAAAATCATTTGTTTTTTCTAAGTACCAAAGATCTTAGATTCTATAAAGATAAATATAACTCTGTGTAGTGTGTTATTGTCTAGAAGTATGACGCCAACGCTCGAGTAGGATCCTAGTGTGTCTGTACAGCGAGCTAGCAAGCTAACGAACTAGCTCATTTAAGTGAATGGTAGTAACTATGATAACACCAATGTGCTAAATGCTAACAGTGATTGACTCACCTTGAATTTAACACATTGCAGTAACCTAATACCTTCATATTACTTTGTCCACTTGAGCTAATATCAGTAATAGTATCTAGGTGGGTGTTGGTGAGTAAAGTGACAGCTTTGAATTTAAAACATTACGTTAGCGTAACGTAGTAAGTGTTACTGCCTGACCTGAAGTAAAGCTCGTTTTCTCAAAATCCAATGGGTAACAACTTAGACTATTGGGCTTGAAATAATCACAAACAGCTGCGGATTATGACACATGGTTCCAAAAAAAACATCAACAACTCCAGAAAGACGTAACGACCAATTTATTAGTTAAACTCCACACGTGTCCCATTCATTTCAATGAAACGAGTCTTGACTCTGCTCTGCAAAAAGGGGGATTTCTGCTAGTACTTTAAAATGTCCTAAAGTATGTATTGTCAAAGTTTTGTGGTTTAGAGGCAATTTACTATAAGAAAAAGAAATGTGTTCCTGCAAAAATCATTGCCTTCAATGAAATACATAGTCCGGGGGCCTTTTGTTGGGGGGACTCCAAGGTCCAATTATTCTCATATCCTGGCACTCTCTTTCGGCAGCTGGAGGATGCAATTGCATTCTGTACACTCTGGAGAACGTTTCTGACTACGTTTCTGTCCCAAGGAAAGAGTTCTCCTTTCTTCTTATGTATCATTTACAGTCAAACTTACACAACTTAAGTAGCCACGAGGTTTGCCTTCAGCAAACGGCTGATTGGTGAAAAAACAAACAACAGAGCGCTGTATTCTTCACGTGAATGGCCAACATTGCCAGTATGGTAATTATGGTCATTTACACACGCCACTAGATGGCATCTCATACGAGGTAATTATCTTATCTTACGAGATGATTTCCTCATAACTATGAGATGCTATCTGGTAATTTTGAGATCTTATCTTGTAATTATGAGAAAATATCTCATAATTCTAAAATAATTATCACGTAATTACGAGATAACCTGATGAAATTATTATTATTTTTATTATTAATTATGTGAATGCAATGAGCCACCGTAATTTTCCAAAAGCATAGTTCCTAACTTTGTTAGCAACTTACTTAGTTAAGACTAAGTAGGTGTGACGCAAGTGTTTCTAAAAAAAACTTCATTCGTGTGAGCCAACATCGTGCCAACATAGTGATGCAGTCTTATGTTGCCCCCTGTCTTGCAGTTCCTTCTTCCCCCAGCAAGAGTGAGATGGAGGCTGGAGGTCATGTGACTCTCCATTGTGTCCTTCACACTGGCGTGGACTGTGATGGGTTAGTGCATCCAGATTTTAACCTAAGCTGGGTAGAGGTGAGAGGGGCTGACTTGTGGAACTCAATCAATTACCAGACCTGGGGCCTCATGTACAAAGCTTGCGTACGCACAAAAAAGCTCCGTACGCCACTTCTCACGCCAGAGTTCGGATGTACAGAGACTGACTTGACGTGAAAAAATGCGGGCCTCCACGCAAACTTCATGGCTGGCGTACGCACGTTTCTAGTGCATTTGGTCAGTTGGCGGCAGAGGCAATGCAGCGCAATAACTTCAGGTGTACTCACTCACGAGTCATGACATAATATTGCAACTTGTGGCTAGGTAAAGGTGGCTTTAAACGTCAGGATGCATGCTTTTAAACGCACTTCAATCATGGGTTATTGTTTACACGCGTAATGTGACACTGTTGGGTTAACTTTAACAGATACATAAAACTATAATAGCTATAATGGAATCAAGGACATCGGAAGCCGCAGTAAAATCATATTCAGGGATGACTGCTTATTAAACATTGCATATTTTTTGTGGATGTCATTCATGCTAATATATCTCCCATGAGATGTTTGTCGCTAAATTCTTGACAGTAGTATAATGACACTAGAGTTGTTGGTGCTGCGTGGAGTAACCATAAGCCATATTTACTTGACATCAATCAATCAAACATTAAAGCGGTATTTGCAGCGATAGCCGGTTTTCCAAATGTAATCGTAGCGATCGACTGCACACATATTTATAAAGGCGCCATCTCAGGGGAAATATGCGTATGTGAACAGGAAACATTTCCATTTAATAAACGTACAAATAATATGTGATGCCCAAATGCGCCTTACAAATATCGTAGCAAGGTGGCCTGGGGCAACCCATGACTCCTTCATCCGGACTAACAGCGTGGTGCGTAATGGGTGGCTACTTGGTAAGACATTTAACACCTAAAGTGAATGTACTGGAAAATATACACATGATGTATAGTTTATGCTGTAATTATTCTAATCATTCATAGGAGACAGCGAGTTTCTTTTTCACATCCACTTTTATGTCGGACCATTTTTTTTTTTACATCAGCACGGCCCGTGTTTCTGACCTTACCGCACTTACTGCCTTTGCCACATTTGTCCAGGCAATTGTTTTGTTTTGGTGCTGATTCCGGTGGAAAGTGAACCAAACAAGATTTTGTGTGTGGCCTCCACCTCCGAAATCAGCACATTCACCTCGCATGCCGAAAAGTTTTTTTTCCTTCCTTTCTCCATATCCATTCTCTCAACGGGAGCACTACTTACAGGCCTATTTATACTAATTAGCATATTCAATGTGGGGTACTTGAGGGAGGAGACAAGGCGGAGAGTCGGGCTTGTGCATGTGCGCTGGATTTCACATGTACAAAGAGAATGTGCGTGCAAACCTGCTTACGCACGGATTGATACATCTGAATTTTTTTGTGCGTACGCATCTTTCCAGATTTTTCGCGTACGCACAGATTCAGTAGGAAATCCACGCAAGTGTTAGTACATGAGGCCCCTGGAGATCGTCTGCTTGCAGCACCACACTGACTGTCAATCTCACAAGCCCCGCCCCTTCCAGCCAGTGGAGGTGCCAGGTGACTACAAGAGGCCAGGTGCAGGTGTCCTCTGTCCTCTACACCTTTGAACATGGAGGTGAGACATGGACACACACACACACACACACACACCAGTGTTTCCCATACATAGACCATTCTGTGGACCATTGTGTGTGTGCAGTGGGAAACACTGCACACACACACACACACACACACAGGTGCAGGTGTCTTCTGTCCTCTACACCTTTGGATACAGAGGTGAGACACACACACACACACACAGGTGCAGGTGCCTTCTGTCTTCTACACCTTTGGACGCGCATGCGCACACACACAAAGACAGCCCAGCAGATACTAACTCAGAGACACCAGCAGATACTAAGACAGACCAGGAAATAAGCCCTCTTCACCACATGACAAACAAACTGTTTATCTCTCTCTTATTCTCTCTCTCTCTCTTCTACCCCCCCCCCCCCGCTTTTACTCCACACACATGCATCTACACACATACTAAACACACACGTATTTATAGTACACACACACACACACAAACACACACACACACACACACCGCCACCATTTAGGGTTTCAGCTGAAACCAGCTTAAAATGTAGAAGCCAAACTGAGTGATGTAAAACCCAACATAAAGACTACCTGTAGATCTCTACTAACCTCAATCTTGCCCAACATGAAGACTACCTGTAGATCTCTACTGACTTCAATCATGCCCAACATAAAGACTACCTGTACATCTCTACTGACCTCAATCATGCAGGCTTCCTGAGCATCTGCTTCTCTGTTACCAGGGCTGCTGCTAGCCACTTGGGTGAGCTAAGTACAAAAGCATGGTGGTTCACAAAAAAACTGTACAACTCTGTATTTGATAATATTTGCCAGTGCAATTGTGTGTATCTTCAAAACACATCATTACTGTCGAGAGAGGCCCCCCGTGGTCAGATGTGAGATACAGAGACAGCCGTGAAGGAATGCTGGATCCACGCATCTGCAGAGGACGAGTCAATAGTAAGCAAACCGCTGAAAGAATGACTCCATATTAGGGCACCGGAAGCACCTGAGCAGAGGTAACTCTAGGTGAAAGAGAGTGCGAATTCCTGAGGACAGGAATTCCATATTAGGGCCCAGAGCATCTGAGGTAATCCACAGGATGTAAGGAGTCTTGAGAAAGACAGGATGCTGTGGTTAAACACCCCAAAATTCCAGGGTGAAAACAGTATATAAAGGGTCCTCCCAGTGAGGAAGGTTGGTACACGCATCTGTATGCTACTGAGCTTGTCTTAGTACCTACATTTGATATTTGTACTATTGCATAGATAAGACTTAGACTGTTTTATGTAACCAACTGAACTATAAACCTACTTACATTACTTAATAAACTTTTACTACTACTTAACCTTTACGAACGGTCTTGAACTCTATTTCTTGAGAAAGAAATAAAACTAAGAAACCGAAGAACACTCTTCACTGAAGATCCTTGAAGACCACCACTCAACAAGGCACCAAGGTAAGAGGACCACCTTTAAATCTCTGATTTAAAGTATACTGAATAACGAGTGAGGATTGTGTATAGATTGGCTTATCGTAATATACAGCGAGCCCCAGGTCTCAATGGCAGTCTCTTCTCCTAAACAAACTAGAGAAAAAGAACAATAGTGAGAACGCTTAGAGGACAGAGGGCACCATAACTATAGACGGACCCGTACGCACGTAAACACTAGAAAACCTCAGGACAGTCCTGAGCCGGATCTAGGATAGCGCACGCATTACATGGCGAGCCAGCCAGGAGGTGTCGTCCTCGAAGCATAAAATACAAGAAATAACCACGGATGAAACCAGTGAAAACAAAGTAAAATCGATAGGACACACGCATCGTGCTTAACCATTGAGTATAAAGGGGTTTGCGCTAAAGCCTAGTTGACGATAACTTAAGGTTAAATCTGATAAGAATATTTTGACGTTCGGTAACCATGAGCGCGCCGCCTACTGCACCCAGCTCCCCTGGTCGTACCAGCGGAGTTTTTGGAACGGGCTACCATGCCCAAGTTAGCGTGGAAATCGCAGCGAACGTTAGAATGGTTATAGGAGACATAGTACGCTACAGACCAGGAGATGGGCCATATGTCCTGGTCAACCCCGCCAACCGTTGGCTCCAACACGGCGGAGGTGTAGCAGCAGCCTATGCATTACGATGGCCCACCGACATGGAGGGCTTCCGGGAATCGGTAAAAGATAGTATACCGTTTCCAGCCGTCACTCTACTACCCCAAATAGTTCACGGAGATGATTCAATCGAAAGACTTCTCCACGTATGTTATGAACCTGAGGCACAAGCGGAAAATCCCCAGCGACAACTGAGGGAAGTTTATCGCAAAACTCGAGAATTTATGAGACAGATGCATTCGACCGAAATAATTCTCCCGCTCATGGGAGCGGGTATATTCGGATACGATGAAGAAACTAGTATGAAATACCTGATGAACGAGGCAGCTCAGGACAGAACCATAATGTGGTGGTTGATCATCCTCGATGAGACCACCTTCAACAGGTTACGAGCAAACCCTGAGCTTGTCTCGGCCGTCACGCCACAGGGACCGCCTCAGCTATATCCTTTCGGGGCAATGAGTGAGGCTGCAATGGCAGCCTCCGCTCCGATGTTAGGAGCAGGGGCAGAAGGGGCGGAGTTATGGAAGACCAGAAATGGTCGTTACATACTAGTACAAGTAGCAGCCGAGCTCCCAGAGAACCAAGCAAGTAAGCTCTATCTCCACTATTTTGCATTAGTGAATGCAAATCAAAGTGTTAGAAGAGCAGTGTTTGAAGGCTGGAGAGCTCGAGCAATGACCTGGGCATTCCCCGAGAGGGGAACTCAGGCACGATGGGAGGCAGCGCTGGATGACTGGGAGACCCAGTGGAAAGCGATGTCCCCATTGCAACAGATACGGTTAATTCGTGCAAGGTCATTTGACTCAGTAGATCTGAGATACCCAATGGCCTGGCAGAGAACCCTGATGGTGGGAGCAGAGCTCAACACCGATAAATCAGAGGAATCTTTGCTGGCAAAACACGAGACCATTATGGCAGATATGTGGCAAACAGCCATGATAGAAGCGCATGAGATGCGCCAGTGCGAAGAAGTAGTCTATTATTGCACACAGGAAGCTACGCGCAGAGATGGCATGGAAACTACTGCGCAAATAGACTCTACAGTTCGACGGGCGTGTGTGGAAGATCTACACACGCCAATCGACATCAGGTTGGTAACTCGAGATGAGCGAACCGCCCAAATAGTGCGAGGCCAGCTGGAAGTCAGTGGTGCCGAGAGGCACATGGACTCTCAGTTAACCGCTAGCTTTCAGACAGCACGTGGGGCCTCGTACATTCCTGAGAGTTCGTGGTCGCAGGCAAGTATGTCTGGGAACCGCGAAGTATACACCACCGACACAGGCTATCCGGTAGATGCCAGACAGCCTGTGCCAGCCTCTGCCCCAGCGAGAGCTGATGCTTGGCAAGGTGCAAATACCCCTGCATCAGCGAGAGCTGATGCAGCCTCGGCCCCAGCGAGTGCTGCGGTAAGGCCAATAGTCCCTGCCTCGGCCCCAGCGAGAGCTAGGGCACAAAGGCAGCCCAACCCACCCATGAGAGATCATGAAGGGATGGCGCCTAGTGCGCCCTCAGCCCCCACAGCCGAGAGGCACGGGGCATCAGACCAAGCCCTCAGGGCCGGACTCCAGCGGAGACGCTCGAATCTAGAAGGTACTGAGGAGAGGGACGAAACGTGGTCAGAGGCAGAGGACGATGACAACGAGGCATTCGAGGCAATGACCCCCGAAGAAATGCATAATTTAACAGCAAACCTTAGACAGCAGCTGGGATGGGGAATGAACCGGGTACCCGCCCGCGGTTATCCATCTGGCCGCTATAACAGCCCCCAGAACGGGTCACACCCCCCGCGAAGGGACCAGGGATACATACCCAGTACCCCAGCACCCAGGGCCAGGCCAGTGGCTTTACCCTTAAGATCAGTAGATCCCCCAAGAAGGGAGCCCTACAA
Source organism: Coilia nasus (assembly GCA_027475355.1). Lineage (NCBI taxonomy): Eukaryota > Metazoa > Chordata > Actinopteri > Clupeiformes > Engraulidae > Coilia > Coilia nasus. The sequence continues at coordinate 8,866,994 of CM050199.1, forward strand.
TCTGAGACCTAGAAGACCTCTAGGACCAAAACCACCGCGACCCCCGTCATACACAAAACCAAAAAATCTAACAATAAATATACCCGACTTTAATCCAGATACTGAAGGGATGGACGGCCTCTTACAGGCAAACCAGGGAATGTCAGGACGAGCTGCGCCATCTGGGCCAACACCCAGGCCCGACAGGCAGACACCAGCTCCTAATGGAGCCAACCCAGGGGCCGCAGGACCCCAAAATCCTACAGCCCCATGGATGCCACCCCCGTTAAACGCAGGAGCACAGAGCTTCTTTCCCCCTGACACTGACCCATACACATTCCCGCCACCTCCTCAGTTCCCTCCACCACCCCCTCCTGAGCCCGAGCTAGAGGCCTTGCCACCACCACCTGTGTGGCCCCCAGCAGGCCACCAGGCTCCTCGGGCTCCTAGAGTAAATCCATATAACCTAAGGCCTAGGTCAGGGACTGCACCCGCGGTACCTGGACCAACTCCTAGGCCTGTCCCAGCACCAGCCCCAGAACCAACAACTATACCCAGGTTAGACCCTATTCTCCATAGACCACGACCCCAACCAGACCCCAACCAGGGAGCCGAGCCCCTAACCAAGCCGCCATCCCGCCCGCCACCAACCCCTCACCCTTTTGCTAACCCCAGGCCAGTTAGAATACCTAGGAGGCAAGGGGCCCCACCCCTGAGCATGTATGAGTACGACAGGGACCACAATGGCCCAGTCAGTTATGAACCAGAGTTCATGACCCAGGATGGAAGGATTTTTAACCCACTCTGGGACACAGACCCTGAACCTGGTGAGTTAGACTGGGAAATACCAGGGTGGTATGGGGCTACTGAGGAAGAGGTAAGATACACCCCGGGCATCAGAGGTGCCCGAGAGGTATGGGGGACCCCAGGCTTAACCAGGGGTTTCAAAGAAGCTTATGTCAACCAGGGCTTCGACTACCTGAAGGAGGCAGTAGAACGGAGAGATGAATCTCTCCGAGGTGAGGTAGCCAGATTAAGTCGACGACTATCCACCAGCTCTGAGCCAGCAGACGATAGACAGCCCGGCGAGAGAGCCGTAATGTGGGCTGATGAAGACATCCTAGATCACAGATGGCCTTATGGTAGGGAACAACCCCGTGCTCCTAGAGCCACACCCCTACACAGGCCCCCAAGGTCCTCATCCACCCCGGGTCAGATACAGCATCTGGACCACACTTACGCTGAGATGGCCCCAATATACTACTCAGAGGCCCCACAGCAACCCAATTATGCCCCACCACCCCCCGCTGGACCCCGTTACCCCCTACGCCCTTTTCACAGCTCCCGTTACTACCCAGACGAGGACCCTGAACCCATCCCCTGGGACTCCCTACTCGATCCAACCATGATAGCAAACACCAGCCGGCGGTCAACACTCGCTATGCGCGCCGCTACCGCCGCCTTTAACCCTACGGCCATCTCTAAAATGATACCAGAAAGAGATCCAGGAGAATCAGATTATGATTTTCTAACAAAATGTAGGCAAAGGGGTGTTACAGAGGAAATGATGGCAATGCCCATTATAGCCCTCAAACTAAGCATGGACAGAGGAGTAAGGATACCTGAGGGAAGTACTGTGGCAGACGTCTATGGACATAAACCACATTTACCAGGAAAAGATCCATTTGAGGAAGAGATAGGAGGCATGATAAGGGACGTAAAAAGTCGTGAAGTCTCCCTAGCTGTAATGATGAGGTTATTAATACAGAGAGGGGGCAATGAGAAATACCAGGAGCAACTGCTTCTGGCCGCCCAAGGCGGTACAGCCCTCGCAGCTAAATGGCGTAGTCTGAACCTAAGCCAGCGCGAGAAAGAACTTGAAGCCCATGATTCATTTTCCCGACTCATGGAGTCAAAAAACGCGATGGTCAGGACAGGCGCGAGTCCGAACAAAAAATCCGTCGAACAGGCAAAAGGTCCAAAGCCAGCCAGAGCGGTAGCCGGCGAAAGGGGGAACCCTGCATACAACAATCCCTCGTATGTGAGCCCCCCACAAGCCCCAAAACAGGACCCACAGTATGTCCCCCGGAAAAAGACGAACGACGCGGACAAATGGTGGAAATAAAAAATCAAGGGAGCCCCACCCTGCCCGTGGTCTACCAAAGAGGCCTTAGCAGCCATTAGTCAACAAGAGAAACAGGCTTACTTCAGGGGGCTGGACGAGTGGAGCAAAAAATGGGCTCCAGCTCACTACAAGGAAATCCAAGAGAAGAAATTGCAAAGGCAATTAAAGAGAGAGCAAGATGGTCAAGCAGGGGGTTACTAGGTAATTATGAAGGAGACTGCTACATTCTTGATACTGGTGCTGAAATCTCGGCTAGAACGGAGGTAGGGGTTAGGGACACAAAAGAGTGGGAAATGGAATTAAGAATGGCTGACGGAACAAAAGTAATAAAACAAATTTACATGGACCCACAGGGTATGAGATATTTTATAGGACCAGAAAACCTACTCGGACTAAATGACATAGTCAGGATAGGCAGAGTGTACTATGAAATAGAGAAACTAAAAAATGAAAAAGTAGCTGAAGCCCCTAAGGAAATAGCTACACGTCTCAGAGAAATACTAAATAAAGCACCCCTGGCCCAGCACAGTAATGATTGTGGCAAACTGGTTGGAGAACCATATGTCATCCCTGCAATGATGCCTACGATAGACCGACGCTACTACCCAACGCCGGGTGGGAAGGTGGAAACTGAGCTACAGAAAATAGTTGATGATTTATTGGACTTAGGAATAGTAAGACCAATAGTAAACCCACCATGCCTGCTACCATTATTAGGCGTAAGTAAGCCTGATGGTTCAATTAGGATGGTTCACGACTTAAGAGAATTAAACCGAAGAACCGCTAGAGATGCTACCCAGTTGATTAACCCACAGACAACGCTAAATGGGATAGCTGTCAAGAAATACATAACCACATTGGATTTGAAAAATGGATTCTGGTCTGTACTCTTAGATGAAAGTAGCCAAACAAAAACCTGCTTTCAGCTGAAAGGGCAGTCCTACTGCTGGACCAGATTACCACAAGGCTACATAAACGCCCCAAATGTCTTCCAGGCCGCTATGGAGGAAATCCTAAAAAGCCTGGACTGTACCGTCTATATAGACGACATCTTAATAACACATGACGATTTGGATGAGCATATGAAGCTCTTAGACGAAATAGTAACCAGGGTAGCAGAAAAAGGCCTAAAAATAGGTCTAGGCAAATGTGTATTTGCTGGTACAACAGTAAAATACCTGGGTTATGCATTAAGTCAAGGAGAAAAAGCAGTAGCTGATGATTATTTGGAAGGCCTAGAAACACCACTCACCCTGCTAACATTAGAGAAACTAATGGGAAAACTAGAATACATCGCAGGATTCATTCCAGGATACAGTGAGAGGGCCGCAGAACTACACAAATTAAAGATAGGCCTCAGACGCAGAGAGCCAGGAAAGCGGGCCATGATAACTTCAGACCGCGCCCTGACAAATGAAGAAAAGCAGTTGGCAGACGAAATGATTAAATTCGTACAAAAACAGCATGTTCCCACAGTAAATCGAGACACCTCAGTGGCACTAGATGTAATCATGGAAAACACTGAGTTAGGAAGCACCTTACTGATGATGAACAACGGGATTGCCGCACCAGTAGCAATAAAGTCGCTGACATGGACTCCAACTGAGGCTAAGTTTACAGACACCGAAAAAACCCTGACCACCTTGCTGAGATTCTTAAAAGCCATTCGAAACATGGCAGGGGAAAACCCTGTCATAATTCGTACAGACAACCTGGCCCTTAAAGAAGCCAGTAAAAATACACAGACAGTGTCAAACGCACAAAGCTCCAGATGGGGCCAATGGCAAATTATGATGGAAGACCCTAATATGTTTGTACGAAAATTAGGAGAAAAATGGATACCTAAGAAAATAGTCACACCAGAGAAAAAAGAAATTCCTGAAGACCTCCTAAAGGCCACCTACTATACAGACGGAAGCAGCAAAAGTTGTCTAACGCCTAATCATAGTAGGTGGGGATTCGTACGTAAAAAACCAGATGGAGGGCAAATACGGCGAAAAGGAGAAACTTTAGGTACAGTTCAAACTGCAGAACTGCAGGCTGTCGCAGAAGCCTTAGCAGACGCAGACAAAGATCAACTATCACCATGTAAAATAGTGATGGACAGTGAATACGTGTATTTGGGCCTAAGCGAAGACTTAGGTATTTGGGCCAGCAACGGGTGGAGAACAGCAAAAGGCAAAGAATTGGAGCATAAAGCCTTATGGCAACTCATAGCCCAGCTAACTCAAAGAGTCAAAGTGAAACCAATACATGTAAACAGTCACCAGCAGGTGCAAAACCCAGACGTCAGCGGAAACAATGAGGTGGACGCTTACATCGCCACAAATCGAGTAAGCATGCCTTTTGTCCCCGAGGGGCTTTACACGGAGTTAAAAGTCCAAGAAAAATGGGTAGAGCACGTGCACAAAACCTACGGGCATGTAGGACTGGAAAGAATACGGAAACTAATAAAAGAATGGGGGATGGACCCCATTCCTAACCTACGGGAATTATTAGTCAAAGCAAAAGTTAACTGTGAGGATTGCATAGTGCAAAAGAAAACCCCTCACATTAAGGTATACCCCGATCTAACTATAGGCCAGGGTGAAGATGATTGGCAATATGTCTCGATAGACATAGCCAAAGCTCCCACTAGGGGAGCAAGCAGGTCAAATGAGTTCCTTGTGTTCGCTTGCAATAACTCCGGAAGGAGTAAAGTGTGGCCGTTAAAAACAACAACAAGTCGACAAGTAGCGTTAGCACTTGAAGCCTTAGTTGAAGAAAATACGGATAAAGTACGTTCAGACAATGCACCAAACTTAACTGGACAAGAAATCCAGTCATGGGCGGCGCAGCGAGGTATTAAATTGGAGCACTCAATACCTTATAAATCCTGGACAAACGGCGTGGCAGAGAGGGCCGTGAAAAAAGCGAAGGAACTCATCAAAAGTACTATAGGCAGGCAGTGGGACACTCCGATCGGCCTCGCTCGCCTGAATAAACTGACACAACTCCCTAGACTACGGGAAAAGGATAACAAAAATACCAAGAAGGAAAACTTGGACCTTGCGGTATGGGTAGTAGATGACGGCAAGATTAAATCAGCGACAGCAGAGAAGCGAAACGGAAACAAGATCGAAGTCTCGCTTACGGACAATAAAAATACAGTAATTCTGCATGCCGCTGATGTGTACCCTAGAGTTGTTTAGGAGATAAGTCTGGAGATAGGGGCAGAACAGTGACCTCCGCGTTTATCTCGACAGATGGCGAAATTCATTGGCCCACTACCACCCCCTACGGGGTGGGGTTATGATTACAACCTCCTCACTCGGGGTCAGTTGGTCCTCTCCTTTACAGGGCCCTCCACTCCCGGAGAGCAAGCACAGCCCTATGTGGGTCAGAGTCGCCCGCAAGGAAGGACTAAGACATTTTTGACCTGGAGTAAGTATACTCCAGGGACATGTGTCCTGTGCGGAATAACAGTGTTCCAAGAGGTATGGAGAGGACCCCGGAATGACCCAAACATGCCCAGGCGAGAAGAAAACCCAAGACCGATGCAGTGGCTGGGAAACTTCAAACCAGGATGCGAGCTGCAGGGACCTGCAAAGCTCACATTTTGTCGTGGGTGTTACGTGGACTACGCGTTATTATATAATGTGTCTCGTATCGACCATCCAGTAGTCCCATCACAGTGCTGTCAAGCCAATACCTATGGCTTAATATCCTGCCAGCGAACCAGTGCTGCACCAATAGTCCGGCAGGTCACAGAGATGTGTACCCGTACAGGACTAGCCATGACAAGGAACGAAGAAAGCACAATGGCCATAAAGACGTTCGACAGATACAAAGTAGTCAAAATGCATGGAGTGTTCCCATACAGGGTAAAGCCTATATCCACTGAAACAAAAATCGAAACAAGATTTGGAAAGATGGAAATGGAAGAATCCATACCATATCACGTTCAAGCGCTTGCTAGGGAGGGAGATTGGAGTGAAGCCTCTACGTCCAGTCAAGTCCAGAAGCAAAACGCAAGTGATAAAGCAGCAGCAGAAGAAGCCAAACGCCCGTTCGTATACGGAGCTGCAGTAAGAGAAACGATATTCCAGGATGGAATTAAAATTAAAATGACTCTCGGAAGAGAGCTAGTAAACCTGGGAGATGAAATACTAGACAAATTACTCTCCAAAAATGGCTTTTCAAAGGAAGACTTCCCAATAAATGTCGAACAATATGAGACATCGAAAAATGTGTGGGACTGGATCACCAAGGGAACCCTAAGGCGGGGAACACAAAAACAAATAGCCTTAAAGCAGGAAGTTATAATGCCTATGATAGGATATACAAAAGACGAGGAAGGGGCTCGCGTTGAGCAAGTAGTGAAAGTAAAAGTGACGCGGAGGAGAATCTATGACGTCACAGAGGATTTCCACGAAGGAAATGCACCGCGGATACTCAAAACTAGAGACAGGGAGGCGTGGACAGATCACAAAAAGGGAGCAAAGAAAGCAAAACTAGAAGAGATTGAGGAACCTGGGCAGCCCAGACCGCCATTCACGTCTTGTGGCTTCTCCATTTATCTTTCAGCTCCTCAAGGATGCATAATCCCGGTACTAAAGGTGCCGAAATGGGATCCCCCATTTCCGGAGCTGCAGCCTACAGTAAACTCGAGCCAGGCAGATGTGAGAACGACTCAGCATTGGTTGCGCTCGAAAGATGTGATCAAAAACCTCCTGTCAAGAAAATCTGGTGCAGGATCCTCAAAAGAACTGCCTCAGTAATCATTCTTGCCATACTAGTAATAGCCTTGTCAGGAATGGCAACGGCATATGCAAGATTATATGACCTACGCATGTACCAGGTAGAAAAAGCATTGACTGTTACCCGTATAACAGGAAATATGTCAAGAATAGTGGAAATAACTGTGCAAATACCTAACCATGGGATCATATTAGGGTGTGCGGGTCAACCTTACTCATTACAACAATCCTGGATGAAAAAAGGAAAAAACAATCAAACATGCCCTGAGAAGGAGCATGAGCGAACTGAGGAACTATGCCAAAATAATTGGGACTGGGGGTACGAAAGATTGTTTCAGGACGTAACATGTAGTGAAACATTAACTGAAGACTGTATTAACAAAACGCTCCTGGAAAGGGGAAAAACATGTGACACAGGAGATCCTGATTGGGTGGAAGTTTCTGCCATAATGGGATACTCTGCATCAGCTAAAGCTACAGCGTTGAAAATGATCAGACAGAAAGGAAACGTTGTGACATTACAGATAGCCCGCTCAGCAATAAAAGAACAATCACTATTGTGCCTGGAAGGAGAAATAAGACTCCAGACATATTGGATAATGCAGTTTCGTCAGGAAGGCCCTGAGAGGTGGTCTTACACAAACTGCACTTACCGTCTAAACCAAATAGTCCCAATCCCAACCTGGGAGGAGCATCAAAATGACTCTGAGGTAGATGGGAGGAACTGGACCAGGGAAATATTGACTGCACGAGAGGACATTGATTTAGCTGACTTATTGTTGGGAGGAATGGAAACGGAACCTATACTGGATCCAAAATGGGATGTAGCTAATCTAACAGGACTAAACTTGGATTGTGATATATCTAATAAAAATGATTTTTATGTAGGACACGATCTAGTAATGTTAGCCGACATTAGCCACGTACCAAACATTACCTCAATACAATGGTCTAGAAAATATGGGACCACCACTCAGAAAATAGCCGAGTGGTACGATTATGATGGAGAAGAAATAACAGTGTTTGGAGTATTTGAGAATAAAACAACAATAATAAAATCAACTGGCATGTTAGTAGTCAGTAAAGTTACTGAGGAAATGTCCGGAATATATTACGTTGAGATAAATATGAAAGACACAAAAGAATACGTAACGGTAAAAATTTGCAATCCCCTCCTACAGAGGCAGCGTGCTAGTTCTAGAATGCCACTAGGGTATGGCGCACAAGCTCCCTCGACAGACCAGGAAATAGAGAAATGGCTACCTTGGACCCTTATTATACAAGAAAAAAGAGGTAGGAATGTATCAGAGATGCGATCGTGGAAATATGGATTACAACACCCGTTGTTTGAGTATGACCACGGAGAACAAATTGAATACTTTATGAAAGTGCCAAACTTTAATAATAAAGATGTAATGCAGTGGATGGCTAATAAACACCGGCAATGGGAAGAAAAAACCGTTACCTGCATTAGCGAACAAAATACTACATGGCTATGGGATGGGTTTAATTATACCGGAATAAAGAAACCCCTGGGGTACCAGGTTGAGTCAGCAGAACAATGGGAATCAGGAGAGATCCCGAAAATACATCAGCTAATCCTACGACCCACGATAGACAAAAATAAGAGAATATACTGGGAAATAGGAAATGGAACAAATAGATATAAGGAAGTACTAGATGTATGCCTAGAAAGAAATATGACGGATGGCATAGAGTCTTTAATGACTTCCTTCTGGAGACAGCAGTGGTTAGCCTGGCTAGTCCAATACTCTGACCCAGGATACTTTCAATATCCACCAGTACGAATTCATAAAATAAAGGGGGAGTTGCGTTATCAGTTAGTCATGGGGAGTTCCCTTAAGCCGCCGAAAAAGGAAATAGAGAAACAGGATAATTATGGAGGACATGTGTACCCCACAAAAAGGAACGCAGGTGTAAAAATATGCGAAAGCATATTAAATAAAAGATGCCCAGGTCGAGTAGAAGGTAACTCCCTAGTACTCTCGGAAGTAGGGAACGGACATTGGGGACTTGTACAATGGCCTGATTGCCTTACTTTTCGATTGGACTCTGACTCACACACCAAAAATAACAGGAACCTGAATGCCATGTATGATATCGGACGGTATATGCAAGGTTGGTTATTAGGGAGACGAACGATGGTAGGCAACAGGTTACAGAAATTAGACCCTGATGTCACCTGGACTAGGATAGCTGCCAGCCATCAAATAGGGCCTCTAACTAGGGTTAAAACATCGTTAAAGCAGCAATGCCAGCAATTTGGAGAAAATAATATAGGAGTTTACCCAAGGGCCCATGCACCAATGAAAAACATATACTACAAAGAGTTTAAAGAGAATTCTAGGACCGGGACACACCCAATTTCCCGCTCCCGATGTTATAATCCTGTCCAATTTGGATGGGACGGGAACACTCAGAATGGGGATCTACTAACGGATTGCCAATCAAATATAGTCACAACACTGGCTCCCTCGGCATGGGCCTGGCATGTGCTGGTGGGAAAATGGACATCCACTTGTATATGGGGAACAACGATAGATAAAAAACGGATGGAAACCTTGGGGGGTATGCACCCGAGGGGATTACCTAAAGAACCCTTGTTAGGAAGTTCATGGGATAACGAAGGTAAGGCAGAAGAGGGGTCATGGATAGGGGAAGGAGGACATTTAACAATGACAAAACCCCACGTCTGTTACCCTCTAACAGATGGCCCGAAAAAAGAGACATGGACTTGGGCCAAAACCTTTCTAGTAACCGGCCTAGCAATAGGAGGAGCAGCGACCGAGGTAATCAACATAGGCAAAGAAGGAGTAATTTCAGTAGGGACCAAAATAAGAGATAATATCTGGAACCCAGTAGTAGGATGGTTAGGGTGGATTTTTCGGGTGATAATGGCCATTCTAGGAGTAGCCATTACAATAGCCCTCTTAATAGGAATAACTAAAATAGCATTATTATGTATGCGAACCCAAAAAGCTGCGAGAGAAGTCGCGGAAGAAAAAGCAGAACAGAAACAGACCAAAAAGGATAAGAAGAGGCGTAGAATATACAAGGAAGGAGTGGCTAAGGAGGAGGAGGAGACAATGGTATGAGCATAAAAGGCAGAGCACACGCAGAAGCGGGCATCAGTCTTGAGAAAGCACAGCCGCTGACAACCACTCTCTAGCTGACTCTTAGCGAAAACTTATCCAAGAAACGATGTCTGGAGACGGAGAAAATCTCACTTCTTTTACTACTGGGGCTCCAGTTGAGGTAGACTTGGTGTCATCTGATGGGGGGAATGACACCGATGAGAGCGCTACTCCAGCAACAGGCTGGATGAGCAATTGTTCCGGGACCAATATCACCACTGAGGTAATGACATTAACTCTAACTTGGGATATCATTGTGGGATATTACTTTTTATTGGCATGTACTAGCATAATGTTGATACGTAAGTCCCAAGATTGGTGGAAAATAGTGGTGTTTTTTGCTGCCGGAACGGTGAAGCTGATTGCTTTTCAAGAGAAAACAATTCCCTTCATCATGGTCCCCCTGTGTATCCTAGGTAAGAGCAATACAAAAGCGATGAGAAATTTTGAAATAGCTACTGCCTTGGTGATTTTGCTAATGGTTGTCGAGATGACAATCAGCGCAACGTTACACAATGTATATCTTCCGAGTTATAAACTGTCTATGGGACAATTTCTCTTGGGGGTTTTTACCACGATGCTGATGCTGTGCCTCGTGTGGGCAGTGATTTATTACTACACCTCACGTAACCCAGCATTAAGAGAGCGGTTTCAAGTAATTGGGAACAATCTGACACTGTTAATAGTCGCAGCAATAATTTTACAGTTTTTAGACAGAGACCAAACAGACAAAATTGTAATTGCATATACTTGCTACATTGCAGGTAGACGTGTCAGGACTGGCCTGGGCGGATCATCTAACCATGGCATTTTCGCCTGAACTTGCTAAAAAGTTTCAGGAATCCGGTGTAGAGACAGTAATCTTAAGGGTTAAGCACAGGAAAATAATGGAAGAATATAACAGAAGTGGTTGTTATAGCGCTAGATGTATTACCCACTTAGATGTAGTGCAGGTTTTAACAGTAGAAGATGAAGACCTACGGAGAGAATCCTGGGCTCAAACCATGGAAAATCTGCATGATACGGTAAACAATTTGACTTCACACAGGCCAAGGACGAGTTCGAAGAGACCCCACCTGAGAAGGTGGAGGCAAGCAGGGGAAAACCATCTCGCAAGGGCCACAACGCCAAGCGAAACGTCGGAGGACGACTGCCAGAGAAAACGACCGCAGAGATACAGAAATCTTCACCGAGAGGTGAAGGAATGGTGAACTCTTGGGCAGGTCTATTCTATCCCTCTGAGCCTACGCAGCACGCTAAACCAGCGTCACCGCAGTTTGGTGGTAAAGCGAGGCGAGAGTTAGTGTTAGACGAAGACATCCTGCCAGAGCTGGGGACTCCGGATGTGAAACCCGAGATGGGTGACATACTAGAGCTCCCGGAAGACTTGATGGAGGTAGATGAGTCAGACGAAGCCAAAGAAACTGCCCGTCGAGAGATGGGTAATAACTTTGCGCTGTTAGCTGACATAGAAGATTTAGACATAACCACTGACAGCACCACATCCACTGATGTACAAAACATGATAGCAGAGCTAGAAGGAATGGCTCTGCAAACTGGGTTTACTATACCCAAAACAGCCTTCGAGTTTACCGAGGACGAAGTCCTCGACTTAGGCACCGACCTACCAGCAATAGTACCGTTCGAAGTTGCAGTAATAGTCGCTGCTACATCGCCCCTACCACTGCAGGAGCCACCGAAGAAACAACGGAAGACCCTGCTAAAGGTACCGGTCGCACACCCCACACCCGCTTGGATACCCAAATCCAAACCACCCCCAGCGGGGTCACTACTGATAAAAATTCCAGTAGGACCAGTTCTACTGGACCCACCAGAGGGAAGGACCCTGCTAGCGAACCTAGATGGGAATCCCCTCATCCCTCTGGCCGTCGAATCCCTCATCGCTATGCCGAGGAAACCCCGCAGCATCGAGGAAGGACCAGAATGGCGGAAACTCAGGGCAAGCGCATCTTTCGATGATGCCGCCCCCATACTCGCTACACCACACCGCTGTCCCACTACTACTGATAAAAATGGACGTTCTTTCTTTTCAGGTTGCCCATGGTATGGAAACTGTGTACACTGTGATTTTTGTCCGGGTAAACAGATATATCATGAAGTAGATGAGAAAGGATGTGTAGGATGTGGGCATAGACGATGTATATATTGTGGGGGAGCTGAATGTGATGGAGATGGTGCAAGAGAGAAAGAAAAGAAAGCCAGAAACAGTTTTTGGGGAATTAAAGATGAATGGAGTCCTAGAAAGGGAGTTGGAGAGGTTAAGCTAGGACAAGGTGACGGTAGAGGAAGAATTGAAGTTGATGAATGGGCCAACATAGCCTATGCTAAGTTTGCCGAGAAACATGTAAACCTCCCTGGAGAGACAACAATGAAGAGCGAAGCACTCGCAGAGATGCGAGCCACCTCTAATTGTGTATGGACCATCAGTGGAAAAGATACACCCCTGCCGAGAGGCGGGCTTAACTGTGAACCAGTTAATGTGAAGTGTATGTACAAAACACATCGAAGCTATTCATTTGTGGATGTCGCTGATCGTTGCTACTGGTGGCTAGAAATAAGGTCCGTAGCAAACCCAGTTAAACATATCGAGTTATTTGAACCCAACGCAGACCATGGAGGGGGCGAGAGCCCATCTACGGGGCCTGTAGTCTCGGGGGGAGCCCGAGACTGGAAAGGTAAGAGTAAACTAAAGAACAAGACCAAGTATGTCTCTGACCAAAGAAGTTGGTCAGGGCATGGTCACAGAACCCAATGGATGGTCCCCTATTACATGACACCAGAACAAGGTGAGTACTACGAGGATACGTACCCGTCTTACGCTAGTGCATCAAGTAACAAACCATATCAAAAACCGCGAGAGCAACCCCGTCCCAGAGTCCGAGAGGATACTAGGCGGTTTGCTGGAGGGGGTGTCGAGAGAGGCCCCCCGTGGTCAGATGTGAGATACAGAGACAGCCGTGAAGGAATGCTGGATCCACGCATCTGCAGAGGACGAGTCAATAGTAAGCAAACCGCTGAAAGAATGACTCCATATTAGGGCACCGGAAGCACCTGAGCAGAGGTAACTCTAGGTGAAAGAGAGTGCGAATTCCTGAGGACAGGAATTCCATATTAGGGCCCAGAGCATCTGAGGTAATCCACAGGATGTAAGGAGTCTTGAGAAAGACAGGATGCTGTGGTTAAACACCCCAAAATTCCAGGGTGAAAACAGTATATAAAGGGTCCTCCCAGTGAGGAAGGTTGGTACACGCATCTGTATGCTACTGAGCTTGTCTTAGTACCTACATTTGATATTTGTACTATTGCATAGATAAGACTTAGACTGTTTTATGTAACCAACTGAACTATAAACCTACTTACATTACTTAATAAACTTTTACTACTACTTAACCTTTACGAACGGTCTTGAACTCTATTTCTTGAGAAAGAAATAAAACTAAGAAACCGAAGAACACTCTTCACTGAAGATCCTTGAAGACCACCACTCAACAAGGCACCAAGGTAAGAGGACCACCTTTAAATCTCTGATTTAAAGTATACTGAATAACGAGTGAGGATTGTGTATAGATTGGCTTATCGTAATATACAGCGAGCCCCAGGTCTCAATGGCAGTCTCTTCTCCTAAACAAACTAGAGAAAAAGAACAATAGTGAGAACGCTTAGAGGACAGAGGGCACCATAACTATAGACGGACCCGTACGCATGTAAACACTAGAAAACCTCAGGACAGTCCTGAGCCGGATCTAGGATAGCGCACGCATTACAATTACTTTTAACATTCTCAAATTCGATTTCCATATACAACACAATATCAATTGCACTGCAGCTGTAGTTTTGTACTATCACACAATAGAACTGTAAGAACATAACCTAATAAATTAAACTCAATTTTGCATTAACAATGTTGCCATAAAGGGGGGCTGTACAACAACACTGTAACAGTATGGAAGAAACATCTTAAACATCTGAAGGTCATTTATTGAAAACTGCATTTAAACTCAAGCAGAGTGTTCATCTCATTAGAAGTTTGAAACCAAAGTGGGGCTGCAGTCTGCAGGAGTAAAGGCTTTAATTTGGGTAGAGGATTGACCTGTGTCTTTACGGGCAGCTCTTAGGAACTTCTGCTTTAGGACAAAACGCCTCTACCAATGGTTGAGATGCCCTGGAGCAAGACATCTAACCCCACACTGCTCCAGGGACTGTAACTGAAACCCTGTAAATATCTGTAAGTCGCTCTGGATAAGAGCGTCAGCTAAATGTAATGTAATGTAATGTTGTAAACCCATTTCTCAGAAGGCAGGCTTAACCCGCCTCACTGCAGAGGAAGATGGCAGTCTGGGACACACACACACACACACACACACACACATAAACATGAAGATAGCAGACTGGTACACGCACACACATTCTCACATAAAGATGGCAGACAGGGAAACACATATGCTTGAACACATATGCACGCACGCACACACACACTTGAAGACAGGGACACACACACACACAGACTCATATGAAGATGGCAGACTGGGACACAGACACACATACACGTGCAAACACACACACACACACACACACACACACACACACAAGCACACGCATGGAAACATGCAGGACAGCACACTCACACGTGCACACTTATGCATGTATGCATACACACACATTTGCTGTTCTTTTTCTGTTTTTTTTTTGTTCACACAGACTTTTACATTAGCACTACCTCTCCTAATTTGACACAAATACTCCTCAGCTCCTTCTTGGCTTGGCTGGGAAATCACATTTTTATCCTGAGTTTAACATTTAGGTTTTATCTGTTAATTGATATTATGTGTTCTACAATATTGTGCTCTCGTGAATATTAAGTGATATTTTTCCCTTTTAATTACATTTAATGTTTTTATCTTTTCTTCTGTAAGCATTTTAATATGTACTACTCTACAGAGCTCATACGCACGCACGCACACACACACACACACACACACACACACACACATACACGCACACACCCACACACACTAACCAACAGCAGCATCCATGTTTTTGATGAAAACAAATCACCCAGTCCATCTCTCGACATGCTCTTATGACTGAGCCTTAAAGGAGAACTTCGGTGTAAAATGAAAATTTGCCTGTTAAAACATCATCCCGAGTTGGTATGTGTACCTAGGAGCAAAAATTATTCAGCCCGCTGCATTCAGAGTTAAACTATTTTTTATCGTTTGCCCCAGAAGGCTAACAATGGAAGTGGTAGGTGCCCTTAGACGAAGCACGACGACAAAGCTATTTTTAAACCATTAAAACAGCTCGAAGAAACTCCACACTCTATCGGTAGTACAACAAAGGCCCTGACATTAAAAACGAGGCACTGAGAACTTTGTAAGTGTACACAACGTCTATTAATAAAACAGGTTTGATAGGCAGTACCTTGCTGTAGTTTCTCGTCGCCGCCATGTTGGACGTCCACACTAGCCGATTGTCGAACACGGACCAGCGGTCAGAATAGTGTCCTTATCACGCATGGGTAACCTGTGAAATATCTCCCGATTATACCTTTTGTTGTCGCCATGGCTGCAGCTCTCTCTTGACTTTGTTGTTGGACATACATCTCCACCAAGTCGCACAGGTTTCCGAATGGCACCTCTCTTCAGATGTAGCCTTTTTGGTGGATTAGGTGCCGTTGCTGGGACCATGGCTCTGTTAAATGGGCACAATGACTGGATATTGTCACCAACAGATGAAATCCCTCCAGTTTCACGGAATTAAATTGCACTACTTCTCCTCCTATTCTGACCGCTGGTCCGTGTTCGACAATCGGCTAGTGTGGACGTCCAACATGGCGGCGACGAGAAACTACAGCAAGGTACTGCCTATCAAACCTGTTTCAGTGTTTTCCCCAGAAATAAAAAGAAGGGTTTACATTTTGATGTAAATACGATGACGCGGTGGCACGGTAGCTAGGAGGATTGGTGGGCATGCACCCTGGGAATTTTTTTTTTCTAGAGCTAAAATGGTGCATTCTAGGAAGATCTTAAGCTAAATTTTGGTCCCAGAAGGCTGGTGGAAACATAACACCTTTTATAAAATGTTGCATTTTTTGGCACAAATAGAAAAAACTCATTGCACTTGGTGAGTTGAAAGAGCCAAAACTCCCAGGTGGGAAGGTTAATTTATTGTCACAAAAGAAATACTGCAAGCACTATGTCACATGAATTTGACTAGGCTGTCACTAAAATGTCTAACATGTCAAGGTTACTTCGTCTGCTGCACGTGCGCACCGTCGCAAAAGGTGGGATTATCACGAATGTCATGGCCACTCTTACCTACAACTTCACAGTATGTTCCTACTATCAGCTAAATATCTCCCTGTATGGCCACATGAAAGCTGAATTGGTACCACAGATCTTAGATCTGCAGATAAATATAATTCAGTGTAGTGTAGTATTATCTAGAATGATGTCTGATGCAGTAGCGGTGCGTGAGCATTTTGGATAGGGAAGCCCATTGCCAAATTAGTTTCACAGTAACGAAGTGTATCGTAAATATAATGAATAAAACGTTCAGGTGCGTCTTTATCGTCATTCTTTGCGGTAACTTCACTTGAAATAAGCGTTCACAGCATTGCCCTTTGGACATGAGAGACTGCTTGATTATGGACTCCACGGTAGCCCACAAAAGTATAGGCGCAGTTCTCGGGACGGAAGTAGCGACACAAATTAATAAGAACTAAATCGTAATTCAATTACTTCTCTCTGCATATGTAGCCTATACTGCTAACAAGAACTACAAGCAGGAATTGACAAAGACCTACAATTTCTGTTTGCTGTGGGCGCCAATAAACGTGTAATTAAATAACCAACCAAATATGTTTCCACAGTATTCCTTAGGCCTAACATAAAAGCAAAGACGTCTCTCAATGGTGCATTATTATTAGTAGAGTACAGATACTTTATTGATCCCGACGGATTTTTTGTTTGTTTGTTTTTTTTTTTGTTTTTTTTTTGTTTTCGTTTTTTTAACTGAGCGATTGTGGTACACGTAGGAGCATTAAAGCAGGCGATAGCCTTTTAAGATTTAATTAAATCTTAACCTGTTAAGTAAAGGGTAACATGTTGAACATGGTCAGAGCTAGGAACATAGCAACATACACTCTGACAGAACTATCTAAACAATTTTAAAACGTCACTAACTATATTTGCCCCGCGCGCCTATTTGTAAAGTAAGGGCATACGTCTGCTTTTAAGGGATGCAAAATGGTCAATCACACGATCATAGAACTGCTTGCTCGATTTGAGTGACTGAATGACTGTCGACTCCATTGATATTTTGCACAAGTCGGAACACCTCTCCTGGGCGCAAGTGTTGCGCAGATACGTCTTAACTCTTTTCAAGCAAGAGAATGACCTCTCTGCAGAAGTACTGCTAACCGGAATTGTAAGCAGGAGTTGACAAAGTTTTGCCACTTCTGGAAGGGTGCTTAGAAGATCATCTTCGATGAGGAGCTGAAGCAGATCAGCTGGTGGCTTGTGATACGTGCAGTCATCATAAATGGCCTGGAGCTCATTGCGCAGCCTGAGGGCATCGAAGAATGGGTACGTCTGGAACAGCTGTCTTAACTCGCTGTCAGGAAACCCATCCTTTTGCGCAAAGGTCCGAAACGAAGTGTGTTCAAGGAGACGGAAAAATGTTAACTTTTTCATATCGGCAAACCTTTCCTTCAAATGAAACACGACACTGTCAAGGATTTGAAAGTAAATGCGACGATAGGAGTCAAAAGGGGTCGCCGCATCCTCATCATTGTTGCCCTGACTAAAGCCTTGCTCAAAGCCCTGCCAATCCCGACAACGTCTCTTGCGCTTGTCACTTGGGGACCCTACCATGTCTTCGGTGTGGCTAAATATTGTCTGAAAGCGCTCCACTGTACGAATTCCAACAAGAGCCGCACCGACAGCCTCTACTCTCTTCACCGCATACCCTAGGTCAGTAGACTTCGATTGGAGCACTTTGAAAAGCGGCTCAGTTAAGTTGAAGACATCCCTAAATGTGTGAAGCAGAAACACAAATTCGAAACTGTTCAGTGATTTACGAAGGGACACACTTTGGGAAATGGCATCTTTGTCCCAACCCGGCTGTGATGTTATCCGCTCGAAAACACGGAGCAGCGATTCACGACCTTCACTGACAGCATGCACCGCACGGCTTTTGAAATTCCACCGGGTTGCGCTCCCAGAAGGAATACGAAGACAGCGGTCTGCTTCCTCAAGCAAAGCCGTGCGCTTACATGAACGGGTAAAGAAATTGTGGAACCCATCCAGCTCGGCAAAAAATAGCCTAGCAGGCTGGATAGCGTCCATCCCCTGAGCCAAAACTAGATTTAGTCTGTGTGCATAACAATGTATGAACTGTGCATGGGGGCATTTCTCCCTCACCAGTGCCTGAACACCACCCCTCTGTCCACTCATGCAGCTTGCCCCGTCATACGTCTGGCAAATGAGCTTAGCGGATGGGTTGTATTTTTCGAGTTCCCTGAGAACAACAGATGTGATTGCCTGAGCGTCCCGGTTCACGCTGACATCAGTAAAGCCAAGGAACCTCTCACAGACAATGCCTTTTTGGTTAATGTGACGGACAATTACGCTCAGCTGACATTTGCGAGAGATGTCAGACGTATCATCAACCTGCACTGCTATGAAGGGTGCTGCACTGATGTCAGCGTCCACCTCGCTCTGAATCACATCGGCTATGGACCCGATCAGCTCATTTTGGATTGTGCTTGATGTCCCTGTGAACACTGTGGATGAACCTAAGTGAGAAGCAAGCCCCTCATCGATTTCAGCGAGTGCATGAATCAGCTCCATGTAATTTCCCCTGTTCGCACTACCCACAGATTCGTCATGCCCACGAAATGCTAGCTCTTGTTTAGCTAAGTACACAACCATGACGATAAGCTTCCTCATAATGTCCCTGTTTTTAGCTACCTGACTGTTGTGCTGCTGCACACTAAGTGTAGCTGCTTGACTGAGGGCCTGATCAATCCTTACCTTCCCAAACACCTTCAGTTTCATGGTTGCAACTATGTGTGATTTAGATTTTTCGTGTCTCTCAATTGCCCTTCCCAAATTCATTAAATCAGAATAGCCGCATAAAACCCAGGGATTGCCAGCTGCCGCTGCCCTCTCAAACAACAAGCATGGCCAGCAGAACAGCTTTGCTGTAGTCATGCTAGCAGTCAACCACTCGGTTTTAACAAAGTGTTGTTTGTTAAACGTTCTCACTTTATTTGTCGTTTTTTGAACAATTACAACTTCTGGCGTAGGCCGCCCCCTCTCCTTTACCAGAAGTTGTTGCTCAAATGGCAACTTGGTGAAATCGTTTTCCAAAAAATAATCAACGTCGTTCTCCATCTTGATAACACTCGGCACAGTCACTGAAAGACTGAAGCCCTGGTCTAGAGTGCGAGCTTTCTCGTCTGAAAATGATTTGCATATCTGATACTGATTGGTGAACAACAATTTTAGGCGG
The DNA here is from genome assembly GCA_027475355.1 of Coilia nasus. Taxonomy (NCBI): domain Eukaryota; kingdom Metazoa; phylum Chordata; class Actinopteri; order Clupeiformes; family Engraulidae; genus Coilia; species Coilia nasus. The sequence continues at coordinate 8,886,529 of CM050199.1, forward strand.
GTTTATTTGACCCGCCCACTGGCGATTTAGAGTGAAGTTTCGTGGAAGCCGGCTTTTGCCAGATTCCCTTACACACCCACAAGAGTTTTTTTTCGTTTGTTGCATTGTGCAGAGCCCAGTATAGCAGGCACATCTGATTGGTTGATTCTCCTAACTGTTTTCTCACTAGAAAAAGCAGGCGTTGAAGCCAAATGGGTGTTAACTAAACCTGGCTTCCCTTGGCGACGTCATAAGAGTAGCCTACCTACGTTCTCTATGGCTATTCTATGCTATTCTCCAAGCGCAAGTTTGTACACGAGAAAGGCGGCTGAATTTTAACGTTAGAACTGTGATTTTAATCAATCCCTGATTAAAATACAATGTACACAAAACACATATCTATATAGAACCCAAAATGCTTAGCTGCAGTATTTTATCAATAAATATTGTTTTGTTTATGATTGTCACTATTTGTTCAATTCCGAGGAAGCCGGGATTCCCCTGGCTTCCATTACGAGTCGCCCCTGGTCTGATGACAACAAATTCTTATTTCAGTGTTCCTGTAACAAGCTAACGAACTAGCTCATTGAAATGATTGGTAATGTGGTAATGCTAACAGTCATCGACTCACCTTGAATTTAACACGCTGCAATAACCTTACAACTTTATATTACTTTCTCCACTTCAGCTAATATCAGTATTAGTATCTAGGTGGGTGTTGGTGAGTAAAGTGGCAGCTTTCAGTTTAAAACATTATGTTAGCGTAGTTCGCTAGCGTTAGCGCGCTAACAACCCCATACAGGCTGCAGCCTGGTCTGAAATGAAGCTAATTTTCTGGAAATCCAAACAGTAACAACGTACACTATTAGGCTTGAAATAATAACAAATAATTGCGGATTGTGACACGTTGTTAAAAAGAACCATCAACAAATCCAGAAAGAGGTAAGGACCAATTTATTAGTTAAATTCCACGAGTGTCCCATTCAATGAAAGTCTTGACTGCTCTACATAAAGGAGGATTTGCCTTTCACGCTCTCTCTCACTCTCTTTCAGCAGCTAGATGATCCGATCGCATTCTGTACACTGTGGAGAACTTCTTGCTACATGAGCATGTCCCAAGGAGAGCGTTCTCCTTCCTTCTTGTGTAGCATTTACAGTCAAAGTCAGGCAGTTTTAGTAGTCCCGAGGTTTGCGTTAAAGATCTTTGATTCTAATACAATACTCTCTGATACAGCTGACTGGCGGAAAAAAAAAAACAAAGGAGCACTGTAATTGGCCAGTTTCGCCAGTATAGTAGTTTACACACCCACCACGGAAGTTTCCTAAAAACGCAGCCTACATTTGACTACATTGGGGCTTCTTGTTCGGGGAAAATCCCGGGGGGAATGTTTTTGTGCATGATTTTTAAGCGTATCGGCATTTTATGAAAGCGTCTCGGCAAAACCTGATGCGTATCGGCGAAAAAAGAAGCGTATCGGTGCCGATACGCTTAGACGCTTTGGGGAAAACACTGCTGTTTTATTAATAGACGTTGTGTACACTTACAAAGTTCTCAGTGCCTCGTTTTTAATGTCAGGGCCTTTGTTGTACTACCGATAGAGTGTGGAGTTTCTTCGAGCTGTTTTAATGGTTTAAAAATAGCTTTGTCGTCGTGCTTCGTCTAAGGGCACCTACCACTTCCATTGTTAGCCTTCTGGGGCAAACGATAAAAAATAGTTTAACTCTGAATGCAGCGGGCTGAATAATTTTTGCTCCTAGGTACACATACCAACTCGGGATGATGTTTTAACAGGCAAATTTTCATTTTACACCGAAGTTCTCCTTTAAGGCTGCGATGGTTATGTATATAGAGTGCCCCCTTAAGGTGAGACTGTGTAACTCACAATGCCTCTGCTAGAAATATAACATCCCTCAAATTTGTATTGTTATATGATCATAAAATGTGACCTAATGTGTGACAGAAAAATAAAATGTGACAGAAACAAACTCCTGTTTGTGTGTATGTATGTGGCTCATGCATTTCTTTAGTTAGGTAAGTTAGGTAGGATTGGGTTTTCACATCAGTCCCAACTTGCTGGAAAAATGTTCTCTCTTTTGTTGACTGCTGCTAAAGTGACTTCAAAGCCAGGCACCAGACAGGGCCACTGCCACTCTGGCTTGCCTCTATACAGGACAAATTCAATAAACTGGACTCAGACCAAGTCTACTGGAAAAAAATGTGTGTGTGTGTGTGTGTGCGCATGCCTGTCTGTTTGTCTGTCAGTATGTGTATTTGGTGTGTATATATATGCGTGTGTGTGTGTATGCGGTGTGTGTGTGTACACACACACATATATATATATATATACCATACCATGCATACCACCCAACCATATATATATATATATATATATATATATGGTTGGGTGGTAAGAATTGTGCTGCTGGTCTCCAGGGAGCTCACAAACACAATCAATGGAACCTTGTGAACTTCAAACACCTCCACACTCCTGTGTGCTTATTTAGAAAGTTTGGCAGCCCTGGGCCACCGTAGAGGAGCCAGCCAGCTAAACCTTGACCAGATGAAGTGAAACCCCTTTTGTGATGCGTTCACAGGGGAATACGAGATGGATTTTTCCCCACACATGATTAATTCATATGATTTGTTGTCTTGTACGTGCACTGAGATAATGTGCCAACAAGGTTATTGTCATGAACCTGAACAGAGCGGAGAGACCCAAAAGCGTAACGTACAACGTGTTTTATTAAGGGATTGGGGAGTGGGGAATAACTCGATGCCCACAAGCCAGTGGACAGAGGCTTCTGGTGCCGCTGGCGAGCGGAGTTCTCGGGGTCGGCAGCAGGCGGCAGGTCGGAGAACCAGGGCTGGGGAGCCGAGCGTAGTCACAGGCAGGCGGGTCGAGTAGCCGGGGCAGAATGGCAGAGCAGAGTCGTAGACAGGCAGGAGTCGTAACCAGGGCAGGGGAGCAGAGCAGAGTCGTGGGACAGGCAGGAGTCGTAACCAGGGCAGAGGAACAGAGCAGAGTCGTGGGGCAGGCAGGAGTCGTAACCAGGGCAGAGGAGCAGAGCAGAGTCGTGGGGCAGGCAGGAGTCGTAGCCGGGGGCAGCGGAGCAGAGCGTGGGTCGGTTCAGTCCGAGTCCGTAACCAGAGAGTAGCAGCAGGGTAGCGAGGAGCCAGACACAGGGACAACTGAGGCCAGTGGGAGAGACAAACGAGCAGGCAGGAAACACAGGAGACGAACAGGCAGGGAGCAGACAGGTACAAAACTCACAGGCAAAAACCACAACAAGGAGCAGGGAGATCAGGGAGCAAAAACACAGGCAGGGTACGGAGAGCCAGAGTCAAAAATGCTTGCCTAGAAAAGTCTGAGGTTCGCTGACGGTCTGACACTGAATGCTTGAAAACCAGGAGCTAAAATAGAGAGAGATAATCAGCGGCTAACAAGCCGCAGGTGCGCTGGCAGGCAGTGAGAGAAACAGAGGGCGTGGCTGGTGATAGCAAACAGGTGAGGCGGAAAAATACCCAGACTGGGGAAGCCGCGAGCAGACTCATGACAGTTATGGAGTAATATAATTCTGTAATTGGTTTTGCTAAGTCCTTATTTTAAGAGCATTAATATATATATATATATATATATATATATATATATATATATATATATATATATATATATATATATATACATAAATAAATCCCTTTTCTGAACTGAGTTGATTAAATAAGCTCAATGAAGTGTTTAAAAAAAAGCCTAATGTAAGTGAGCATGCTTAGAGGAAGGGTACTGCCAGTGTGTGTGTGAGCCTGTGTGTGTGAGAGAGGGAGAGAGAGAGAGAGGGGGAAAGAGATAGAGAGAGAGAGAGAGAGACAGATAGACAGAAAGAGAGAGAGAGAAAGACAGAGATAGAGAGAGAGAGACAGACAGACAGAGAGAAAGAGAGAGAAAGCCTTAACCATCTCCCATAACTCTCCTTACCTTAGGCCTCCTGAAACATTCGTTTTCATAGAGCGCTGCCAAAATGTGGGGAGTGTTTCAGTCCATAGCCTCTGACAAGTTCCTACTGACCTTAGAGCCATGGCCTATGGCACACTGTGCTCACCTGTGTGAGTGTGTATGTGTGTGCGTTTAAGGCTATTAAGGCCCATAACCATTTTGTCAAAAAACAACTTATGCCCATCAAGTCCTTTCAGCCTCATGGGTGTTTTAACAACAAACATGTGGATGGCTAAAAAGATACAGTACTGTGCAAAAGTTGTAGGGAGTTGCCTTCAAACCAGCATCAATTCACACAAAGGGGTACACACAAAGTCAGGGATTTTGTAGGATTATAGTCAGGTGTATGATCAACCAATTATACCAAATTGGTTGTATATGTGAGGAAGCCTACATCCAAAGAAGATCTGTGGTAAGTTCTTCAAGATGTTTGAAACAACCTACCAGCCAAGTTCCTTCAAAAACTGCATGCAAGTATACCTAGACCCACCAAACTGCTTCAATGAACTACAAATTGCAGCACCATTGTTGTAAGCACCGTTGGAATGAACATTACACATCATGGGAAATGTAATCAAATCACAAAAATAGTTTTATTTAAAAAAGTAAACAACAGTTTTATATATAACATGACAAACAAGTTTAAATTACTAACATTTGTCACCTTTTTGCAATATGAATCAACAGCTTGCAATATTATTATTATTATAAAATAAACATTATTTACACGTTTGCAATCAAGGTGGTCCTTGAGTAAGTATTTATAACCCATATCTTCAGTGATTACCATACCAAATTTCAGACAGATCTGACAATATATACACAGACTCGAACCTTTTCGGATTTATCCAGTGTAATTCCAAAATCAAGATCTAATTGCAATTGCAAGATGTAATTGTACCTGCAATTCAGTCACGGTGCAACGTTTCCAAACTGATTAACTACTGTAGCATTTGACACCTAAACTTAGCCTAGTACGTCAACATGTCTTTGCTAGAAATCCACAGGTTTGCACCTATGTTGGTGTGTGGATATCTGGACAAAACCCTAAATGTTTTTGGCCGGTGTTTCTATTTCTTGTGAGTTTCCAGTAATATTAGCCGATTTGTAGCAATGGAAAAGACATGCTACCATGGCTGGTAGTTGCCTTTGATTTCAATGGGCTGCCGCGCGCAAGTTACAAGCACACTCCAAAACGCCATGCCAGATGTGCACTGACGTCATTTTGACGTCACTTTCTCATGCGTATTGTGCGACACGGCGCATGAAAAACACGCTTTACACTTCTTTTCATGACCCAAATGATAATGTATAAAGTATGGTAATGAGACCCCCCACTCCTATCTCCTACAACAAATATCTGTCATACTTTTTAAAAAAAATTTTTAAAGAAATAAATATGTACATGAGGCACTTTGAAAAGATGGATTGAAGGTGATTTATATACAACTTGGAGCCACTGTGGTGTCATAGTACACCAAATGCGCTGACAAAAACAATCATAACACTTTGACAAAGTAAACTTCTAGTAAGCAGTGAAGTCCTTGACGTACATAAAGCTGCCATGACCCTATGGAGTCTCAGGAGCTTTCTCGTTTGCCCTATTCACTGACTAATGAGGTTACACAACAATAGTGCATGACTGTAGTTTCTGTATGAGAGGACATTTTTTAATGTTGAGAAGAAACACTACAGTATGGAGATTTATAACATCAAATCAGTTACCTGCCATTCCTCTTCCTCTTGTGTCACCTACAGTAAGTCCTCAACAACAGCTTGATGTAAGTTTCATTATCGGTGTTATTTTTTTTTGTTCTTTGAGTCCGCCGCATACTGTACATCTTCACAAACGAGACATCCATGCAGATCTGTAGAAATCAGCGCCTTAGAAAAGTATTACCAATGATGGTGTTTTTGGAGAGGGGAAGGGCGGGGCGGGGCGTTTTGGGGGTAGGGGTTACAAAAAGGAAACCAAGAGGACCGTCACGAATGGCACCTCCTTCCTGCGTGCAGACCTCCCTTTGATTCAGCGCCATGTTTGTTTTCTTCTTCTGTTTCTTCTTCTGATGTTTTTACACACTCGTACAGTTTGGAATCTCCCTTGTGCTCTCACAGCTGTTCACCATGCCCCCTGGCAATGTGACGTGAAAAACAAAACAAAAACAAAGATACAGTATCATTATGTTTTTCATCCGGAAATAAACCTGCAAGACGTCAACTTAAACACAAGCTGTGTTCAAAACAGCTACAAAGAATTTCAGTATGGTTTTATCAGTGTTAAGATGAGGTTGTTAAAGGTTAATTGGTTTGTACTTTGAATCACCTGGTAAAAAATCTCAAGAAATGGGCACAAATATTTTTATATTGATCTATAAATGCAGGCAACATCTGTGTGTCTGTCACTCTGTCTGTTCCATGCACAACTCTCGAAGCATTCGTTTCACTGAGCTCATATTTGGTAGGTGTCTTGCTAAAGGCACGAGTGAGTGCAGTGCCAAGTTTCATGTTGTTCGGACGACAAATGCCAAATATATTGGTAAAACAAGCTTCAACTGGCTTTTGTCTGTGTGTCACTCTGTGTCACCCCTCTCACACAACACGGCTGCATCAATGAGCTCTACACTATCTACTATCACTAGCCAAGTCAGTATGATTACCAGACACAATCTGGACAATAGCTTGAACCTTGTCTTCACAATGTCATAAACAGTTTATGGTATATGTCACAGCAGCTGTGTCATATTAATGTGATCAGTAATTGTCATGACAACCCTCCATATTTCATACCAAAGCTACCACCGCTTAGTGCAACTCGTTATGGTGACTGTCCAGTGCCAGTCGCTCTGTGCTTACGTCTGACTCGGCAATGCAGCTCTGCACCAGGGCAGCTCTGTCATGACCTGTGTGTTCACAGTGTGTGGTCAGTAACAGTCATGATGACTCCACATATTTATGCACACATTTGAGGAGTCCATGGGGAAAAAAGGGGAGAGTCACAATCACAATCACACTTTTCAAGTTACTCTCCCCTATTGGTAGTTGAACTGAAACCCCAGATTTTTTCAAAAGTAATCCTGTAAATAAACGAGCACAGTCACGAGCTGAAAGCATTTCAAAATAGCATTTACTTATAAAATAAAATCTAAAATCAAACTTCTGAATGACATTTTCTCAGTTTTTGCACTTTTAGACTATGCCGTTTTTTTCCGGGGACTCCTCATTTATGTGCACATTAAAGCAATAAAAAGTAGTTTTCGTCTTTGGTCACCCTATAGGTTGGAAGTGGAATTGTCTCTCATAGAGAACTACAGAGACGGTACGCTCCTCCAAACTTACTACCCTGGCGGCAAGGCAAATTCCAAAGTGCCTTTAATCCAGTTACAAGTTGGTGAACCACCGAAATGATTTTGGAAACATTATTTTAAGCTTGAACCTTTAGTGCGATCGAAGATGAAAACTACTTAGTGTTGCTTTAATGTAACCTGTGTATTCAGCACCAGGGGCAGTTGAGCTTACGTTTGACTCTACACTCCAGCTCCTTGTCCATCATCTCCTTCTGGGTGGGGAACTCGCTGAGGGTGATCTTGGGCGCCGCCTCGCTCTGTCCCACCGTGTTGATCATCTCCTGCTCCTTCTCGTGGTTCACCTCTGCATCGATGTTGATCCAGGGGATTTTTCTGCCAATCACCAAGGACAGGCCACACATGTGTCAATACAAGTGTTTGAGGAAGATAAGTGCTCATGCATAAAGTGTAATGGGGATATGGTTAAACAAGCGACATATCCAATATGTTTGTTTATACATAAATAGTTCAATATAAATGGCAGATCTCAATGCCTGCACTTCCATGCTAATACGTCTCTGGAAGTGTTTGAGAAACATAAGTGTTTACGTGTAATTTTTTGCCAATCACCAATGACAGGTGATACTCGGAGCATGTGTGTGGTGTCAATCAAGTGTAATGGGGATATGGTTGAACAGGCGATATATATGATATATATATTCATGGAATATATTCTTGGGACAGAGAATATATATATATATATATATTATATATGTATATGTGTATATGTGTGTGTGGGACACATATGTGTCAATACACCCAGTTCTTTGGAGCACGTGTGTTGTCAATCAAGTAATGGGGATATGGCAGGATAGGCAACGTGTCTGATAGCTATTATTTTCTGTTTTTTTTTTTTTTTTTGTATTTCTGTTGATTTGTGGGCCTCCGACAACAAGTACGAGCACTAACCATACAAGGAGAAATGAGCCGTGTGGAGGAAAATTATGGATTCAGATCATTTCCCTCAATTATAACAAGTGTCTAATATGTACCTTGTAAAAATAAGTCCTCAAATTATGATTCAATAAAAAGTAAATTAATACGGCCTTGCTGGGAACTGCTGGAAAAGCTTAATGAAGGCACCACATTTTGTAGATTCTTGTAGATTATTTTTCCTATTTATATTTATGATAGGATATTCATGCTTTACTCCCATTAGGGAGACACTCTTCAATTCAACTGCGATTTAAATTATTATAATTATTGCTTTGTTTTGTCAAGTGTGACATTTCAACAAATATGCTTCCTCTTTAAATTAATGGTAGAAAATTCCACATCCATTATTGATGATGACTTCAACACTTCCACACGTCTTTTCCCTGTGAATTATTTTGAGTACAAATAAATAATTCAGAGACTTACTAACAGTTTCCAGCAGAGGTACTCCAACAGCATATGAAACAATTTTATGATACTTTTCAAGACTCAGATGCATTTCTTTAGCCCAGGTTCACTTTCCTCACCCATGCATGTTAATCCCTACTCAACCTGAGTAATTGCTGCAAAAGGGTATGGGGGGGGGGGGGGGGGGGGGGGGGGGTAACAGAACTCACAGCATCATTACCACTGGTTTAGGGGAAAGCTGAAATAAATTAGGCATTGAAAACAATTAAATAAACATAAACTGTTGGAAAAGGGCATGTGGGGGTGGGACGAGGCAATAGCACTCACAGGCTTTCAGGCTGTATTACTCATCATTATCAGAGGTAAAAGCTTTGAAAATAACAACTTACTAGTTACTTGTACTAACTAACTCAATTAACATGCATGGAGGGGATACAAAACTCAAATTATCATTACCATCAGCTGTGGGAAAAGCTGACATAAACTAATAACTAACAAATAACAACTAAATGAGCATAAACTAATAATAACTAAATAAACATGTAATAAAATTATTTCCTCCTAACAAGATCATTCTTTAGAACGTAGGCTGAAACTCAACAAAAATTGTAAAGGGCACATACACCATTATCAAACAGTCTGTCTCTCACAGAATACCTTATTTGGTGTATGTACGTAGGTCATGCGGCTTTCCTTTTGGTGAGATGTCGACATTGGATGACTGACTGTCTCATGCTGTCTGACAGGGCAGCCTGGGCGTGAAGGCCGGAGTCTGAGGCACAGTGTGATTCATTCCGGAAGGAAGGCTTTGCCCCTTTCCTTACCTTTTGAATTTATAGATGAGGAAGACAGCTAAGCCCAGAAAGACCACGGAGAGAAGCATCAGCATGGCGGAACTACTGTGTCTGGGGATGGAGTCTACAAGTGGTGCTGAGAGAGAGAGAGAGAGAGAGAGAGAGAGAGAGAGAGAGAGAGAGAGAGAGAGAGAGAGAGAGAGGGAGAGGGAGAGAGAAAGAAGAGCACAACAGAAAGAGCACAAATTTTACATATGTATATATCCTGTTCACGTGCATCTGGCACAATTAAGTATTTTACATCAATAAGCACTATTTACTATATATTATAATAATTCCCAGAACTTAAACTAAAAATGGCAACCTCTTTATGTGCATGAGGGTAATAAATTGCATCCTGATTGGCTGTTTTAGTAACAATCAACAAAATGGCCTGACATAGGTCAGCCCTTTGCGACAACTGTTAAAATCTTCTTATCTTTTGTCAAGAAGTATGTGTAAACGATACTGCGATAAAACCTAGAGCTACTTGGGACATGCTTTGCCACAGTTTGCATACCTGGCTCCAAATTGCATAATGACACATCACCATGATGACTTTATTTGTAAAAAAACAAAAAAAAAAGACTTGATGCAAGTGTTGTTGGCTAAATATAATTGGTAAATGATACCACGTTGGACAGTGAATGTTTATTAGCAATATGCAAATGTGGAGTGATGATGGTGAACTATACCGTAACTATACTATACATTTAGGGGCCTTCGCTAGCGTGAAATTGCTATTTCAAAATGGATGCATCTTTAAACTCCACGCCATCTGTTTTAAATAAGCTACCAATTTCCAACCCACAGAGCTGTGATAATATTTTTTTTCTCCACCACTTCTCACTTCCAGGGTGAGGATTCAAAGACAAACACAGCATTTAATGTTCCCATGCACATTTGTCACACCCAGACACTCATGGCAGACTGAACGCAACATTCAATTCTCACATACCCGTTGCCCTTGTAGGACAAAAAGTTATGCTACGTGGTACAGACAAAATATACCAGCAATTGCCATGAGGAAAAATAAACATTTTAAATGGTGTTAACTATAATTCATTTTGAGTGTAATATACATTATTTTTATCTGCGTTTTACCTTCAAGTAGTGACAAAAACTCTGCCCTTAACCAATCCTGTCCAATCCACCAAACCTATTATGTGGTGATGTTTATTAGGAAGTTTTCAGTAATAAAATAATATGCTGTATGGTAGAAACATTAGACTGAATGACATCGGTACTCAGGTAAGAAAATTAGCAAAGGGTTAATGTTCCCATGGATGTTTTCAGATGAACTGGTTGCACACAGAAACGTCAAGTTTGTCATAAATATGTTTTGTGAAGGATTAAATGCTACAAAATGTCATGGCCACATCCAGATACATCAAGCATGTCGTCTATAGGTTTCATGTCCATGTTACATATGTTCTACATCAGGATAACAAACAGAGTCAGAATCACCTCTATTGGCCAAGTTTGAGTACACAAACAAGGAATTTGACTTTGACTTGGATTCTTTTGTCTCTCATAGTACAAACATTAAGTAAAAAAAAATACACCTACGAGATATGAAATGTTATGTTAGGTAAAATCTAGACAAGACAAAGACAAGACAATCACACCTACACTAAACTGTGGCTACGGTTCAATTAAAAAAAAATGCCATACTGTCATAGCATGCAGTTAAACTGAATAGCAGTAATATTCATGAATGTGTTTGGAAAAGGACAAAAATGTGCAAAACTACAATATGCAAATTTGTTAGTGGAGAAGTGCTGCTCATGGGGGTTTGTTAAGGTCACATTGGGTTTATACATCATAAAAATTGATAAGCAGTACGTAAGAGGGTTGCATTTTCAGGTCGGAAAATCAGGAATTCAGGATTCCGTAATCAGGAACAATCACACGTGTGAATATTATGTCTCATACATGTTACATGTCTACATGACAAAGGACGTGAAATGTGACAAAATGTCACGAGGGTACACATGCAAGTATGCAGTTTATTTTGGTTTTGTTTCCTGTCTCCTTGTCTTTCCTTCACCCTCCGGGGTCTCTGGGGAAGCTTTGAGAGGCAGCTCTCTGAAGCCGCTGACCTTTTTCCCTGATGCTGCTCCCAGGCGCCACAGACCTTTTCGAGGGTGAAAAATGTTTTCGGGGGTGCCTGGGTAAAAGAGGGTGGTGGGTTGGGGGGGTGAGCGAGCATGCGAGTCAGAGAGTGAGGAATGACGGAGGACACGTGATGCTTTGCCATAAAGCATGGACCAGACACTGTATGTGTGTGTGTGTGTGTGTGTGTGTGTGTGTATGTACAGTGTAATGGTCGTTTATAGTGTGTGATGGAATGTGTGTGTGTGTGTGTGTAATGGTGTTTTCTAGTGTGTGATTGTGTGTGTGTGTGTGTGTGATTGTGTGTGTGTGTGTGTGTGTGTGTGTGTATGCAATACTCTTTCATAGTGTGTGATGGGTTGTGCCTGCATGCCAGATGACTTATTGACACCGTCGCCCTACCATCCACCCCAGAATCTTTACGTTCCCTTAGACAGCGTGATCTTTAGCCCTGCCACACTGTTCCACACCAGCTAGCAGCTGTGTGTTCATCCAATGGGCCCCAACAGCTCCACCAGAAAGCATTTAAATCCCCTGGAAACCCCCCCCCCCCCCACTTCCTGGACACCACTAATCTCTGTAAGCACAACAACGATCACATTCACCCTTGTGAAAAGGAATTTATTTCCTGGGATTGACTTACTTTCTCTCTTCACAAAATTGAAACGGCTGCAGCTACTTTTCTATTCATTACTCACCTTCCTAGCCTCATAAACAAACATTAAAGAAAGCTAGTGTGTGTGTGTGTGTGTGTGTGTGTGTGTGTGTGTGTGTGTGTGGGTGTCTTTGTGTGTATATGTGTGTGTGTGTGTGTTTCGGTGCGTGAGCTGACAGACCCGTGCCATATGAAGGACTAAAGAAGCTTAATTACCTTGAACAGAAGACTCTAAGCTGTCGCCTCGCTAGCAGATGTTACGCTCTTATCACAAGATAACAAAGCATCAAAACAATCTGGTGCTGCAAATGAGATCTTCCAGAAGTTTCTCCATACCGTTTAGGAAATAATGACATATAGCTCATTTTCGAAACTCATTCTTACACTAGATAATAATTCTTTTTTTACCAGAACCTTTGATGAGATTTCCGACATATGGGGACACATTGTTTTGTTTCGCCATTTGCAATATGCTCTCCATACTTTAGTGGCATGTGTTGAGATTAAGAGAACTTACCCAAGGTTAACTGTGTGATGTAAACAATGACACGATAGGCAGGCTTTAGCTCAAACTCCACCAAGTTCTGGTTGAGGGCACTGACAAGAACTTTTGAAATCTAAACAAAACAAAGACACACACACACACACAAACACACAAAGTTATTTGTGTTAATGTCGACATTTATATTAGGCCAGTTCAAGTACCATGAAGTACAAGTTGTGGTCTGAATTATACCGTGGTTTTCCAGTAGCTCAATTAGGTGAATGCACAAACAACCTTACATAATAATGTCTGACAAATCAGTACATCCAAGCTGTCATGAGCTGTCAGTTAGCTCCACTCACAAGATAGCTGACTGACATCTTACCTGTTCAAGCTCCTCCTCACTCTTTTTCCGGCCTTCTGATTGGTTCTTGCTGGGCAGCAGGAACAGCTCGGCAGCAGTCGGAATGCCGGGAAACACTGCGACCAGGAGCTGCCTTTCTGGAATATCCGCAACCTTTGACAGCCAGAAGAAATCAAGAAGTTAGTTAGCTTTGGCAGGCTACAGAATCAAGCTAAGCTGTTAGCTGTTGGCCCAGCTGGGAGCTCAGCTGACTACATCACTTTACCCTATGGAACCCCGACCTGGCAATTGACCTTTCTGGCCTTCGATGCCATCTTGTTAGTGCATTAGCGTAGCATTAGTTCTGGCAGGCCACAGAGTCAATCTGCATCATCTGGGCGCTCAGGTGACCAAATTACCTAGTTGATCAGCTGACTAATTCCTGCTGCCTTATTGGCTGAGATGACACTGGAGGCCTGTGAGAAAATGGCAGTTCTTGCCACTCTTTTTTCAAGCCATTTTGATACACACCTTCTCCCCAACTCCACCTCAATATGTATCTGACTTAATCAGTGTTTGTTAATAATAATAATAATAATAATAATAATAATGATGATGATGCAAGAAAAATAGTGGTGCTGGGAAGAAAAGGTCCATTGGAGTGCTGTTGAGTTGCTAGTGTCCCCAGGCAGTGACAGGGGTGAGGAAACACTTATTTCAGGAAGACACCCCCATCTGACGAGGCTGGTACAGGGTTAGAGTTGTCATTAACGCTTGCTCTGTTCTGTATTCATTGTTAGGGGGATCTTCTTTGCTGCTCTCCCTGACTAAGGCTTTCCATGTTGGCACATGAAAGGGCAGGGGGGTCTCAGAACAGAGCCATACATACGTCAAATGTAACGTTTTGCATATTAATACATTATTTTTACTAAAGTGGCCCTGACTGAACTGCACATTAGGTTGTGTGTCAGTTAATGTGTGATATGCCAGGGTAATAAATTAGAAATTAGAAACATGCTTTGAATTTTCAATAGGTAATTATACTGTAATGTGCAGAAATGAAGGGAAAAAAGGGCAGGCGAAGTGTTTAATTGAACATGACACACTCAAGACATGACATGATTAGATTTGACAGCAGCAGGGTGTACAGGTTAGATAGACAAGGGAGAGTGTGAGACGGGAAGAGAGAAAGGGAGAGAAAGACAGAGAGAGAGAGTGGGAGGGTGGCAGAGTAGGAGGGAGAGGGTGAAAAAGAAAGAACGGGTATATATATATATATATATATATATATATAGAGAGAGAGAGAGAGAGAGAGAGAGAAGGAGAAAGAGAGAGAGAGAGAGAAATGCGTGTGTGTATGTACTCACGTGTGTGTATGTTTGTGTACGCACGCGTGTGTGTGTGCCTGCTTGCACATAATATGTGTGTCTGTGTGTGTGTGTGAGAGAGAGGGAAAAAGAGAGAGGAATTCAGTTCCATTAGTCCACCCTCTGGTGTCAGCTGTCTCTGTCTAAAATGAGCCGGCATCTGCAGTGCTGTCAGCTGATTGGTGTAATTTCCCTGCACCGCCCCCTTTAAACAGTCGCACAACAGGAAATGAGGAGAATGGAAAACCCCATTAGAGGAAACCTAGCGGGGTTCCTCAGTACACAGTGCAGACCACAACATACCTGAGGGCAAGTAATGGTTGCCCTCTAACAACTGAAACTAGATGTGTGTGTGTGTGTGTGTGTGTGTGTGTGTGTGTGTGTGTGTGTGTGTGTGTGTGTTTGTGTGTGTGTGTGTGTGTTGGTGGTGGTGGTACAGATCATATTTCCTCTTTTACCTCCTCGCTTGAAAATACTTGTGAGAGGTTATTTTCCCCCGTTAATGGGAAAATTAAACCAACTGGAGCAAAAACACGCACACACACTGTACGCCCTATACATATAGCCCAGCTAATGGCTTTTGGGGTCCACTTGAGAAAGGCTTCCAAATGGCGATCAGTCTTCAGCCGTGGCGATAGAACAGGCACCGATCAGCTATTGTCACGATTGTACCACAAGGTGACGTCAACTTGGGCTGAAATGACTGTTTGAGTATAGTAAAGTGGAGATTAAATCGAAATCGGACAGAATAATAGCCAATGAAAAAGCAAGACAATGAGAGAGAGAGAAGGAGAGAGAGAAGAGAGAGAGAAGGAGGGGGCGGCGGAGAGAGAGAAATTCAAGAGTCAAGAGGAGGCAGTGGGCCTTGAGGAAATCAATACATCTAGATGGTCTCTGTTTGTCCTCAGCACAGTAAAGAGTAAATAGCCCATTGCCTGAACGCTTCTCAGACATCCATTTTATTCCTTCTTTTCACTCTTCCCTGATGTCCAGCACAAATAAAAAACAACAAAAAGCCCACGTCCACCCAACCCCACTGTGGTCAAATTTTGGCAGCACAATGTTAGCATCTGTTTTTAAATGATGCTCATATTTTTTTCATAAAGCTTACACAACTTTTTTGCTTTTCTCTTATTTCCCCTGGACGAACAACATTAGTTCTTCCATAGCTGTATTTTTGTGTTTTGTTGTGTTGTGTTGCTGTTAATGCATTCTCGCAAACTGCGGTTTCAAGGGAACTGAGGTCTATCTTCCAGCCGGTTCCTGGCAAGAGCAACAACTCCAAACACTTCCGGAGTACAACAAACTCCATTGCCCCTGAGTTGAAAATGCTACTTCGCGTCGGACCGGACTGCCTATATACCTGGTAATTACACCTTTGCACGTTTCGGCTGGTTGAAAAGACACAACTGCATCTCTCCAGTGACCCGAGTGAATGACTTCCCTCGTTTTGGGGGAAGTTGGAGACTCTCTTCAACTCTCAGACTTCAGCAGCATGGAGATGGAAAATGGGTTTGAGAGAGAGGAGCCACCAGAGAAATCTCCCCCTGTGCTGAGGCGGTGCTACCCAGAGAAATCTCCCCTTGTGCTGAGGCGGTGCTACCCAGGGACCAGACTCGAAACAGGGGAACTTAGCTTTGACACTAACCCCTGCTATTAGGGGATAAAAAACTCCCCCCCATCAGCTAGCCTTGCCCTGCTCCATCTCCACAGACAAGAGGCCTCATGAGAATACGGCCTGAGACTGTGAGCCACTGAATCTCTGGATGGATGTAGTTGTGTGGTAGCCTGGTAAACCAGCCCCTCATACCTCATTTCATTTTGTACAGAACAGAGGGAGTGTTTGTGTGCTACATTTGAATTGAATTCTAGTGGGATTTAAAACATTTGAAGTGTAATTTCAGGCTAATTGCATACATGACGACGATACGTTAGCGATTGGGTACAGGCAGAGCCACTTGTTTTAAACTTCAACAGAGTCCACACTTCCAGGAAGAAATCGTTTCTCAATACAGCACTGCCAGACCCTCTGTACAAAATGAAACAAAGTACGAGGGGCTGGTTTACCAGGCTAGTTTTGTGGGTGAGTTAGAAACAGCACAGCCAAGCACTTTTTTGTGAGAGACTTTGTCTCAGCTTGCCAAGGCAGTGGGTTACACAGTACCTGCACTTGTGTTTAGTGTGTCATTAGTATTTTTCGCTTGATTAAAACAGAGAGATTGGGTGAGGGAGGTTGAAGGGAATTGGGTTCGAATGTACAATGACTGCCGAAAACAATCACCCCCTTGAAACTGTGTGAAAAGCTGAAGGACACATTTAAAATGGTGAGATTTGCTCAAGAATATTTTTTTTTCATGTAACTGTAAAAGCCCCTTTTCCAGAGAGAGAGAGAGACAAAGAGAGAGAGAGAGAGAGAGAGAGAGAGAGAGAGAGAGAGAGTTTACCTAAAAGCAACTACATCACACCACATACATCATTACTATAAATACCATAAATTCATCATCACTGTAAGAACCACAAATACCACAAAGGCATAAGGGACTACAGCATGGGTGGTCAAAAACTCAAATGATTGTGTGTGTGTGTGTGTGTGTGTGTGTAGATGTCTCTCTCTCTTGCTCTCTCTCTTTCACACACACAAACTCTCTCTCTCTCTCTCTCTTTCTGTCTCTCTCTCTCTCTTTCTGTGTGTGTGTGTCCACATGCGTGTCAGGCACAGACTGATTCAGACCTGACAGTATGCAATCCCCACATCCCCTATCTTTCAAATCCAAAAATAGAGGGATAGAGATGGCAAAGACAAAAAGAGAGAGAGAGAGAGAGGGGAAAGGAAACAAAACCGAGCAGATAGAAAAAGAAATGGAAAAAGAGGGGAGGAGAAATCCAGACTCACTTGCAGCAGAACCCTCTTAATTACCCTGCCAACATCCTGCCTCCACTCGGGGATGTCAGGGTTGACCTCGTCCAGATTAGGAGAGAAAGACAAAAGCAGCGATTTGAAGAGTTCTATCAAAGGAGAGCAGAATAAGAGGGAGAGAGAGGGAGAGAGAGACAGAGAGGGAGAAAAAGAAAGAGAAAGAGAGAGAGAGAGAGAGAGAAAGAGAGAGAAGTGGTGGCAAAGAGTGCAGGACAGAGAATAGAGAACAGAAGAGGGACAAGAAAGCGAGAGAGAAAGCAAGAAATGGAGAAAAAAGACAGAACAATAATGTGAGTCATCCTCTGATGTAGCCTCTTGTACAGGAGGCATACTGCACCAAACCCCTTTGCCCCTTATTTCCTCTATCGATGCCTGTGCTACTCATACTAAAGATATACGTAACACTGTCTATGAAGTTTGTAGACATAAAACACATAAAACACACATTCAAAAAGGCTTACATGCTTATGTGAAGCATACATCACCATTTATACATGACATTATCATGACTATACTCCTAAGGCAATATAATGCTATGTCATAAGCCTTATTCCACATTCAAGTGACACAGTGACAGAGTGCATTCTTGGTTATACAGCGTTACCTGCCTACTTATGCAGTCATGAGTATGTATAAACTGTTATGAATGCTAATTTCAACCATTATTAGGCTTTTTGAAGGCATAATCCTTAATAAATGTGTTTATAAAGTGTTATGAATACTTCATAGAAAGTGTTACCAAGATACCATTACAGAGCCACAGGTAGATTAGTAGATGGTGATTATCACACACATCACCACTCATGTATCTGCAGACTTGTGTATTAGGTTCACTTACACTTACAACATTATCATTTCTCCTCGCTTTTGCTTTAAAATTAGCCTGACGGCAGTGTTGTGATGCTATTTGCCCCTTGAATCATTTGATTTTCACAGCGGCAGGGAACAAACACCAAAAGCAAAGCAAAAGCAAAAGCAAAAAGAGTTTTTTTTTATCTCTGCACTGCAACATTATTTAACAAACAGCCAACACAGGAGACAGGAGGCAAAAATAGACTTCGGAACAAAAAATAAATAAAAAGTTGACCTTGCACTGCTATGGTCTTGGTGTCCTGCAGGATGGAGTTGGCGGAGGACACCTGCAGCATGACAGTGTGCATGCCCTCCCTGGTGAACGTGTGTAAGATGCTGCCGTCCAGCGTTATAATAGGCTGCAGCGGAGGAGTGCAGGCAGAGAAAGAGAAAGAGAGAACACAAACACATGTAAACACACTGCAGGAAACACCACGAGAGATGCACCCTACAGTACAGAGAGGCCTGTGTCGTCCTGGTTTTATCCAAAGATTGGTTCACTTAGCACACACTGGTGTGAAGACACACATTTTCATTAATGTGTGAGCTGTGTAGGTGTCAGACGCATGGCCCTTGGTGTTACAAGTTGTTGTTACAAGTCCACATTAGACTATGGGGTGTCTCCTTGGGACCTCTTAGGTGTGACAGATGAAGGAGTGAATAAGAAAGAAAGAAAGAAAGAAATGCAGAAAGAAAGAAAGAAAGAAAGAAAGAAAGAAAGAAAGAAAGAAAGAAAGAAAGAAAGAAAGAAAGAAAGAAAGAAAAGAAATGCAGAAAGAAAGAAAGGAAGGGAAAACAACGAAAAGAAAAGAAGGCAAAGAAAAAAGAAATGCAAAGAAATAAAAAGAAAGAAAGAAAACAAATGAAAGAAAGGAAGAAAAGATGGCATGAAAGAAAGAAAGAAAGAAAGAAAGAAAGAAAGAAAGAATATAGAGAGTATATGTGACTGACCTCGGAGCTGTTTCCTAGCCACCAGAAGTAGGTGAGGGTGTGTGAGTGGCTGGGCCAGACTACGGCGGTCAGGTTCACCTCCTTGTTCTGGATCACCACCAACGGAGCCAGGAGCTGCACGTGCTCCACTGCACCTGCACACATGAGGGCCAGCAGGCCACAGCTCTTAGTGCTAATAGACCTAGGGAGGTGTACTGGGGGATCTGGGGGGTGGTTCTACAGAACTGGGGGTCTAGGGGTTGTCTACAGAACTGGGGGATCTGGGGGGTGGTTCTACAGAACTGGGGGTCTGGGGGTTGTCTACAAAACTGCCCTACAAAGGCAAAATACAGTACACTTCTGGCAGCCTGGTTCATTGTAACATGTACAAGTAGAGAATTCAGTTTTTAAAAGTGTAAAAGGAGAGAGTTTGACTCAGTTTCACTTGCAGTTGTGTGTCTGTGTGTGTGTTTATCTCTCTCTCTCTCTCTCTCTCTCTCTCTCTCTCTCTCTCTCTCTCTCTCTCTCTCTCTCTCTGTGTCTGTGTGTCTGTCTGTGTGTCTGTCTGTGTGTGCTTACAAATCTTTGTGTGAGGGTGCTGAGGTTCTGTTTTTGTGTTCTAAGGTGTGCTGTATTTAATGTATGTGTGTGCATAGCTGTTTGCCCTGCTTGTGTTTGCTCCTTCAGTATATCTGCATCTTTGTATGTGTGTGTGTGTGTTTCACTTTTAGGTGAGTGACTAAAATGTTTTTTTTTTCCAACTATCTGTTTTTTTCTTGGCAGCAGTGCTGCGTATATTGTGCCTGCCAGAGCACTTAAATGAATCACTGCCACGCCATTACTTAGCCCTGCGCTCTGCTCTGCTCTGGGGACAGAAAAAAATATGCCGCCAATCCAAAACTGCATTGATTGTGACTTTTTAAACCTTCTAAACTGGACAAAGTGCTGGGCTCAATGTAGCAAGCAAGACACAGCAAAGTTTTGACACACGAGTAAACCAGGTCATCTATTTCCTGGCCGAAGTTTTTCATTTTTACACGCTTTAAACGCTTTACATACTGATTGAATGAACAAACCAAAAAAAGAGTGGGTGAGAGAGACAATGTTGAGCAATTGATCGAGGTTGGTTGCCCGTTTCTTTTAAACTATATATTCCGTTTGATTGGAGTACCGACAAGTTGAAGGGGCACGAAAAAAACACAAAAGTTGTTTGAGTAAAAAGTCTGTGAGCAGTAGAAGACAGCTTAACAACCGACGAAGGTATTTATTTCTCATTGCAGGGGTGCCTAGGTGCCTAACTAAAAAAAATATCATAGGATTTTGAAAACAGTTTCTGTCAGGGTAAATTACAGATGTCCGGGTGCGTGAAGTTTGAGAAAGTGGTGGTTCATTTATGAAGAAATTAACTTTCAAAAACTGTACTGTGAATTGAAATGACACGTTTTGCTGTCTCTTTTACTTCTGAAGTCCCATATTTTATTTTTAATCCCTCTCCTCCTTCACTTCAAATTTCTTTGCTTACGTGTCACCAGAGTCATTTTGGGAACTGTTTGTGTGACAAACACAGGCAATGACTTTCAACACGTACAAACAGTAATAAAAAATAAAATCTCATCACAACAGATGGCTTGAAATGGCAGTTCATTCTGCTCACATGCCCAAAACACTAACGTTCTTGGCAATAAACTCCATCTTGTTTACGTTTTTTTTTTCCTCCCATAACCAATTTTTATGACAAAATGAGATGTGATGATAGAGAACAGGAAAACAGATTTACAGATCAAGGGACATGAAGACTGGAAATTGGAGAAGATTGGGGATAAGACCCATAGCTGCACACACAGAGATGGCGACGCAGCAGAGACTAAAAAGACATGAGGGAGATGAGATAGTTTAGGGAATTAATGGAGAAAACACACATGGATGTAAACACAGATAATTATGAGAGATCTGAAGATGAGTAGTAAAAGATACAAAGATACAAAGGTAAAAGAGTTTAAACACAGAAGATTAATGGAAAGGGATGAATTTGAACATAAATATCGACGAAAAACAGAAAGAAAAAGAAAGCAGGACGGAGTCACACACATCCAGACAGCAGGAGGGGATAGCATTACTTTAAGGTCCTGAGGTGCCCCTACCACAACCTACCAGTCACTTAAGCTCCTTTAATTAGCTCTCCCTGATACCCTGTGGCAGATAGGCTTCCTCCTTGAACCACAGATCTGCTAGAAGTTTCTCTCTCAAAAAAAAAAAAAAAAACACCTACAGAGAGTTTTTCCTTGCTCCAGTGCTCCTAAGGGTGCAGGGTTGATCATCATCATCATTATATCATCAAACTGTGTAGTATGGCGGGTTGCAGGTACGCACATGTAACGTGCAGGTAGAGGGTGGTGCTGACGGCGCCCATCTCGTTCTCAGCGAGCGCGGTCACACGGAAGATTCCAGCGCTGCGGTACACGTGCTTGATGCCCTCCTCGGTCCATGTCAGGTTCGAGTAGGAAACAGCCGTGCCATCGCCAAAGTCCAGCTGGATGTGCGTCCGCATGGATTCGCCCTGGCAACAGAAAGACAGAAGTTTTACAAGTTATACATTTTAATCCTCTTTTATGATATGTGAGACATACAATCATGACAGTTTATGTTTTACAGTGTAAAATTAATGATATATACACTCCTGGGCAAGACAAACATACCAGTCGACACAAAACATAAAAGCAGCCACATAACATTATCTCTTGAACATAAGGCTAACATCCAAGATGGCAGTGCATCAGAAGTTGTGTTAGTTAGGGTAGGACATGTCCTAGGCTTGCCTCCTGTCAGAATCATCAGCTCTCTTCTGATTGACCAGCACCGTGGTTGTTTTCAGATATTAGGCGATTCATTTAAGTCAGTCTAATTCATTCCAGTGCGCCAAAGACATACATGCCACCACTCCCAGCCCAACCTCCTCTCTGTTCTTTAAATAATTGTACCACCATCCATGTTGTCACATTTTAACAAATCTCTATGTTATCCATCTTGTTTAAAGTTAAATTAATGTAGCAATATCTAGCATCAGTTGTAGAAGTTGATTTTGTGCTTCGGTGTTAACGCAGTATTTCGTGTGCTGTTGTATTGTTCTGAGAATGGTTTTAAGACCTTCCTCCTCACACACACACACACACACACACACACACACACATACACACACACACACACACACACACACACACACACACACACACACAGACACCAGAAACAACTGCTGAAAGCTTCTCAACTCATCTAATGAATCATAATTTGTTACTACACAAAATGGTCCTCACTGAAATTAGATATAGACTGCCAACAGACTATTTTGAATTATGCAGTCTACTCACAACCCTTTTACCCACAGAGGTGACAAATTCTGCTTAACAGCACCTTCTAAGACCTGACCCCTCTTGGATTATATAACCAGCTGGAGGCCATTTTGTTGCTGCTGTGCACTCACACCCAGCCACACAGTCATTTCTCAATGCCTCTGCCCAATATGCTGAACCAGCAAGATATTATGGCAACATACCACTTGTACTTTTTTTTCAAGTGAGTTGGGAAACATATCTTCATAGGCCTTCCACACTGCCACTTTTTTGTGTTTCATTTCAAAATTGGAACACATTATGAGTGCAATTTCATTTGTCAATAATAAACACATTTCCATTCGTCATAAATAAACAGAACAATCACACTGATGTCAGTGTTTTTTTTTTTTTCAGTTTAATATCAAATTACGTGCCACCTGATGGAATGTATTAAACTTGTTTTAATTAAAAAGTTAGAAATGAGAAAATTAATATATTTTGAGGAAAACAAGAGTGTTAAACGCACTGTTAAAAATCGATTTACAACCCATCTTTTAGCACATGGTATAATTAGAGATAACACATCGGAACTCAGCACCTGTCACAAGATACTTTATGTCAATCATGTTGTTGTGTTAGTTGTGCAGTTGTGAGCTATGGATAGCACATAATCATTTATGGATCCCAGGTACAGCACGTGCCAATGGAGCAAGTGTAATGCATTACATTATATTACACTTAGCTGACGGTCTCATCCAGAGTGGCTTACAGTTATTAGGTACAGGGTATAGTGAGCAATGTGGGGTTAGATCCCTTGCTTAAGGGCACTTAAGCCATGGATGAAGTGGCTCTTTTAATAAGGGCACTAGTTATTTACTCCCCCACCCACATACTTCCTACTGGTATGGAATTTGAACCTTTATTCATACCCAATAACTACCCTAACCAGGTCTTGCACATCCAAAAGGGGTTTCCCATCTTACCCTTGATAGCTTGTGGAATTTCTTATTATAAAGATGAATTTGATGTTTACATAGTTGCAACCCTGCAATATTTTTGTACATACATCTGAATTTCTATATTCTAATCTGGCACCAATATCTCCCTTACTGTAGGAGTTTTTCCTGTAAATGCTGAGTGTATACTATGATACCACCCCCCCCCCCCCCCCCCCCCTCATCACCATAAGCTATAATTATACATATATGCATACTAAGCATCCTAGTTCTGTCCACTCCCATCACCTCCATTCTCCCCAGCTCCCACTTTGGCCTCTCCACACTACTGCAGGAGAAGGCTGCTGCAGTCTCTCCACCTCATCTTCTCACAGAAGCTGCTGCTGTTTCCAAGCTGGACACTGCTGCCAAGCTGCTGGGCATAAATTCTACTCTGCTCATGATACATTAGTGTAGTGTTGTGCCAGCCTATTTACCCATAATAGAAACAAATGCCATCATTGACACACTTTTCTGCTTCATTGCCCTACTTTATGCCTGTAATACTAACCTTACAAGCACAATGTTGGCCCATACAAACTTCTTCATCAAGCTGCTCCTGCAACAAGTATTTTAAGTGGTAGCTCGCCACCATTATCCACAATTAATTTGTGTCATTTGCGTACTGTCAGCTTTTGTTTGTGTGTATCATTTACATACAGTATGTTGCATTTATACTAATTTATATTATGCTGATACACATATGAATTTGTCTGCTCACATTGAATTCTCTCTTGTCTCTCTCTTTATAGTCCCTTTACTTCAAACTCCAACCACCTCTTCCTGACTTTATCTCCATACCTGCCTGGCCCAAAACTTATGGGTCTCACAATATGTGCCACTGTTCTGCTAAACAACCTCTTTTCTCTGCTCCTATCACCTCAGTGCTGGCTGTGGGGCGATAAGCCCTGAAATACGTTCAACTGTTTTGGGGCTTCAAAACACAGACTTGAATATGAGTTGAGCTCATGGGGTATTTGCAGTACAATTCTTTTGGTAGGCCTTTCAGACCCAAACATTTCTTGTTCCTCCATATTTTTTCTGTAGATATATGTATTTTGTTAACCATATACTACATCAGTACCTCCGTGGGCAAAACTGAATGCATATTTCCAGTAGTTAAAGAAGTTGGTGAATGGTGGGTTTGATGGTTTGGGACAGACATTTTGTGCTGATGACAGCGCACATGGTGGGAGACCAACTCTATACCCCAGTGGTGGCTGGTGGGTAAATCATAGTGGTAGGCAAAAAAGTGCAAATCCAGCTCTGGCAGGGAGGGCAGAGAAAAAAAAACACCCTAAAATGGTGACTTGTAATGAGTTTTGAGTAAATAAATGAACTGACTATTAAAACCACAAGCCTAACCTGCAGAGCCAGGCAGTTTAGAAGACTGGGGGTGAAGATGGCTCAAATAACTTTGCAGAGAGTTGTTTCAAAAAGAGCACCTAGTCCTGCTGTACCTGGTGACTGCCTCATAAATGCACCTTGCACCAGTGTCGAAGGAGTCTGATATTGGGGAGGGACAATTTAGTTATTTATTTGGGGGGGTGCCATCTCCCTGTCATCCCTCCTCAACTCAAGCACTTCATATTTCCCAGACCACAGATTTGCCTCTGCAAGCCATAAGTGTATCCACAACAGCACATCTCAGTAACTCAGAATGATAAACTGGCTAAGCGGCAATGATTAACAATGTGTTAATGCTAGCTAACCAGCGGTGCACTAGCGCTAGCAGGGTTTCCTACTAAGCTAATGCTAACGCAGCTTGCAGCTGCTGCCTCTGTTGCCGTGGCACCACATCCCAAAAGCGCTCCTAATGTGTTGCATAAAGTGGCGCTTGCTGGGAAGTGTCAACAAACAGAGTGGGATGCAGGTGTTGTTGGGTGCATGGGCCATGCCCATCGGATACACATTGGACACACTCACACACACACACACACACACACGCTTATGTTAACTAAAACATTCAACACAAACAGATCTCAGAGGATTTACACCGGTAGCTCTCTGACCTCTAACTCATATGATGTATGATGCACATGTACACACTCACACACACAAACACACACACACACACACTGAAAATACAATACAAGCTTCTAAATGTGACACACACTAGAGCTCAGGAATAACATGGTATTAGTGCTATTACAGTGTCTTCTGATCAAATTCACAAGTGAAAGAATCAGGGGAGGACACAACAGGAGGATGTGACATCATAAACGCAGCCAGTCTCCAAGTAGAATGTTGGAAGAGTTCCATTTCAGTACAAAGTAGAATGTTTGTGTCCAAGAGTTCATTTCTGAAATTTCACTGAAACTGCAACACACAATTCACTTTTTGGGAGATAACTGACAAATTCTGGATAGAGATGTCAATGATTTATGATCAAGATGATCTAAACTACTATCAAGGTGGCTTCTACTGTCAGGAGGGTATGTTGACAGCCTAAATTTACAATGGAACTGTCAAAATGACTTGATTAATATCGTGTATTCATCAATACTGCTTTTTCTTTGATGTATGAATGCATTTTTACTGTTCAATTCTTTTTCTACCACAGCCTTCATGCCTGCTTTTGAAGCCTGGCCCAATGGCAGTCTGTACCAGCCATACTATGAGCAGGGTGGTTCTCGCACCTACAGAGGTGGCATGTTTGAGCACCAATACCCACCCACCACCCAGTTCTCCACCGTGTTCCCCACTCAGTACCCCCGGGCATATGGAGTGGCACACGAGGCTGTGTCTGCAGAGCTGGAGGTGTCTGAGACCCTGGTGGCCATGGATGATGCAGGCCAGCCCTGCTGGTCAATTCAGCGCACAAGGAGCTACAGCTTTCAGTGCTTTCGCACAAGGACCACAGCCAGCCCAGGGCATCATAGACCCTTTATGGAGGCTCCTGCCTGGTCTGGCCTCTATGAGCTGCATGATGTGGATGGTCCCTTTGTGGAGGAGGAGGAGGAGGCAGGACCAGCAGTGCAGGAGATGCCTGTGGCCATGGCCACCTCCCAGACAGCAGAGAGGGAGGGCATGAGGACGCGTAGCAGAAAGAGGAAACGTGGAGCAGAGGAGGAGGAGGAGGAGAAGGAGGAGGAGGAGGAGGTGTGCAGGAAGAAGACTCCAGGGAAGAAAACTAAATGGTGTGCAGTCAACACTGCACGTGGAAAGAAGGCCTCAAGGCAGAGACTGAAGTGAAGTGGTTGAATAAATCAGCACACACTTCTGCATGAAGACTGGATCCCAGAAAGGACTGGAGCACAAAGAGTATTTGTTTAAACTTTTTAAACAGGTGCAGCAGACTAACGTTTCAACTTTACTGTCTTTAGAGTCAATGAGTGATGAGTGATATTCATATTCAATACATATCAATAAATTGAATCCTAGATGAAATGTACTCTTGTTTACTTCTGTAATTATCATTGATACAAATGTTGTGATTATAGATAACTATGCAGTCATAGAGTGACTAAGAAAGAAAGACAGACACACACACACGCACACGCACACGCACACACACACACACACACGCACACAACAATGCCACCTCTGGCATACCACCCCTGACCAAACACACACACACGCACACACACGCGCGCACACACACACACACACACACACACACACACACACACACACATAAAACTACCCAACAATGCTACTTCTGCCCTCCCCAACACATCCACTGCCTCACTATCCACCCAACTTCTCACCACCTACCACTGCCACCACAACCACCACCTTAATGCACCTACCCCACTACCCACAATCCACCAGTGCTCCTGTAGTGCCCAAATCCCTGTTTATCCCCCTGCTCATGGGAGCAGGCAAAATCCCGGCTCTTCCCTCAGCACAGGGTCATGTGGGGCTGCAGGGGTCTCTCCCAGAGACAGTGCATTAGTGAGGACAGGGAGCAATGCAGGGAAAAGCAACCAGTAAATATTGCTCCTTGTGTTTATTCCACTTCACACACACACAGACACACACTTACCACACAAGCTTACGCACACACACACACATACACAAGCTTACTCACACACACACACACACATACACACACAAGCTTACACACACACAATGATGCAAACGTAGATGCATGCATGCCTAAACACACACACATACACACACACATGGGTCATTCCATGCCAAACCACTCAAATTTTTTCCGCCCCCCCCTCCGATTTTGATGACATTTGGCATACTCATGGGCATCCTTGAGAAATGACAACATACCAAATTTCAGCTCATTTGGACCATTTTTCAAGAATCTAGAGAGTTTTGAACATTTCACTGTTTTTGCATCGATTAGTGAACATGAAACAGAAAAGTGGCTACATTTTGCAAACCCATTACTCGATTTCCATAAATTTGGTATCATTACAAAGGGGAGACATTCCCCTTTCAAATGATATATAACACATTTGATGTGCGCTTGACCTTTGACCTAATTTTTCAGACGATGAGTATCGATCAATTTCGACAAAATTTTATTATCTGTTAGGCAAAGAAGTATCAATTATGCCTGCAAAGTTTCAGTTTGGAGAATCAAATGGTTTGGGAGATATTCAAGGTAGACTTTTTGATATACAGGGTGTTCCAGAAATAAATGCTGGCAAATAGACAATGTCGAGTAGTAACATTTATATTTACATTTAGGCTACACAAATTTGCTGTAAACAGTGCTATGGTAGATATTCAAGGAAGTCTGTTTGATATACCGGGTGTTCCAGAAATAAATACAGGCAAAAATGCAATATCAAGTACCATTTTACACTCACATACAAATTTATTGTAAATGGTGTCATAATAACCTTAAATACCTTGAACCTGCAGCTAAATGGCAAGGTTACTTGATTAGAGATGCTCAAGTCATACTAGATTCTGCACAAAGTTGTTTAGCAGCCAAGGACTATATGTAGAATACCACAGGTCTTAATCTCTGTTATAGTCACTTTCCCCACACTGGTCAACATTGCCACAAATGGCTGGATGCAAAAAAATGTCTGAAAGGCTGTTTTATGGAAATGAATGAATCTTTCTTCATGGAATTTTACCAATAGAAATCATGTCAGAAGAACAAGGTGACATGACAGACAAGGAAGTTAAAAAAACTTCATGTCTGTTCATTTTTTAAGGAAAATGTGACCTCAGGAGAAAGAGGAAGCTTTGCACTCTCTCTCTCTCGCTCTCTCTCTCTGAAAACACACACAAACACACGTACATGTTAGCTGGCACAAAAGCCAGCTACAGTCACTGGAATAATAGCAGTACAGCAGATTAAAGGATAAAAACACCCAGCACACAAGAGATTCTATCAGGTGGGTGGGTGGAAAGCAGAAAACAAGAAAAAAAAAAGAAAAAAAAAATGGAGATTACATGTTAGATGTTACAGATATATTTCTCTTTTGCATGATTTCCCTGGAAAGTTATAGTGAAGCTTCACAGTAGCCAGACTCTCTTCCTTGTTATTAAAAGAATCTGGTTGTTTATGTCAGCCTCTTCTACTTATGTACGACTCACTAAATAAATAAATAAATAAATAAATAAATAAATAAATAAAGGAAGGGCAGTGAGTATTGCACCTGCGACACATTAAAAATTTACAGCCATTTGGTCTGGCCACGAAACGAAACACCCACCCTCATCCCTTTAGCTTCATGAATATAAATTAAAAATCGTGAAATTCCACTCTCTAAAAATAACACTGCTGCCACCATCACGCCATGCACCAGCATTTCCCCCCCTATCCATTCCTACATCCATCTATCCATTCATCTATCCATACATCTATCTATCCATCCATCCATCTACCTGTCTACTCTTATCTTTCAAGTTTTTTTTACTATTATCTTTTTTCCCTTCCCTTCAAGTTTTCTTCCTACCTCTCCATCGCTCTCTCTCCCTCTCTCTCTCTCTCAGTCTCTCTCTCTCCCTCTCTCCCTCTCTCTATCACTTTCTTTGATGCTCCCACTGCACCATCTGCCTCCATGAGGGACTCATTTCCCCCAGTCGCCTCATGCCGCAAGCAGGGAACTACCCCTGTAGAGAGAGCTACATTTATTATGTTTTTGTTATGCTAGCAAACAAAAAGATAATAAATACATAATAAACTATTTGCCAAAAACTGTCTGCAAAACTCTGAAAACCAGAAACTCTCTGAAACTTACAGTAAGCATTCACACTTGCAGCTGCAACTATGTGACACAACATCTATTCTGAGGCTAATCAGTGTATTTGTGCTCCTCCTCCTCTCTCTGTCTCTCCAGCACAGGCATTACACACATAGAGCATTACATTTATTATTACATTACATTACACTTAGCAGACGCTTTTATCCAAAGCGACTTACAAAAGGAGGACATAATAGCAAACAGATGTGTAGAGAACATTGAAGGTACCTATGTAAAGAGATAGTTAGTAGAATTTGGTTTTGTTAAGCAGTCTCGGAAAAGAAGGGTCTTCACAAGCTTTTTGAAGGTCGAGAGGGAAGTTGCTGCTCTTGTAGGGACTGGTAGGTTGTTCCACAACTGAGGGACAACAACCGAGAAAAGTTTGGAGTGACCTCGCTTTGTCTTGGGAGAGGGTACGGCCAGGCGGTTCGTATTGGAGGATCGCAGCATTCTGGACGGGATGTAAGCATTCAGTATGACGTTGAGATAGGTGGGGGCAGATCCAGAACTACCATGTACCACTAACATGTTACATGTGTGGCACTGCTGTTCTGATGTAGCCTAGCTGCAATGTCCGTGCAGGCAAAATCCCTCTTAAAATCCATCTTTATTTACAGTAAGCAAGGCAGGACAGATATGGAGGTACATACAGCCTGTTAATACACTTTCACAGGCTGAGACATATGAAATCTGTAGTCCATCAATTTTCCATTGATGTAGCCAAGCTGCAATAGTCATGCAGACGAAACCCTCCCAATAATTATCCCTGTTTAAGAAACAATGTATGATTGATGTATAACAAAATGTACAGGCGGCTGCTGTTCTGATGTACAGTAGCCCAGTTGTGATGGCCGTGTGGATCAAACCCTCCTGAGTCTCTCATGTATTCTGGCCATCTATATGCAGAAGGAGATGAGAGTGTGATGCATAATTTAGCCATGATGACATATATTCCAACAGCACCTTACATGGAGCTGAGCAACATGGGCGTATGTGCTCTCCTCCAAGCAGACACATCTGGGATTCAGATACCAGCCAAAGTCATCAATAACTGATTGAGGAGGGGGGAAACTTTGTGTGTGTGTGTGTGTGTGTGTGTGTGTGTGTGTGCGCGCGCGTGTGTGTGTGTGTGTGTGTGACTACAATTATTGTGTCAAGTGCTGGCTGGCTGTCTGTCTGATGTATTTACGTGTGTGTGTGTGTGTGTGTGTGTGTGTGTGTGTGCGCGCGCGTTTATCTGTGCCATTACAATGCCACTGCAGTGCTTCCAGCATTAGGATATGATCTCACAGCACCAAAAACCATAAAACATTAATATTGGTAGATACTGCTCAGTAATGACTAGCTGTTAATAAATAATAATTAAACCTTGGCTCGATGTACAGTCGAAAAACAATTTCTCCACTCATTGTAATATGTGTTGAAATACAGTCAAGGATAAAAAGCTGTGGTGTTGAGAATGCAGATTAAAGCAATGCTCAGTTCTGGTTATTAGCATATGCACACTGGTAGGCCAGGCTGTGCTGTTGTCTGTGTCCATATGTAAAATGGCCGCCCCTCAGTCCACACAATCTGTTGCCTCCATCTGGACAAAGGCAGCGCATGGCCACATTCTGCAGATGTCTTACTTGCTTACCATGGGGCCATATGTCCCTCAGTGGACCCATCAGTGGGTATGTAAACACACAGGGGGGCCTGGAAAGCCAGTCACAGCCATTACACACACACACACACACACACACAAACACAAACACATATCCACACAAAAAACACACATATGCCTGCCCACACACACACAAACACACACATGCCCACCACACAGTCAAGCCCTATTTTCCCATATGCCTAACATATGCCTAACAACCAAACTATTGTTTTTTTTGCGAAGGGGGAGAGAAAGAGAGAAAAAGAGAGAGCGAGAGAGAGACCAAAAGACAGAGACAGCAAAAAAGAGAGACAGACAGAGTCACCTCTTGGAGCTGGAGCAGGAAGGTGACGTTGGAGTGGAGCGGTGCTGTGAGTTTGCCCTCACTGGTGCTGAGCTGGAGGCCGTGGGGGGCGCGGTTGGGGCACTTCTGCCGCCGGGCCGTGTACATGTCATTCACCCCCTTAGTGCAGTTATTCGCCGCCACCTTACGGTATCTACAACAAGCACACAGCACAGGACAGGGTTACGCAAACAAAGAACGATAACACTTTATATGAACTCAGTCATAATAAGACCCTATAAACACATTTATAAAGGTTTATAATGCATTCATAAAGCTTTATAATGATTGCCATAAGTATTCAAAACTATGTATACATACTCAGTGCATTATAAAGTGCATTATAAACCTTCTTTGACCTTTTCCACCTCATCGCTGTCATTATCAAGAGGTCAAAATAGCTTTATAATGCACTTTGTCCCTTAAAGTTGTAAAGACTTATAACATAGGATAGGAGTGTCTCTGGAGTTCTCTATGAGACACAATTCCACTTCCAACTTTTAGGGTGACAGAAGACAAAAACAACTTACAGTTTTTTGCGATTGCTTAAACTCAATTTAAAAAACTAGGCCCATTTTGTCAAAACACTACACACAGTTAGGACAACCATACACCAAATGAACAGAACACCCCAGATCTATTGCAAAATGTTATTCTTCTTTCAAAACTATACACTTCTTTGTAAAAATGCTATTTTGTTGCCAAATCACACACACATGATTCATATGATCTGTTTGTGTTTGAGTGAGTTACACACAATGGTAATCAATCCTAAACACTTCTGTAACATTCTGACTTTTCTAATGACAATCTGGGTTTCATTTTTTTTTTCAGAAATATTGACAAATGACATGAATACATTCACGAAACACAACACATGACTAATACAAAATATATTTCAACTGATTAAAAAATTGTACTTGCAATGCAAACTCAGACAGTGTGGTCAAGTGTTTGAGTATGGTTGCATATTGAAAATTGAAACACAACTATTTCTACAAAGAATGTATGAAGTACAATGTATGTAGTAAACAACATAAACACACTGTAAAAAAAAAAACTAGTAGGCATCATCTCTTTCCATTTTCAAGGGATGTGTCAACATATTGTTTTCAAGGCAGTCAACCGATGTCATTTGCATGTGATAAACTTAGTCCTCATCTTTTTTGTTTATGCTCTGCTCCACATGTACCTTACAGTAACAGTATTTACCTCTTTCTCTGGCTACCCCTCTTTCTCTTCAAGCTCACTTTCATCTTCACTGTCCCCCTTTCTCTTCCTTATGCTACAACACTGCCTTACATTTCTATTCAAGTCTGGGTAGCTCCCCTATTTTACAGTGTTTAAACCTGATTTCTGAGTTTTGCATTTTGGCCCTTAGTGTTCTGGCACCTGACAATTGTGTTTAACCAGTTGGCTGCAAAGTTGTGGTCAATTGATAGCTAGTGTTTAGAAATTGAAAGAATGTGACATTACAATATAATCACGTGTGTAAGGCATATAAGTTTATAACTCAATTGTTATTTGAGTGTTAGGTTTCATTAACAGTGGGAAACTTGACATTTTAGTGTGTAAGCAAACATAAAAAACTGTAATATTGCTTTACATGTAACTTCATCACTGCAACTCATTTATGCTATGCGGCTAAAAAAATGGATAAGGGCGATTATATTTCAGTCAAATATTTCCCTCAGCAATGCATATGCCAAAAATGCCATTAGAAAAGTTTACTGCCCACTTTGGCCTCACAACCAACAACTGAATCAGCAGCCGAGAATCTGTCTCTCTGATGCCAAAGGTGCGGGCGGTGAGGTGTGGTGGCAGCGATGACGGCACTCTTCTGTGACAGCGGTGTAACTTTCGTGATAGCTGGCAAAGTGCTTATTTATCAACTCAGCGAACCAGAGTGCTCGACCGTGGACTTGCACTGGCTAAAATTGCCTCTGTCATTCTCCCCTCGTCAAATGCACCGGCAGAGAAGAGACGTCTCTCTGCAGAATAAAACTCAACTAGAAGACTGCATATTTCTTTACTTGTTATTCATTATTTGTGTATTTGACAGGGGCAGGGCATGAGTTGTATAAAATACAAAAGTGCTGGAGTTGGCATAATTTTATATTTTCTTTGCCACATGTTTAGAGGAGGGAGTGTCAGGCCTCATGCGCATTATTAATAAACTTTAAAAATGTTTGGTTTTAAAGCAACTCTAAGTAGTTTTTTCAACCTTAATGTAATGTTTCCAAAATCGTTTCAGTGGTTCATCAACTTGTAACTGGGTGAAAGGAATTTGCTTTGCCACCCTCCAGGAGCCATAACCTAACTAAGTAAGTTTGGAGGAGACGAGCACCTGTCTCTAGTTCTCTAAGAGAGTCAATTCCACTTCCAACGTGTAGGGTGACTGGAGACAAAAACTACTTAGTTTTGCTTTAAAGTTGGCAGGTAATCCACATGTTTTTTTCTGAATTTGTACCGCTAATAGACAATTTTGTACTATACCCTTTATAGTCAAACTCATTTGAGGTAATTGAAGAAATATATTACACAATAAACCTAGGTGTCTATCACAGTTGGATGTAATAACTGTAGACTGATATTAAAATGAGACTGTTAGGTTTCAAATTTGTCCAGCAATAAAAAGCCTGTGTGCACACTAAGCCAGCAAGACCCAAATACACTAAGAGAGACCCTGCTGTGCTGCTGCTGCTGCAGTGCGGGTGCCTAAACTGCATTTCTCCTTAACTCATTCGATGCCAATGACGCGAAAAGGCGTCTTTTACGATAGTAACGCCCAGTGCCAATGACGCGTTATCGAGTCAATTGCGTTTTTTTACAGGGGAGGTGGGGTAATCATCTGATCTAGCTTGTGTACAAAAATCAAAGTTGTAATCACAAGGGAACCCATTCTGTGGGTAGTACCAGTATCAGTGTGGATATGTGATCATCTAACATTGTCTCAAAGAAGAGACACTGGACCTGGCTTGCTCAATTGCTTGCAGTTTTGCACACTGCTAGCTTGATCAAAATAAATCCTGTCAGCACGTATGTTGAAGCTACTGTTTTCCTAGCAACATCTCACGTTTAGTTTCTGCAAGCCACCAATAGATTAATTTCACTTTAGGTAATGCATAATGAGCAGCCTGTCGCGCTGTTTCATAGATAGCTACACCTGCACTTGACTGACCCGTCTGCGCCGACAGCAAGTCACTGACGACCCAGCTCTCTACATTTGGTAAAGCGCACGGATTCACTGCACTCTCCCAACATCATACTTTTCTGTGCTATCATTCTCATGTGTTAATCTAGTTGTTCTGTGTGCGGATCCTGTGGAATACGATGTTATTTTGCTCTGAAGGCGTTGTATATTTGGTTCGGTTTCGGTTTGCCTATCCCCTCTCTGAGCCAAGTTCCCACACTAAAATGTTACAATGTTTTATATCGTGTTTGGTGACATTCAGAAATATTACATTTATTACCGATACTAGATGTATGGACCGGTATTTTAGATCGTGTTTATAGGTCTTCTCTGCTGTACACACACATGCATACACACGCGCGCACACACAGGGGGAGAGCTAGAAGCACTACAGTTACAGTATAACATAGTGTGCTGTACATAAATAGCTGCTAAATAATGTTGCCAGCGTTATTTTTGGTGCAGTATACAATGGGATCACTTTTCATAATGTTTGAGATGTCTCTGAAGCAAAAACAATTGTAATCAAAGACATTTTCTGCTTGAAATGTTGCTCGTTACAAAAAGCCGTTTTTCTCAGTATTTTGGTCAGAAATCAGCATTTTTAGTTAAACCGACCCATGTTCTCCAGACAATTGCTAAGGAATGGAAAGAGGTACAAACAAAAAAACATTTCTGATGATAAAGGAAAGTCTGGAGTTTCTTTTGGTATGTTTTTTGTTGACACAGACATAGAACTCAATTTTCTGTGGGTCTTGAAAAAACACTGAAATGTTCAAAAAATCCTGGCACTGGGACGTGACCAACTTTGAAAATGGCTGGCACTGAATGAGTTAAACAGAGTGGCCACAGGTGCACTAGCAGTGTAAACATCTAACACAATGCTTTTTATGCCTGCATGCACATTTACACACACACACTCGTTTGCACAGCACACACACACACTCATGCATGCACACCCACAGACTCGTTTGCACAACACACACACCCACACATACTTACATTCTCATTTTCATAACACACCTCACACCCCGCACAACTCAATTTGCACACAAACACAGACACCCGTGCACACACAGACACACCCTCACACACACACACACACACACACACACACACACACACACACACACACACACACACACACACACACACACACACACACACGTATATGCAGCCCCCATCCCCCACCCCAACTGCAGGCCATCGGTTGTGTGGACATAACATCCATATTGGGGAGACAGGTGTGCTGAGTTTAGGGAACAGAGCTGTCAGCGGGGGCCTGAGGAGGAGTACCTCTCTCAGCCTCATTAAGTCTACAGCACCCCCCTCCCCGCTGCCACTGATGGCTATGGACAATTTATGTAAGCGAGTACTCCGCCACCCCTGCTTTCAGTGGCTGCAATGTAATCAAACTCTGTCTCTGTTTAATCAAAGCGTGTGTGTGTATTTGTGTGTGCGTGCTTGTGCAAAAGTGTTTGTTAGCATGACTGTGTGTGTGTGTGTGTGTGTGTGTGTGTGTGTGTGTGTGTGTGTGTGTGTATTTGTGTAGGTGCTTGTGCAAAAGTGTTTGTTTGCATGACTGTGTGTGTATGTGTGTGTGTGTGTGTGTGTATGTGTGTGTGTGTGAGTACAGAGGTGTTCACGTCTAGAAAAGTAAGAGTCTTTGCGCTGCAGGCTGAAGTTCATTTAAAAACCCTTCTCCTCCTCTCCCTCTTCCTCTTCTCCTCCTCACATATGTGCTGGAGATTGTATGTTCCCTGTTATCGCAGCAAATGACATACCCACTGCTCATTACAGTGATAAGAATTATGTGTGTGTGTGTGTGTGTGTGTGTGTGTGTGTGTGTGTGTGTGTGTGTGTGTGTGTGTGTGTGTGTATGCCTGTGTGTGTGTGTGTGTGTGTGTGTGTGTGTGTGTGTGTGTGTGTGTGTGTGTGTGTGTGTGTGTGTGTGTGTGTGTGAAAGTGTTTTATAAAAGGATGCCAAATAAAGACACGGCATGGTTCATCCACAGTGCATGATGCGACTGTAGAGAGAGGCTATGCATGTGTGTATGTGTGTATGTGTGTGTATGTGTGTGAGTATATGTATGTGTGTGTGTGTGTGTGTGTGTGTGTGTGTGTGTGTGTGTGTGTGTGTGTGTGTGTGTGTGTGTGTGTGTGTAAGAAGGTGGTGTTGCATTGTTGCTCTTCAGTATGGAATGCTACTGTTCAATGTCTTGGTCATATAACTGAATCATGCCTGAGCAACCTTTGAGCAACTGTCAAATTTGTGTCCTTGTGTTAAATTTATTTCATTTTGAATCGTGGACACACATAAAGAAGTAAATGTGAGGAGTTACCCAGTGGTGTTGAGGTAGTTCTGTCCGTGGCGGCAGCTCCTTGAAACGGTGGCAGGGTTGTACCAGAACGAAGGCGAGCAGTTCCCATCTCCACTGCGCTCGTACCCGTAATCACTGTGAGGGGTGGAGAGGGGGTGGAGAGGGGTGGGGTGGAGGTTGGCACACACACACAGAAAGAAAAATCCAATCTAAAAAGCCAAGTCAGCAACAAGAGGTGAACATTAAAATAGCTGTTAGTAAATTAATGATTATAATATTTTACTGAGACCTGAGTGGAATACCGCTTTGACAAGAATTCCTGAGCTGCAAGCTAAATGTGACTGTAAGCTAAAATATAAAATCAAACTTTCTGTAGTTACTTAACAATCATGCTTTCATTGGCTACTTCCAAAATAATAAAA
Organism: Coilia nasus; assembly: GCA_027475355.1. NCBI lineage: Eukaryota > Metazoa > Chordata > Actinopteri > Clupeiformes > Engraulidae > Coilia > Coilia nasus. Next base: position 8,924,099 of record CM050199.1, read on the forward strand.
ACAACAAAGAAAAACAACCCCCCTCCCATTTCATTAGTAACCAAATACTGAAGGGATGATTAGCAGCCAGTGATGCTAAACAGTAGTGATATCAGGGTACATATAGCTGTAATCAGCATATCAATACTATGCCATTACTCATGCCAGCGTATCAATACCATGTCATGTCACTCCTGCATGCATTGAAATACTGCAGTTACCAGAATCAATACGCAATAGCAATATGTCATCTGTCTAGTTGACATTTGTTCAGTGCCACAGTGGCATTCTGGCAATCGTGGCCTACATAAAGGTAAAAAACTCAATGCAGAACAATCTTTGCCTAAATAAAGGTCAAACGCTCGATGCAGACAATATTTTGCCTAAATAAAGGTTGAACACTCAATGCTCACAAAAAGGTTTGTTGATATTTGACCCCAGCAAAAAGCAAACAAACAAACAAACACACAAACAGACACGCCTCTAAACTATGTGCTACCGAAGCCGCATTGCTGATTGAAGGGGGTAATGTACTGTAATTCAGTGTCCAACTGAGCCACTTAGTTTGATAGCGATTTATAGAGTCAGGATTACAGTGCGAGTACCGAGGTTTTGTTTTCAGGCTGCACACATGCTGAGGAGACAGCTGGAGGCGACGTGAGGAGAATTAAAAGATTGTACCTTTAAGCAATAACAGGCAACCCCTGTGTGTGTGTGCGTGTGTGTGTGTGTATGTGTGCGTGTGTGAGTGTGTGTACATGTGTACATATGTGTCTGTGTGCGTGCGTGCGTGCGTGCATGTCTGTGCGTGTGTGTGTGTGTGTATGAAAAGTCAAGCTCAGGAGAGGGGCTACTTCTGAAGACCCACCCACATTTCTTCCTCTTCTCTCAGGCCTAAAAAATGCTCCTTGTGCTTTATTCCCTTCCCTGTGTAACTCCCTGCTGTTCTAGCTCACAAACCAGCTTTAGGGGGAGGAGGAATGACTGCCCTTTCACATTCCCCCAGGGACTTTGATTTAGTCATTAATTAGGAGAGGTGGGGGAGGGGGGAGGACTCATGGTCCATTCGGCAGTAAGGTGGGGGGGCTCTGAAGCCATAGGAGCCCGAGCAGTTTAAGTGAAACACAAGTGAATTGGGCCTCATCATTGTCATCATCAATAAATGTCCCACAAAATGATTTGTTTGATGGAGATGTTCAGGGAGTGCATGGGACTTTATGCATACCTGCAGAAACCCACAACTGCCCAAATAGGGAGACATTTTGGAAAGCCCAGCAGTCTTAAGCTGCATACCTGTTAAATCATCAAGACTGCAACTCCTGAGGTCAGTAATATAAATCCGTGAGGAATCCATGTGAATTTGCCTATTGTGATGTGGTCGATATTTCAGGAACTGGTCCGTGTTTAGGTCCGTGTTTGCATCAGATACAGTGAAATAGGCACTGCTGACCCACTAAATATCGAAATGAAGGTGCGACTACAAAGCAGAGGTAGTGAGCCGCACAGCGCAACCATTCCAGTCTCTCTCACTTCTAATATATATCAACGTCAATACAATTAATAACAATTGCTGTTGCAAACAACTTTTAATTGCAACATCTGCCAATATTAGTAGGGCAGGTGTTGTGCATTACCCTCTATTTAACATAAATAAACATTACTGATCTTATGGTGTGCTCATGTTTGTTTAACCACTAATTGCTGTAAGTGTGCACATGAAAAGTAGAAACAAAAAAAATGAGTTAAAAAGGGAAATCTGTGCCTGTTCCTGTGTCCTGTGTCCTGTGTCCTGTGTGTGTGTGCGTGTGTGTGTGTGTGTGTGTGTGTGTTTGTGTCTCTCTCTCTGTTTGCGTATCTGTATACACAAAATAAAGAAGGGATATGTAAGGAGAAGAAACTATTCAGAAGATATGGCCAGTATCTTGTCATTATCTAGATAGCTAATGGACAGTCAGGAACAGTCCCATTTCCCCTTATTTAGTTATAGTGTGTGTGTGTGTGTGTGTGTGTGTGTGTGTGTGTGTGTGTGTGTGTGTGTGTGTGTGTGTGTGTGTGTGTGTGTGTGTGTGTGTGTGTGTTGGACTGTCATAGAATCCTAATGACATCATTAGGGCTGATAGAGATGCAGTGCAGTGCAGGGCGCTCTGAGATAGAAAAGGAAACTAGGCCCAATTTTCCAATTGATCTGTTTTATGCAGTTTAAAAGCAATTAAAAGTTTGTTGGCATGATTTAACATTTTTATTCCCCTCTTCCACCTATAATCCACTTCCTCTCTTCTTTTCCTCGTTTCCACACCACTGCCAAACATAAAAAATAAATGTACTCACAAAAAAATAAACTGACAAAAAACTGCAGTGTGTGAAGCTAGGTTTGGTTTGGTTTTCTGAATCTCCAAAACAACAAATGGGAAGGAAAGGGTTATGGGCCCCTAGTTACATAAACCCATATGGTTTAACCTTTTTCATCCTGTATAGAGGGAGAAAACACTTTACTGTGCTCTGCTGTTGTCTGATAAAAGGCAAATGTTCGCAAATTTGCATACAAATTAACTCTATTTAGTGTCTTAGTGAACTGTCATAGCGGCGGTAACACAGAGCCTCTCTCCCTGTGAATATAAACTACACTTATCTGACCAGCTCATGACTAGCACTGCGCTAACCGTGAGTGTGAGTGACAGTGAACTGGAGAGCAGCCCAACGTAGCTTGGTACGTGCACATAATCGCTAATTCAGTTTGACAATAACAAGAACAAACTGCTATAAAGACTACATTGGGGGTGGGGTGTTTCGGGGTGGGCCTTGACAGATATATAGTTGATGGGTTTCCTTTTTTAAATACCACTGACATCTGCTCTATAACAAATTGTGCCCTTTCATACAAGGTGCTCTTTAAGACTTAAGCTAATGCCACATAACACAAATGGAGATATGCTAGACTCATAGGTATACAGAGTGAGTTGGGCTGGACTGAGGTTTGGGGAGTAGAGTTTCAGAACTACGTGCTCACCATTCAAAGTCGTGAGCTCGGCAAATGCACGGCTCGCTGGACAGCACCCTGCTGTAGCCGGGGCCAAGCATGCAGCTGCTTGCAGGCCGACGCTTCATGTAGATCTGCTTCTGCCCCATCACGCATGGCTCACCCTGGAAGGACAGAAAAAAAGGAAGTGATAATGATACTACTACTAATAATAATAATAATAATTATTATTATTATTAACAACAACAACAACAACAACAAGAACAAAAACAAGAAGAACAAGAAGAAGGAAAATACAGTAATCACTGACTAACAACAGCACTGTGCTTAAATTGATATACTAGCCTGTGTCATTAGCAAAGCCAAGGTCAACTGAGAAAACAAGGATGCTAATTTGTAGCTCTGAAATGCTACATATGTATTCATGTTTGTATGTCTATATATAAACAGTTGAGAAGAAAACCCCTCTTTATATGCAAAAATTAAGTCATGTTAATAATAACGTCCAAGTAGTCTCTACCAAAAAAATGCAATTTAAATACTATTATCAAGCAATAAAAAATCAGGCCAAAACAATCCAATTGGAGGCAAAGTGCTAATAACATTTATCAAAATCATATAAATATATTTCTTTCATTCTTTCAGTTCATTGCAATTTTTTTTATTCAAAATTCATTTTATTTCCTGTCCTCCAGCGATGGCACTGTACCTGGTTGTGGAGGTGCCATGTCTGATAGTCCCCGTCTGTGCACCTCTTGCTGAAGAGGGACTTGTAGTCGATCTTAATGAGCTGCCACTCCGATCGATGACTAAAATGTCCGAAAAACCTTCCATAGACAAGAGCATCAGGAAGTTTACCTCACAGCTGTCAATGACACTGCCTCCTATACACACAGACATGCACGCACACACACACACACAGTGCCATGCACACACAAAAACACATACACACAAACACCTACATACACACACACACACACACACACACACACACACACACACACAAACACACAAATACACACACACACATACACACACATACACACACATACACACACACACAAGCAGTCAGTTCTTTCATTGCATTGCATCAGACTGCCTCAGCTGGAGCATTTCCTGTATAGTGATGTTTTCGTGTCATTATTACTGGTCCTCAATCTGACAGATTTCAATAAATATTTATCCAGGCGGTTATCATTACAAAGATGTATATGTGGGACTGGGCAAATATAGCATTTAATCCTGTGGCCGCCCCCATAAGTTGCCTGCCTGACCTCTGAATAGATCATCTGACACGGCCTGTCAGTTTTGGACTGCTTCAATGATTAGCCCGTTGTCTGTGAGTAATCAACCCTTTCCTTGTTACTGTGTCTGCCAAATGGGCCGTTTACACGCAGGAGTGAGTTGCAGGCATGGTGGAGAGGTGGAGAGTTGGGTTAAGTTGGGGGTGGGAATGCACAAAAAAAGAAATGTTAACTGTTAATTTCCAGGGAAGACGTGTGGGAGAAATGGAGGGGAACACAGGGGTTAAAGCAGCACTACGTAGTTTTCGTCTTCAGTCACCTGCAGGTTGGAAGCAAATTGTCTCTCATTCGAGCTACAGAGAGACAAACCACTCTTCAAAACGTACTTAGTGCGGTTCCAGACTATGGAGGGCAGCAAAGTGAATTCAGAAGAGCCTTTCACCCAGTTACAATTTGATGAACCACTGAGCTCCCCAGTGGATTCCTCAGATGTAAAACCCACAGGGTTTCAGTGAAGGCTGGTTGGATTGAGGGTGCAAAGTAGATGTTACCTCTAAGTTAATACTAGCTCTAAGTGGTAGGGGTATTTCCACTGTTTGTGTTATGTAATGCTGTGTCTGTTGCTGCTGCTGTCCTGGTTCATTGTGTTGTGTTCTGATGACTGCAGCAAACAACGTTTCCTTTCTAGTGGTAGATAATAAAGATGTAATTAAAGATGTAAGTGAAGTGGTTTGAGGCATGCTGGGATCATGATGACTACAGAAAGTTTTTTTTTCCCTTTAGGGAATGAGGAATGTTGACACACCATTCTCCATTTCAAAACTCACACCAAATATGGCAAGTTTGGATGAAGTATAAACCAATTTACAACTTGTGTAAGTTTTGAGATCCGTACTGTACCCAAACTGTATATACTCAGTACAATAAAAATGTAGATTGCAACTCAAACCCTCCCCGAACGCTGTCTGTTATGTAATGAAGCTGTATGCCAGGAGTACTCACGTCATGATCTGGTTTTCTATGCCGGGCTCCACCAGCACGCCATCCACAAACAGGGGCACCATGGAGAAGCTGTGCCGGTCCCACTGGCGGCCCTCGTCGAAGCTCACCCTATGGGGTACACAGCACACAATAATATCCTATGGGGCACACAACACACAATATCACCCTATGGGGCCACACAGCACACAATATCACCCTATGGGGCACAGAGCACACAATAACACCCTATGGGACACACAGCACACAATAATATCCTATGGGGCACACAGCAAACAATATCACCCTATGGGGCCACACAGCACACAATATGTAAGGGGTAACATCCGACGAGGCGTGCATTATACAGTTTTAAGTCAACAAGGTGGAGCCTAAGTTTGCTCCGCCAAGTTGGATGTTACCCCGCTTATGACCCGGTTAATGCCACTCAATTATGTAGAATGTATTTAAAATAATTCTCAATTAACTTAGAGGGTTAACTTAGACTCAGTTTCGCTACAATGTGGCCTACAATGTAGCCTAATATTTGTAACGTTAAGTAGAGCGCTACGCAGCCCTCAGTCACTAGCCAAATTGGTTGTCAAGGTTACCTTTCATTTGGTAAGGTGATTAGTACTGCTCATCAGGTGTTAGCTAGCTTGGATTGAGCAACGCGACACATGCAATACTTATTCCAAAACGTTGATTTAGTTGTTATTTTTGGTTTACTATTTTTTTTAAGTTCATGTAAATTGAACTCGACATTGCCATTAATTGTGAAGTTTGATAGAGACGGTTACAGTAGGTAGGTACATTCTATTGGGTATTGATATGGAACGGTGCTGAAGTTTTAATTTTTTTTTGCCAGAACTACTTTCAAGGCGTGCATGATATACGATTTTACTGCATGCCTAGCAACCAATCAGAAAGCAGCACCACGTTCCAGAGGGTCATAACACCCTATGGGGCACACAACACACAAGCTCACCCTATGGGACACACAGCACACAATATCACCCTATGGGGCACAGAGCACACAAGCTCACCCTATGGGACACACAGCACACAAGCTCACCCTATGGGACACCGGCACACAATAATACCCTATGGGGCACACAGCACACAAGCTCACCCTATGGGACACACAGCACACAATAACACCCTATGGGGCACAGAGCACACAAGCTCACCCGATGGGACACACAGCACACAATAACACCCTATAGGGCACACAACACACAAGCTCACCCTATGGGGTGCAGAGCACAGAAGCTCACCCTATGGGTGACACAATAACACCCTATGGGGCACACAGCACACAAGCTCAACCTATGGGGCACACAGCATACAAGCTCAACCTATGGGACACACAATGACACCCTATGGGGCACACAGCACACAAGATCACCCTATGGGACACACAGCACACAATAACACCCTATGGGGCACACAACACACAAGCTCACCCTATGGGGTGCAGAGCACACAAGCTCACCCTATGGGAACACACAATAACACCCTATGGGGCACACAGCACACAAGCTCACCCTATGGGGCACACAGCATACAAGCTCAACCTATGGAACACAAGCTCATGCTACGGGGCACATAGCACACAACTTACCCTATGGGACACACAAGCTCACACTATGGGGCATACAGCACACAAGTTCACCCTATGGGACACACAATGACACCCTATGGGGCACACAACACACAAGCTCACCCTATGGGGCACAGAGCACACAAGCTCACTCAACACACACATGATGGACAGGATGGAGATGGTGGAATGATGGAGAGTCCACCTGAGTTGAGAGAGAGAGAGAGAGAGAGAGAGAGAGAGAGAGAGAGAGAGAGAGACAGACAGACAGACAGACAGACAGACAGACAGACAGACAGACAGACAGACAGACAGACAGACAGACAGACAGAGGAAACAGAGGATTTAATGGCGAGATGCATAACAGAGCTTGAGTGCATATGCACATTTAAGTGCTTAAGAGACAAACTGTAAGATAAATGAATAATTTTGGATGAGAAAGAGAGAGAGAGAGAGAGAGAGAGAGAGAGAGAGATTTGAAACCTTGATTTAATTCTCGAATTCTCGAGAGAAGGACTGCTGAACATGTTTTTTGGTTGGATATACATCAAAACAGACCAAAAAAGGTTCAGACACATATGTAAAAAATGTTTTGTTGGTGCTGGTGAGGGATGAGCCGTGAGCAATCGTGGGCAGAACAGACAGGAGGAGAAAGGAAAACAGAAAAAAATGAAAGAATCTTACAATCAAGAAGGCTAAAAATGTGGGAGATACATGTGGAAAAAAAGATCTCAAAAGACCTAAAAATGGAGGTAGGCAGACAAGGCAAAGAGTTATGAACACACACACACACACACACACACACACACACACACACACACACACACAAAGCACAACCACACAAGTCTCTCTCTCTCTCTCTCTCTATCTCACACACACACACACACACACACACAAACACACGGAGCACAGAACAGAAGAACATAACATCACAGGTTTCAGGTTTTGGCAAGTTTAGGACTGGATCAAAGCAACCCACAAATAGAAGCGTTTTATGTGGTAACAACTACACAACAGACAGGCAGTGAGAGGAGCGGAGCTCCAGGGAGGTAGGGGACAAGAACCCAGATGAAGAAGAAGAGAAAGAGAGGGAGGTAGGGGACAAGAACCCAGATGAAGAAGAAGAGAAAGAGAGGGAGAGAAAATAGCGATAGGAGGATTTAAACTTTTATCCAGGAAGAGGAGCCGTGCTCTATTGATTTTGACAGCTTATCAACATCACTTCAGAGGGGAGAGCACAGAAAGAGGGCTTGTGTGACAACACATACACACACACACACACAGACACACATGCACGCGTGCACGCGCACACACACACACAGGCATACACACAAGCACACACACACACACACACACACCTCTCACACAGGCACACACACACACACGCACACACACACACACACAGACAAACACTTGTATGACAAGCTCGAAAAACGATTTAGGCACATGGTGCCTGAGAACACTGCCAACGAACGTGTTGTCACACATCCCCTTACAACAGGAGACTGGGCAGGACATGAAAGTATCTGATGTTATGGGTGTGGGATGACTGTAACAGAAATAAAAGTGTGGTTTCGATGGAGAGAGAGAGAGAGAGAGAGAGAGAGAGAGACAGACAGACAGGCAGACAGGTTGACAGACAAGAAGCAGTAAAGAAATAAAGGAGGTAAAGTAAAAAGAAGAAAAAGAGGAAGCACAAAGAAAGACACATGAATAGTGTGAGAGAGAGAAGGAGAGAGAGAGAGAGAGAGAGAGAGAAAGGGTCAGAGAGAGAGTGAGAGAGGCAGAGAGAGACAGAGAGTGAGAGAGGTAGAGATTGAGAGAGAGAGATTTACAGACACTATGAGCATTACAAGCCGTACAGAAATAAAGGAGGTAAAGATAAAAGAAGAAAAAGAGATATCAAAGACAAACATATGAATAGAGTGAAAGTGAGTGAAAGAGAGAGAGAGAGAGAGAGAGAGAGAGAGAGAGAGAGAGAGAGAGAGAGAGAGAGAGAGACAGGGAGATTGATAGACACTATAACTGCACTGGTCTGCAAACACAGCCAACCTATGTTCACATAAGAGCCCACTTTAACAGGGAGATGCATAGCTCTAGCGCCACTGGACTACTAAGATTGCTGACTAGGGCCTACAAGGACTGCCTACCTATGTTCTGCTACTGTATTTATCTGCTCCGACACCACTAAACCGCAAGAAATGTTGTCTTGTAACAACCCTGCTAAACTGTAAAGCACTTTGAGTTGCATATTACATGTATGAACTGTGCTATACAAGTAAAGTTTTATTATTATTATTATTATTATTATTATTATTATAAGCACAAGAAGCAGTAAATAAATAAAGCAGGTAAAGATAAAGGAAAAACGAGAGCAAAAAAAAGACATGAATACAGTGAGAGAGAAAGAGAGAGACAGAGAGAGAGAGACAGACAGACAGACAGACAGACAGAGATAGAGAGAGAGAGACAGACAGAGATAGAGAGAGAGGGAGAGAGAGAGAGAGAAAAAGTGAGAGACAGAGAAAGAGAGGCTGTGGATGTAACAGGCAGGGACAGGACAACAACAAGCAGAAGGGGATTGGCTGTCAAATACAATGAGCTGCTTTCAAAATAACACGTTCTGCAACCATCAATCAAAACCCTTTATGAATGGATGACGTGTAGAATTATAAATGACATTTTCAAGTTTTTCTCCTCATTGTTAGCAAACAGAAAGTGAAAATGATTAAACCTTAACTGGGCTTTCTGTAAAATCTTTCCACCCTCAAAAGTACCCTGTCTGACATGCATTCACCTGTTTGTTAACAATGTGTAACTCACACATTATTTGGATTGTCTGACATGAGTGTATACTATGATGTTGTACTCATTACATTTAGAATAAATATCCTTAACGTCATTAAAGCATCATTAGAGGTTGTGTATTATGCAATATAGGCCTGATTTGCCATTCATATCAGTTGTTGTAATATGAAAATAACCAATTAAGGGGTGTTCAGACTGGGACGTTTTTTCCACCTCCAAAACGCGAGAAGCATCTCTAGTATTCCAAAATCCAAGTGCCACTTGCTGGAGATGTCAAGGTTCATTTGATTTTGCCAAGTTACATATTGCCAAGACACATGTCACTCTGCTCTTCATCAACCTGCATTGGCTCCCGGTGACTGCCAGAATTCAACACAAAGCTTTGACTCTAGCCTACAAAGTCACTTCTGGATCTGCCCCTGCCTACCTCAATGTCATACTAAATGCGTACATCCCGTCCAGAGCGCTGCGATCCTCTAATACAATCCGCCTGGCCGTACCCTCTCCAAGCGAGGTCACTTCAAACTTTTCTCAGTTGTTGTCCCTCAATAATGGAACCACCTACCAGTCGCTACAAGAGCAGCAATATCCCTCTCGACCTTCAAAAAGCTTGTGAAAACTCTTCTCTTCAGAGACTGCTTTCCTTCCTAACAAAACTAATCTCTACTAACCATCTCTTTATATAGGTGTCTTCGATGTTCTCTACACATCTGTTAGCTATTATGTCCTCCTTTTGTAAGTCGCTTTGGATAAAATCGTCTGCTAAATGTAATGTAATGTAACATATGGTCTTCCATTTTTTACCGTTGATGTGTTATACTCAGCTCTCCGCGAGTCACGTAGTTACACAATGATCCATTGTAGAAAAAAGTGTGTTCCAAAAGTTGAACAGATTTTAACTTTGAGCACCTCATGTTTTTTTAGAAGTCTTACTGTTTTTGAGTGAGGTGCAGGCAGAAAAAGCAGTGAGGCAAGTCGCAACGGTCAAACCGCTTGTCAGCCACGTCGTTCCATGAGAAAACAATTGAATTGAAGTGCCTGGCAGAAAAAAAGTCTGAACACCCCATAAGAATAAGGAGGTTCAAGACAAATTCAAGAACTGATGTTCATGTATTAAGCTCTAGTCCACAGACAGGCTGGAATGCATCTTCAACTGGACCTATCCTGGGTCTTACTCCCTCCTTCTCCTCCTCCTCCCCTTCCTCCTATCCAATTTTTTCATGGGCCCATTTTTGTGAAGGCCATCCTTCACTGTGGAAATTGCTGCTTAGAACCAAACTGCAGCATGGATCTTTTTATGTTGGTTTAATTGCACTAATGGCACTCATTTTCTTACATTATTATTTTCAAGTATCTTGAACATATATTACTTAAACAGTGCCAGTTAAACCAAAGTAAAAATAGCCATGCGGCATGCTGTACTAACATTCTTTAGTATTTTTAAGTTGGTTCTGCAACACATTTTATAGTGTTCATAGCATTTGGCATAGCACAGGGTTTCCTAACTGGTGGGTCGGGACCCAAAAGTGGGTCGCAGAGTCGTTCTGGGTGGGTCACAGAGCTTGTAGTTAAATAAAAATGAATAAATAAATGAACAAAAACATTGCCATGCAAGATCTAATGCCAGGGCATTACATTAGTTCAAATGTAAAAGAAAATCCCCTTCGTCACAAATCAGTTAGCTGTTTAGCTCATGATGTGTCCTGGTTATATGGATGAAATAGGTCATTGGGGGGCAGGGGTGTCACTGAGTTGGTTTTAAAATTTGGGTCACGACTTAATAGAAAATTGGTGGTCCCTAGGCCACACCGGTTAAGAACCACTGGTATAACACACATCGCCTGCAGGAAACTGTGGGCCGCCTGAAAATAATTTTGGGCCAGATCATATCATAGTCCTCTGTGGGACCCTGTGTCCTCTGTGAGCCCCTGTGACGCTCAGGGCCCCCGGAATCATCCTGCTCTACCCCCTGCCATCCCCTTTAGTGACGCCCTTGCACCTGCTATCTGCCCACTCTGCAGCCTGTGTCTCTTGCCTAGCTCTGCTCATCATGTGGAGCAGACAACTTCAATATGTCAGGCAATGGTGTACACTTTGCAGCGTCATCAAAAGGCTTCTTCATCTTCTGTTTCTTCCTTTCTTTTTTATTTCCACTCCTTTCTTCTGCACTAATGGCCGTGTTTTCTCATCCTTTCCCTGTTTCCTGACGATGAATGTCGCCGAGGGCTGGGGTTTTGTTGCGGTTGCAGTGCTGAGGCTGAGATGGCAAAAAGCCTTTCATGCGTGGCAGTAGCTGCGATGATTTATTGACTATCAGAGCTGTATGATGCCTACATGCTGTATTGTGTTTGAAATGTGAAGGAAAGGACAAAAATCCAACACCTGCTCTCACAGGACTGCCTCACCACAGGGGGTCCTGGTCCTGGTGGCCAGTCAAGAAGATGACTGATTAAGAGCATTGCAAGTTTAAAACTTTGTATCTTTTCTAATAAAATATAAGGATTTTTAAAAGCAGTGTGAAGATCTATTTTTTTCTTTCTATCCTGTTGGCCAGTCAGCCCTTTCTTGCAGATGACATTCAAATACAGAGTGTGAGTGTGCTGTTAACATAAGGCAATTTATAGGCTGATTTGTAACTTACCAGCCAGTATTATGCAATCAGTCAGACCTTGACTGATAGGATTCAAAAGAGAGAGAGAGAGAGAGAGAGAGAGAGAGGTAGAGAGAGAGGTAGAGAGAGAGAGAGATAGAGAGAGAGAGAGAGAGAGAGAGAGAGAGAGAGAGAGAGAGAGAATGTGCAGCTGCACAGTATACAGTATGTACAGCAGAAAATCATATTTGAAATGGACACCATTGATGACTATGACACTGTGTAACAGTTTTAACACATCATAATATTATTATAGCGGATGGGGATAGACTTAGAAATATACTGTACCAGAGATGTCTAGTGGGGACGGTGGGCTGTTTGACAGCCAGCAAGGCACCTCCTTTATCCAAGAACCACACGTTGTGCTCCTCTTCAAAGATCTACACAGCACAGGAAACACCCAACAAACCATAGCACTGTGTTACTCATGACAAGGCACAATCAATTGCCACACTCTAAAATTGCAAAATAAAATACTAGTTGGGTTGTTATAAACATAAGCATGTCTTTATTACATTGTAACTACATTGGAATAATGACTAGTTACAAATCCTGAGCTCTAACGCTTGTATTGCACTCTATAAATGCACAACTGCTGTAATAAATTAGGTTATCACATGTGCAAACATATCTCTATTACAATGTAACAGTGTAATAAGACATGAATGAGACCTTGGCCATCAGCGTATTATCAGAACATTTGGTAACACTTTATTTGAAGGTGTCTACATAAGACTGACCCTTTATAAACATGCCCGGTATGATGTTACCACCAGCAGACAAGCAAAGCCTTTAATTTCAAGTGCTCTGTGCTGTGTTGGTCCCAGGCCCACAGTAAAGCAAGGCTCACGACACTCGTTGGAAATAAAGAGGGGCGGATTATGGAGCTCGAGAGGAGGGCTATAGTCCCCCCCACCCCCTTGTCTCTGGCTCTTACCTGCCTCCAGCTGTTCCCTGCGTCAGAGGATATAAACATGCCCACGTTGTTGTAGGAGAGCTCGGAGCCGATGTTTCCTGAGGACATAGAGAGAGACAAACAAACAAACATAAACAAACGTAACAAACGTAAACAAACAGAAATGCAACAGTGGGAGGGAGGGCCAGTGCTGTGTGAGGACACCTGTAAAAGTGCACATAAACACACACACACACATACACATGTGAGTGTGCGCACACACAAACATACAAATACATATAAACACACACAAACACACACATGCATGTGCGCACACACACACACACACACACACACACACACACACATCTGCACTGGCGTGCACACACACACACACGCACATGCACAAACACACACATACAAACACACACACACACACATACATGCATACATCTACCTTACACAAGCGCACACACTCACTCACGCAGACACACACACACACACATGCAGACACACACACACACACACACACACACACACACACACACACACACACACACACACACACACTCACACTCACACATAAGCCTACTGTATGCTTCAACAACATTACGGTTGAGCCTCACTGAACTGCAAAGCCTCACGTCATCTGTGTGATGTTGTGTTTGGAGTCTGTGGTCACGACCTGATTCTTAGTCTTAATATCAACTAGGGCTGGGCAATATATCGATATTATCGTAATATCGATATATTTTTAAAGAAGATATGTATTTGACACTATATCGCCATATCGATATATTTTCAATGATACAATACCACTTTATCAAAAGAACTTATACTAATGTGTTCACACTGTTCAGACAGCCGGAGCTTTCTCGGATCACTCAGCTGTACCCCTGCGTATGTTACTGTTTACTTTTTCATTTGCACAGCTCCTTTAGAGCAATCTTAACTTAACATGAAACACTTTGCTCATCCTGTTTTTGAAATATCGATATGTATCGTATATCGCCAGTCAGCCCAGAAATATCGTGATATTAGTTTAGGTCCATATCGCCCAGCCCTAATATCAACTCTGTTTGTCATCATTAGACTCAGCGAGCTGTGACAAAGAGCATGTGTAACAGTGTGCATGTGAATGTGTTCATGTGAGAGGGAAAGGAGTGAGTCAGTAAGTGAGAGAGAGAGATGCTGAGTAGATGTGTTTGTGTGTGTGTGTGTGTGTGTGTGTGCTTGTGTGTGTGGGAGAAAGAAAAAGATGGAGAGGATACAAGAGCAAGAGAGAGAAAGTTGAGTGAGAAAGGAAAAGTGGATGAGGCATATACACAAACACACACACATACACACACACACACACACACACACACACACACACACACTTGATTTGTACTGTATGACAGAGAGAGAGAGAGAGAGTGAGAAAGAGAGACAGAGAGAGAGAGAGAGAGAGAGAGAGAGAGAGGATAAGAGAGAGAGATGTGCATATGGGCATGTGCTTGTGCTACGTTCATATAAATGTGCAAATGTGATGTGTGTTGTATCTAGCGGAAGTGATCTTATTTTCGGCATAGTGCCTATTATCAGCTATTTCTGTTGCTCTTCCACTTAAAATAAGGCTTTTCCTGTGAAAATAGGTGAATTACGCTCCAATAAGGCTTTGGCTTGGGTAAGTCACATTAAAATGTTTAATTTAAACTGATTTGGCGACGAAACGTCTCTCACCATCCGAACGAGAACAGACTTGTCTATGCATCTATCTAAGTATGTTTAAGCTAACCCAACCCGTGCCCCCACCCACCCACTGCCCTTCCATCTCTTAGAATCACATTGGAGGAGTGATCACCAGGGCCATAAGAATTGACAGTGTCAATCCTACTGTCTGCAATCAGTGTTAGCTTCCGCCATGAATGAATCCTTACCTACTGCAAAAAAGTTAGTTGAGATGGCTTGCGTCAAAAATGATTTAATAATTACTATGGTGCCATGTGCCACTTATGGATTTTGGTTTGAAACCTCCTAACCAATTCCAATTAGTATAAGCAATGTACAATTCAATACTATCCTATGTGTGACTACAATTAGACAGAATTTTTAAATAAATAAATAAATAAATAAATAAATGGCTGTTAGTCTTTACCTGTAGCCACGATGACTCCTGGCGCAGAGCTCTTGGTGATTATGCTGCCGGAGAGGTAGGGGTTCTCTGACATTTGCAGCTGGAGGTGCAGCGAGCAGAACGGCTGTGAGGATGATGAGGGGGAAAGAGTGGGGGGGTGGGGGAGGGCAGAGGCCGGGTTGGAGGGGGGGTGTGAACAGGGGTGGGGGAGGGGCGAGATGGTAAAAAATGACAAGAAGTCCATTAAGTCTGACACATCTATTATGTACCTGTCACTCAAACCAAAGCAGACCTGGCAGGCTACACATTAAAAAGCTGAAGAGAATTCGAAGGAAAAAGGGAAAAACTACATAGATATGTCGACATATTTTCTGCGATTTTTAACCATTATTTATAATATATATTTTTTTGGTTGTCCATTGGCCCAACCTGTGTGAAGTTTGAGAAGAGTACAGTAATACAAAAAAACCATAACCTCAACACACACACACACACACACACACACACACCACCTCTCTCTCTGTCTTTGTGAGTGTACAAGAGCAGCCATTTTAATTAGGGCTGCCCCCTAAACATCTTTCTACCCTGCTGGGCGTTGGGCTAATTGTTATTTTTATTATCAGTCATTAACATGATGAGGAGGGTTTGACGTTAAAGCAGTGATCCGTCACTCCGGAGCATATGCATATCGACAATTATATCAGTGTGCAAGGGAGAGGTGAGAAGGGGAAGAAAATTAAAAAGAAAGAAAGAAAGAAATCCGCACGTGTCCTTTCATCTCTTCATTAATTGCCTGACACTGTTGCCGCGGACACCAAGGGCAACAGGATTTAACAGGGAAATCAAAAGTGATGCCAGTCAGCAATTAAAGAATCACAAAGACACCCTCTCAAATTCGAGAGAGGCCTCCCGTGTTGCCTTCCTCCATTCTACTACAATCCCCCCACAAAAAAGCTTGGTGCCCTCTCTTCACCATCTTCACAGACTGGCTTCCCCTGGTAATGTTTCTGACTTATGCTGTAATTGCCTCTGGGCTTCCTTGAGAGAGGCTGAGATTTGAAAAAAAAGGAGAGAGAAAAAAAAAAACAGTGCAGGCCACCCTCATTTTATCCTAATGTTTTACTCGATTACAGAAGGGTGGGGGGTTGGGGTGTTGAAGCACATGGTGATTTTTAGTAATTAATCATACTTAACTTGGGTGGTCCCCTGTAGACTATATAGAGGTTATACAGCTCAGAATATAAATAAGCTATGTGTTGAAACGCTGAACTCCAAGGTATGATGATATTTAAGCGAAGGGTTTGGACTTAAGGTCCGTTCACACCAATAACTATAACGATAACGACAACTACAGCCACAACATGGGCAGAATGTGGGAAGAACGACATTTTAACGCCAACTTTCTAGTCGTGATTTAAACATGTTATAGAACATGACGTCCTGTTAATTCTAATTCTAATTGGCTGACAGTGCTTTTACAGTTCATAAAATCGTTCTGAAAGTGATCCCATCGATATTGTTCAGCCTGTCATTGTCATTATAGTTGATATGTGAACCATTTACCAAAGTTAAAATGATTTTTACAAAGTTACAGTTATAATTATATTTATAGTTATTGTTCTAGGTGTAAACAGCCCTTTAAATTGATACTCAAACAGGGTTTCAATAATGGCTTTAAAAAGTAAAAATCTTGCCACATGTTAAGTGCACAGGCAGAAGGAATACATCTCTGGGCTTTTACTTTACTGAAGCTGGAATTGACACCTCCTGATGTTGATGTTTCAGCAAACCATCTGTGAAAGCCTCTGTTGGGAGAATATTGAAGTAGAGTGCTTAAAGTATGTGTGATATGTGTCATGTTTATAAAGGGCTCATGTCACCCTTATGGAGACACCTTCAAATATAGTGTTACCAAGTAATGTAACATAATTCATTAGTAAAACATCTAAAAGAAGTGGTGTGGGGTAGGGGTAGGTAAGAGTGGTGGGGGTTTAAAAATCTGCTAAACCCTCACCAGCACACAGTGGATGCTGTTGCCCTCCAGGTCAGTAGTGGGGGCCTGCAGTAGCCTCCAGTCCCGGCCCTTGTTGTATGTGATGTAGGTCTTCACCTGGTTCTCCAGCTTGTGGTTGGCAATCAGCATCCCCTTGATGCCCGCTACCTGGAAGAAACATAGAGCAGCTCTCTCAGAATCGCTGTCTCCATGCCTTATCTTCTTTGGGCAGCTGTGGCTTAGTGGTTAGGGAGTTGGTCTTGCAATCGGAAGGTTGCCGGTTAGAATGCCACCCCTACCCATGGTTGAGATGTTCTTGAGCAAGGCATCTTGTAAATATCTAGATAAGAGCGTCAGCTAAGTGTAATTTTTTTTTGTCCTTTCTCTCCCTCTCTTTAACATCAGAGACAGCTTAATGATGTAATGGACTTTTTTAGTTTCAAAGAAGTTTGGTGTGAGTCAATCCATAGACCTGTTGTTTGAGGTCACAGAGTGCTGTTAGTAGGAAAAAGAACGAGAACATTTGACGCAACATAGACTAAATAAACTGGTATGACATAGAAAGTGAAAGTTAGTTTTTATTCCCCATTCTTGTTAGCTACCAGATCATTATTCTATCTTGGTTGCATAAAACGTTCTCATTCTTTTTCCTACCAGCAGCACTTTGAGACCTCGAACAACAGGACTATGGATTTATTCACACCAGTCTTCTCCATTAAGACAGGTGAGTAGACCAGTGAGTGAACGCGAGTGAAGCTAGACATAAAGTGTTTTTCTTTTTCTTTTTTTGTTTTGTTTCTGCTTTATTGTTTTGATATACACCTTGTCAGAGGTCAAAGTGCATCCAGTGATTTTTACTTTCCATCTCCGCATGCCTCTGCTGACCACTGTTACCCACTGCCACTAGTGCAGACATCTGGACTCATAGCTTTAAAGATTTAAAGATAACCTTAGCTTCAGCTTTAAAGATAGTCACTGACCGCAAGAAGTCTTTCATTACTTGATTACTTGCTAGCTCGATTACTTAATTACTTCATTATTGATTGTATAATAATATACTACACAACATGGCCTAAAGACAGGACACTGAAATTGGAATTAACCTACTTTAGAGGGTTCAGTGACCTCCTTGCTTACTGATATTGAGCTGTGACAAGGAAGCTGTGAAAACCTGTCCAAGAGCCATCCTGCTATTGGAAGAGAGGGGCAAAAGAGAGAGAAGAGAGAGAGAGAGAGAGAGAGAGAGAGAGAGAGAGAGAGAGAGAGAGAGAGAGAGAGAGAGAGAGAGAGAGAGAGAGAGAGAGAGAGAGAGAGAGAGAGAGAGAGAGAAAGACAGAATGACAGAGAGAGACAAGGAAAAGAGAGAGGGGGAGATAGATAGAGAGAGAGAGAGAGAGAGAGAGAGAGAGAAAGAGAGAGAGAGAGAAAGACAGAGAATGACAGAGAGAGACAAAGAGAGAGGGGGAGATAGAGAGAGAGAGAGAGAGAGAGAGAGCAGAGGATAATAATAGTGTTAGATGGAGTGATAGATGGACAGGGCAGGACAGGGTGAGAGAAGGGGAGAGACAGGAGCAGAGGAAAAGAGGAAAAGAGGAAGAGATAAAGATAGAGCCAGAGAGCACATGATGGAAGGGGCAGGCCAATGTAGACTGGGGGAACAGGGGAAGATAGAGAGAGGGAGAGAGGGAGAGGGAGAGAGAAAGAAGGAGAGATAGAGGGAGGAAGAGAGTGAAGGAGAGAGAGATAGATGTAAAAGAAAGATGAAGACAGAGAATGAACAATGGAGACAGGAGAAGACAGCAGGGTAGATGGGCTGGGAAAAACAGAGCAACAGGAAAACAGACTGGGATAGAGAGAGAGGGATGTGGTTATGGAGAGGATGAGATATGAGAGAAAAAGAAATAGAGGGGGATAGAGATGAGGATGTGGAGAGAGAGAAACAAAGAGGGGACAGAGAGGGGACAAAGATAGAGACAGAACGATAAAGGGAGAGACAGAGATAAAGGCAGAGAGGAGAGAGAGAGAGAGAGAGAGAGAGAGAGAGAGAGAGAGAGAGAGAGAGAGAGAGAGAGAGATAGAGAGAGAGAGAGAGAGCAGGTCAGACGTGAGCCATAGTGCTGTGGGGTAACTGGCACTAATAAGGGGACTGGTTGACAGTGGTGTGGGGGAAGCCCAGGACCGGATGGACACGGATAATGAGCAAAAAAAAAAGTTCCTCACCTGACCTGGGCTGTCAATCACAGAGGTCATTATTTAATAGACACTGCTCTCTCTCTCTCTCTCTCTCTAAATCCTTCCTTTATATGTCTCACACCCCCATGCCCCCACTCACCCCCTCTTTCTCTACCTTGGAGGTGGAGGGTAGACCAGGACAAATCAGGGGGCTCAGAGCTTCACAGGGGCCCACAGAGGACTATGACATGGTTGGACTGGGGGCCCCAAAATTATTTCGTTTCAGCGAGCCCACAATTTCTAGTGGAGTTCACAATTTCTTTCTCTCCCATCTTCCTCCATCACCCTCTGTGGAGGAGCAGAGGAGGAGGAGAGAGGGAACCATCTCCAATCTGCCCTAATGAAAGCCTCAACACCATCCATTCTAGATATGGATCAGCTGCTGATTCAGAGGCCCCTAAAGAGAGAGGAATGAGGGGGTTGGAGGAGGGGTTGGGTTGGGAAGAGATGGCTGGGAAAGCATGCTACCACTTCCTACTACCCACCAGGGATGGAAATCCGCACCAGCCACCAGCCACATGCTGATAAAATAATGACAGTGGCTGGTACATTTTGGACACAAAATTATAATTTACTATTGGGTGCCTGGTGAATGTTATCATTTATTTGTTAATGGCTGGTAAAGATTCACATTTTGCAGAGCTATTTCCCACACCACCACCACTCCACTCATTCCCACTACAAGAGTGTCAGTTACCCCCTCCATAATTGCTACCTTTAACATCCCACATTAATTACATTTATATGTTGGTACCCCCAACCCTGCTATTTGTGTCTCTTTGGGGGGTAGTGGGTCTTGATCAGGGGGTGCCATACCCCCCAGTACCCCCTGTAATTTAAATTATACCCACTACCACCACACACCACCCCATCACATCTCCACCTCCAGCTGAACCCCCTCCACCACCACCACCTCCCTTTCTTCCACCTCCCCCGCAATGACTAATCTTTCGCCTACGCCTGCTAATTGGGCAGATATTTTTAGCTGCCCAGAGGAGGACATGAAATCTAACTTCTTTTTTTCTTCACTGCTGGCTCTGTGGGGTTTGATGTATCCCACACTCCCACCCCCCCATTCCCCAAACCCTCCCTCACTGCAAAAGCCCCAGTGCCAAATCCACTAGTACCTCCAGCACACAACCACACACACACACACACACACACACACACACACACACACACACACACACACACACACACACACACACACACACACACACGCGCACACACACACACACACACACACACACACGTCACACACACACACGTCACACACACACATAAAGAGCGCATGCAGACTATTTAATCAGTCTGGGCCCCAACCACTGCAGAACAAGCCTGACTCACCACTAATCGCTTGGACTGTCAGGTGAGCTCCATCTCTCTCCTAATACCACCCGCTAACCCCCTCAACACACACAACACACATGCACACACACACACACAGACACATACACACACACACACACAAACACACAGTTGACACTGCACATCGTTGGGAGAAGTGAGCTCTGTCTCTCTGCCCACACCACTCACCCACCCCACACTACTTCATCGTGCACACACCTTTTTGCACACGGGTACAAACACACACACACACATGCAGACACACGCAGACACACACACACACACACACATGCAGACACACGCAGACACACACACACACACACATGCAGACACACACAGACACACACACGCACACACACACACACACACACACACACACTCACACACACATGCAGACACACGCAGACACACACAGACAGACAGACAGACACACACACACACACACACACACCCCTATGACAGAGTGACTCACTAGCAGGGAGCACACACAGATAGCCATGCTGGGGCTGTGGAGCAATTAGCTGCATGGTGCCCCGAAAATAGACAAGAGAGAAACACTCTCCACTGTGGTTCTCAATCTAGAACTAGAGAAGAGAGAAACACTCTCCACTGTGGTTCTCAATCTAGAACTAGAGAAGAGAGAAACACTCTCCACTGTGGCTCTCAATCTAGAACTAGAGAAGAGAGAAACACTCTCCACTGTGGCTCTCAATCTAGAACTAGAGAAGAGAGAAACACTCTCCACTGTGGTTCTCAATCTAGAACTAGAGAAGAGAGAAACACTCTCCACTGTGGTTCTCAATCTAGAACTAGAGAAGAGAGAAACACTCTCCACTGTGGTTCTCAATCTAGAACTAGAGAAGAGAGAAACACTCTCCACTGTGGTTCTCAATCTAGAACTAGAGAAGAGAGAAACACTCTCCACTGTGGTTCTCAATCTAGAACTAGAGAAGAGAGAAACACTCTCCACTGTGGTTCTCAATCTAGAACTAGAGAAGAGAGAAACACTCTCAACTGTGGTGCCAATCTGATTTTTTCTCTTTTATGTTAAATGGGGTCCAGGACCTCCTACTTCCTGTTTCTCTTTAATGTATAATTCCCTTTGTGGGGTCATCCTTACATTCAAGTCCCTTTGAGCTAACAAAAGAATTTTGGTCAGAGTTTTACTTTCAGTTATTTTCTCCCCAAAGCATTACAGCAAGGAAATGTTTCACTGCTAGTCTCTCTCTCTCTATCTATCTATCTCTCTCTCTCTTTCTTACTTTCCTTATTTCCTTCTTTCTTTTCTTTCTTTCTTTTTTGTCTGTGTATGTCTCTCTTTGTCACTCTTTCTTTTTCCCTTTCTCCATCCTGGAGATGTGATTAGATACTCCTCTGAGTGTGTTGGAGGACGTGTGAAATTAAGTTGCCACGGTGATAAACTATGAGAGCATCCCAGGTGAGCGCATGCAATTTTTTTTTTCATCTAAAAGTTTAGACCATTTAAGTTGTGAAGCTTTGTTTTTCTTTACCCAGCTCACAACCACAAATATGGCATGCTTAATTTGTTGTGCTTGTAGGTGTCAAGACTTTCTTCGTCATTAACTTAACATGATGCATGCGTCAGGCGATGTGCAGTTGTCGCTAATAGTAAGGTGCAAACAAGCAGAGCGAAGACTCAGCACAAACAACCGCTGCAAGTCACTGAAGTATTGCAAAAAAAATCATTGCATATTGTGTATTTGTGTTGTGTAATTCCACACATGAGAGACACGGGTCTGTGTTCTCTTGCAAAGACTCCAAGAAAAAAAAAAAAAAAAAAACGTTTTGATACTGCTGGATTAACTATGCCACATTTACACAATTAGTGCTGCCTACTCAACCAACAATTTGCTAGTCACTACTACAAACACTGGCTGAATAAAAGCCATTGTTTACTATGCCAATAATAAAGTGAAGCATCCATAATCATAGCACCACAGATCTGATACATTTCATGAGCTCTTGGTCACAGACGCTTACCTTAGCAAAAAAGACAAATAAAGGCTGTTGTTAAATTCAGAGAGGTGTAGAATATCATTTATATGTGTTTACCCTTCACAACACCAATGACCTCAACCCTACTCAACAACAGACCTCCTTTAGATCTTATACTCGCCACGTCATGGGATCTAGGTGATAATGACCACAGGTGGCCATCCCAGATTCAGAAAATAAAAGTCTGGCACCTTTTTGTTTGAGCCAATACACTGAATCGTGATTGTAATAAACACAGCTTTCCAGCTAGGTAGATGAGCTTAATTAGTTAAAATCAGCAATGTTAACAGCACAGGCATAAGGAATACACTGCATGACTTTTACTTTCTCAGGCCAGTATGTCCTAGCCTGGTAAACAAGCCTTTTGTACTATACTTTTATTTTATAATTCATTTTATACAAAAGGCTCTGGCTGTGCTGTACTGAGAAACTCTTTCTTCCTGGAGGTGTAGACACCACTGAAGTTTAAAATGAGTGACTCTGCCTTTACCCAATCACATCTGGTCTATAAGCCTGCCTACACACTACAATTCAAATGTAGCACACAAAGTCAACTTCATCGCTCACAAACAGTCCCTCGGCTCACTCACTGGCCAAGAAAATGCTGCCTGAGTCAACCATGCCAATGAAACCACAGCCATACCCTCTGTACAAAATGAAGTGTAGTACGAGGGGCTGGTTTACTGAGGCCGGTTTGTCCCCCTCTGATAATCACTGACCTCGTACAGGTCAATCATGCTGTTGCCCCCGAGGCCTCGGCTGGCGCGGACGTTCTCCAGGGCCAGGGTGAAGTGGATGCCCTGCGGGTCGGAGATGTAGATGTTGTAGGTGTCGTTCTGGTTCCACTCCTGCACGGCTGCAAAAACCTGACCCTTGTCCGTACTGATGATGTGCATGTCCTGACAGACAGACAGACAGACAGACAGACAGACAGACATACAGACAGACAGACAGACAGACAGACAGACAGACAGACAGACAGACAGACAGACAGACAGAAAATGGTTGAGAGTGGGGCACTGTGGCATCACTTTGGAACATGACAGCACAACTAAGTGTAAGTGTAACTAAGTGTAAGTGTAACTAGGTGTAAGTGTAACTAGGTGTAAGTGTAACTAAGTGTAAGTGTTTCTCCACAGTGCTGCTGGCCGTCCACCATGGTTCCTCTCTTTCAGGAGGGACGACCCTGCTGAGCTGAACGACAGTAATATAAACACGAGAACACTGCCTGGAACTGTTCGTGTAGTCCAAGAGATTTTCAGCTTAAATCTGAACATCTGAACATCATGTTGTGCTAAACTTATTTATGTTATATACTTTCAATTCGTATCACACTGTGGGCATAGGGAGCACTGCAATTTCAATCCTGTGTATGACCTGCACATAATGGTTTTGACAAAAATACTCTTGCTCTACATTAAATTCAATATGAATCAAGATCAGAAAGTTCAGAAGGATGGATACTCATCCATAGCTGGTGTTCAATGAACAGCACATTAGTTCACCTGCAGGTAGTGTTAGTGGGATAGAGGATAGAGGTATCCTCAGGTAAGGAGGAATGTGACTTGAGTTACATTTTGTGAGGGGTTCAGGGGGTACGTCACCCCTCGATCAAGACCCAGTACCTCCCAAAGAGACAAAAATAGCAGGGTTGAGGGGTGCCGACATATTAATGTAATGAATGTAAAATGTAAAAGGTAGTACCCCCCATAAAAGGCAGTACCCCCCAAGTATGGAGGGGTAATTCAAACTCTGAGGAAAGTGACTTACCTTGGGCAGGGAGTACTTGGGCAGTTTAATCCTGGCGAAGGGCTCCCTCTTGTAGGACACATAATACCACGCCCGTCCAGCAGAGGTGACCTGCAGTTCCAGGATAAATAGAGCACTCAGACAAGGAAAGGGAAGACACTGCTGTTTGCTCCAAAATAATGGATGGTGGACCCACTGGATGGGGATTTCAGTGTTTCCAGTTCAAGGTGAAATATAGAACACTGTTAATTACATAAAAAATGAACGGTGAAGTGTCAGAATAAGGACTTTTTTGTCTTCTTCTTGGCTTTCATTATGGAAGTAAAATATATCTCTGAAAAGGTAACATGCCCCTGTGCCCACTCACCCCCACACACACTCCAACATTCATCATGTTGCAGTGCCAGTATCTTGCATGTGAGTGAGTGCATTTCCGATTCACCTGACTTTTCTAGAGCCTTCTTTAGGGAGAAGAGAGGGAGAGAGAACAAAAATGTGGGCACATGTTTAGAAGATGGCATCCCTCTTTCCCCTGGCTTTGGTCGATGCCCTTTGAGGGGCTTTGAGGTGAATGGCAGTAAATATCTTGTGGGAGGATCGATACCCTCATTATTCTCTGTCAGGGGGGAAATCTTTAAGTCTCCCGACCAATGTACGCTCTTGTCGCTCGAGAGTCGCACTTAATGATGGTGGCCTTGGACCAAAATGCAGGCCGGCAGTTATGCAGTGCAACATGTTCCCACCACATTCCCATCTCAGCTATGTGTGTGTAAAAGAACTTTACTCGTCTCAGAGAAGAAACAAAGAAACAAAATAAACAAATAAATAAATCCTGCAACAATGAGACTGACAATTACATTTGCAATTTGCAGTGACAATTTCTTCATTGATTCACTAAAGACAGACAGACAGACAGACAGACACACAGAGAGAGAGAGAGAGAGAGAGAGAGAGAGAGAGAGAGAGAGAGAGAGAAACAGAGAGAGAGAGAGAGAGAGAGCAACACTAACATTATCATTACATGATAGAAACAATTACTGCTTTTTTGTGCCATCACTCTGAGTGTACTCCACTCTTTCGCCTGAGATGGAGGAGAAAGACAGCAATCAGCATGTCCTCCAAAGATGCTCCACAGCTGAGTGCTTGGGCCAGCAATCAATGGTGAGCAGAGGAAACTGAAGTTTGAGCTAAATTGGGGGGATCGATTTTTTTTAAGTCCCTGACCAATCCCCTCCCCTCCCCTCCCATTTCCCCCACCCCATAGCCATTTCCCAGTCTTTCGGCTGTGAGCAAAAAAAGAAATAAAATACCTAACAACAATAACGGAAAAAAAACTAGGATGGTCAACACATGGAAGGTTCTAGAAAGGCGATGAAGCATGAACGTCAGGAGGATGGCCAGAGATTAAATAGATGTTCTTGAACTGTGTGTGAAACATACAAGACACAACAACATACAACATTCCTGATTCTTCCTAAACATCTGATTTCTCGTGGTATACACACCAACAGACTACCAATCACTAAGCTGTACTTTGTGATGGAGTGCAGAGGTTGTGTGGGTGTTCAAACATATAGTAGAGGCCCAACAAGCTTTCTGATAGAACACCATGCATGGCTATAAGAAGCCATAATCATCCTCAGTATAATTGCTTGTTCATCCATAGTATAATTGCTTGTTCATTCATTCAGAAGATCATGAATACGCTTCTTTTTCTGAGAGTGTTTCACTTCCTAAAAAAACTAACCTCAACTCACCAACACTGGCCTGTACCATGGCTGCATTGTTATGCCTTAAGTTACTTTGTGTTTCTCTGCAAAGCTGTAGCTTGTTTATGTCCTTTTTTTGTAAGTCACTTTGAATAAAAGTGTCTGATAAGTGTAACGTAATGTGATTAATTCCTTCATTCATTCATGCATAGGCCAGTCACAATAAGCAGTAAATCAATTAATCACATGATAAATAAAAATGAGTTCTCGGTAATTTTGCTCACCTCAATAATTTCCATTTACCATCCATCAGCCTAATGTTGAAGATTTTTTTAAAGTGCAATTTTGACACATTTTATTTATTGTTTCAGTTGTGTTGTGTTTTTTATTTCCATTGTATTTGTTGTTTTTGGTTGTTTTCTTTTTGTATTTTGAATATTTAAAATGCCTTCCAGTTCCGTTGTAAAACGTTTATTGACGTTTGAAAGGGTGAACTTGAAATATTATGCCATTGTCATTAGAGAAAGCGGGAAGAGAAAAGCACATCAGTATTGAAAGTGAGTATCAGACATGAAATACTGCTGGGCAGGAGAGACACATGAGTGAAATGATGGACAGAGCTACATGCTGATTTTATTTTGCCCCTCAGAATCTGTAATGCGACTTGCCTCCTCCTTTGCACATTGTCAGAGTAAATAATGTCCTGGTGCATAAAAAATTAAAACCCTTTCCGAAATTGCATTGTGCGCTTAGATTGTTCTGTTTTTCAATATCTTTCCCCCTCACACAGACACAAATGGTGATTAATGTGACATGGTGGCCAAGCACTTGACAGCAGCCAACTGTGTGACAAACACTCCCTCGAAGAATTCACAAATACAAGCCTGAGACTATCAGACCCAACGAGTTTCAGCCGCACACAAAACCTTAATTTTTCTAACCCATAAGACACATCCTTGGTGTTGTCAGTTACAACCTACAGTACAGTACATAATCCAGGCTTTGGACATAAATGACAATTTCACCACCCACTAGGGGCGTTGAACAAGACAAATGTCTGGGTGGGCACATGGCTGACTCCTTTTTTTTTTTTTTTTTAATCGTCATTCTTTCATAGACCAAAACCACATACTGTACATAAATACACATACAAGAAAGAACGAATATAGAAATTTGAGCAGGCACATGCCTATCCAAGCCTAGTGGTAATGACTTGAGGGAGGAAAAAACATAAACAAAAACAAAACAAAACAAAAAAACGAGGATGCTACAAGTCTCTGAACATCATGCTAAACAAGAGTGGCAACATCTATGGCTCAATTGCCCCCCACTCACCTCCCCAAATTCATTTTAGTGGTAATAATTTACAAAAACAAGGACGCTACAAGTCCCTGATAATCTTCCTAAACAAGTGTGTTTAGTGAAGTGAATGCGAAGGTCCTAATGACTATGGATAGGCAATGCTAGTGGTCCTCTCAGGCAAGGGTATAAAATGCCTCGTGTGAGTCTTTGAAGAATGCTCGTGCTGATGGACTCCGTTGATGACTGCGGTAATAAGCCAAGATAATTTCGAATGGGAAAACACTTACAATTACACAGAAGAGTGATTTCACAGGCACTGTTGTAAGCAGGCATAAATATATGGCACGATGTTAGATGATCAGTAAATGTGCCGGCCATATTAATTTTTCTAACATTTTAATGACACAGTAGGAGTCCTGTGATTATGTTTCTCAAAATACTGTAGGTTCATAAAATCAATCAAAAAAAGAGCATGTTTTGAAATATGCCCCAAGAGGAATACCGGGGCATTCGACATGGATTTTAGTTGCCACTTTGTATTTACGTTAAGGAACATGGGGATTGCAAACAAGCACAAGGCGAAGCATATGGCTATGCAGATCAGGGTTAATGAGGCACATCCAATACACAGCCAACTCATTCCCTTTACAACACGGCAAAACACACACACACACACAAATGCACAAACACACACACATATCCACACACTCTCATACACACAGTGTGCACAAACACACACACACACACACACACACACACACACACACACACACACACACACACAATGTGCACAATGTGCACAATGTGCACAATGTACACAAAGCACACAATGTACACAATACACACACACACACTAAAACAAACACACACACACATGCACACACAAACACACACACACACACACAAACACACACAGGCGCTTTACCTGGATAAACATGTAGTCATCCTGGACCACTAGTGAGTTGGTCTCGATGTAGCCGGTAAATGGGTAGTGGCGATTGGCCTCAGAGCAGCTCTGGGCCCGACAGGTCACGTACTGCGCACCTGAGGAAAGAAGAGGAGCCTTCATCATCATCATCATCATCATCATCATCATTATCATTATTATTATCTTCACCATCGTCACCATCATCAACCTAATCATCATACTCATGTTCATTGCCATAAACATAGACAACATAGACAACACCCCTCCTCAACAACTCTTTATAGCTATTTGCCCAACAGATAACATACACAGACCTTTATATTTTCCTCATTGTTATAAAACCTTTTTTTAAGTCATGTTGACATTAAAATCTCTTTTACAGGTCTGATGAAAGGTCTGATCAACAACATCAAATTAGTTTAAAAATTTTAACGAAAACAGGCAGGCTGATACACTTCATTTAGACAAGACTCCCTCCTCCTCATCACCAATAACATCCTAACCACCTCCCTCTGTATTAATGTAAGCTTTTGCTGGGAGCTGTCATGGCAAAGTATGACAAATCACCGGGCTAGTGGGCGCGGCATAAACCCACATCAATCACCATGCGGAGCCGCACAAACTATGGAAATTAGCCGGGTGTGTTTTTGGTGTGCGCTACGCTAGGCACCATTTCCCACCACTACCACCACCATCACCGCCATCCCTGTGGCGAGACTAATGCGCCGCGTCATTGTGACAGACAAGCGGAGTGCTCGTTTAATCCACAAGCCATCAATCGGTCGTTAATTAACCGTACCGAACTAAACTGCCAGCCACCTCGGAAAAGCCTCCTCACTGCAGGTGTGTGAGACTTATGGAGTTAATAACGGGAACCCACCACTCAGGGGCCTAATGTACTCCTGTGTGCACAGTATTACACACTTACAGGCTACCAGTCACCAAGCTCTGCTCTGCGGTTAGTTATGCGGGTGTGTGGTTGTTTGTGGACAGATAGTGTAAAACATCCAACAATGTCACTGGCTGGTTGGTTGGTTGGTTGGTTCATTCTCTATCTCAAGCTAGTAGGGGACAAGCACTCTGGTGCAAAATGGCTGCTGTGCCTGACTCGAATTCCACACATCGGTGTAGATTAGTGAGATCCCCCTCCACTGTTGCTTGCCTCAGTAAAGTGCTGTGTAAAAGGCAAGTTGTTGTCCTTTTAAAGCAATACTTGTCGTGTTCGGTCGCCCTACAGGTTGGAAGCGGAGTTGTCTCTTAGAGAGAACTAAAGAGAGACGGCCCGCTCCTCCAAACTTATTAGTGCATTTATAGCCCATGGAAGGCGGCAAAGCAAAATCAGAAGTGCCTTTCACCCTGTTACAAGTTGATGAACCACTGAAATGATTTTGGAAACATTATTTTAAGGTTGAAAAAACTACTTAGCGTTGCTTTAATAACCCATACTGACAATCCCTATCATTTTGTGTTCATAATTTCCCCGCTTCTTCCTTTCATTTTCCTCTTATTTCAGTTCACAGCAAGACTCCATCTTTATCCACTCCATCTACTACATCGGCCTTCCACAGACTTCAACACGCTCCATTGCTCGAGGCCCACATTTAGTCTAGTGTCGAGTCGACACAGAACATAACAAGACCACTCATCATTTCCAACCACCAGTAGACTACCCTAGAGGGGACGAGATGGGAGATGGAGTTCCCGGAGGTGGGCTCTGTTTTGGATGCACAGAGGAGAGAGGAGTGAGGGGAGTTAAGGGGATTTTGCCTTCCAGGGGGACCTCGAATGGAACGCTGGCATTCAGAGTTATGGCTCTGACATTCAGCAGCAGGGAGTAAGGGAGAGAGGGAGAGAGGGAGGAAGAGAGGGAGAGAGAGAGGGAGGGAGGGAGGGAGGGAGGGAGGGAGAAAGGGAGGGAGGGAGGGAGATGGGTCGGAGGGAGAGGTGGATGATATGGAGGGCAGGAGCTGTGGGTAAAGGAGCGCCTTATTAATTGCGTATTACATGCTCGCTGCATTTATTTCGGGGCTGTAATCCGCCACCCAATGAGGGGTAAGTGGAAATTTATCTGGTGGTGTAAATTCTCCCTCTCGCATGTATTTTTTTACTTTTACTGTATATGCTTTCTCATTCTCTCCCTCACTCCATGTTACCCCTTGCTGATGCTCTCTGTCTTCTGAGCTTCGGTAGTGCACCAGACACTACACCAGCCCTGGACAAAGAAGGGCCCAATGACTAAAACAAGGAAGAGGGAGGACTGTGTCCAGTGTACCAGTGCAGGTATTAATACCGAGAGAGAGAGAGAGAGAGAGAGAGAGAGAGAGAGAGAGAGAGAGAGAGAGAGAGAGAGAGAGGTGAAAGTCTGTGTGCAGAGAG
>CM050199.1:8965000-8992500 GCA_027475355.1 Coilia nasus
TAGTAGTAGTGTAAACATAACAATCTGGAATAAATTTTTATTATTAAACATCGAAATTAATGGTAATATTAATGAGACTGATTTAAAGAGACTGATTAGTTAAGGCCAATTGTACCTACACAATGAATCAATCAATCTGGCTGTCTGTTTATTTAGAATGCATTTTTATAGTACTTTTGACAGACATGGGTTAGAAAGTGCTCTATGGTGCAAGTACAATGTAACAGAAAAAAACAGTTATCCATCTTTCTGTTTCGTCTGTCTGTCTATGCCACTGGGTGAATTATTTCAGTTAATTTAAGATTTATTTCAATTGGTGTGCAAAATGACAATTTCCTCAACTAACCATACACGCATCCATCTACCCATCTATCAATAATAGACAGACATCTGGGACACTTTTAGCGGAGCAAATTCTGAAAACATTGAGACATCATCCCCACAGTACTTGAAAGGTTTCAGATCTCAGAACTCATTTATGTTGCAAAGGCAGCTCTTGCAGCCAGTGTTTCTAACTCACTCTTATTTCATTCATCCTTAATCAAAGGGTTGTGGCACTGAGGCCTTGGCATATCAGGTAGCTTCACTCCCTTATTGACCCAACACACACACACACACACACGCACACACACACACGCACACACACACACACACACACACACACACACACGCACAGACACACACACACACACACGCACAGACACACATGCACAGACACACACACACACACACACACACACACACACACACACACACACACACACACACACACACACACACACACACACACACACACACACACACACACACACACACCTATGCCTCCAGTCAGGACCCAGTTCAGGGTGATTGTAACCCATACTGCTGAGTCATGGCTGCCAGTCAGTCAGCCAATAAAGAATCTCTGCCACCACAGATTGAAATGCTACCCACATTTCTGCCAGACAGTTTTTTTTTTTGGCCAAAAAAAAAAAAAACTCTTTATTTATTAACTTGACTGTTTTATTTATTTCGCTCGGTTTGGGGAGGTGTGGAGTGGAGTTTAAAATGGGTTTAGGTAGAGTCTCTGCAAGATATTTTCCTTTTTGCCTCTTGCTGAAGCAACACGTTAGGCTAAGGTTTGTCTTCATTATCAGAAACACACGTGCTGAGGTAACTGAAGCAACAGAACTAGGACCAAAGATTAGTCGGGTCGTCTACATAACAAGCATTTAAGATTAGTCAGGTCACTGTCCACATAACAAGCTTCTAAGGTTAGTCAGGTTGTTGTCCATATACAAGACTTCACATACAAATGTCCATGATTAGTCAGGATGATATCCACATAACTAGAAATCAGGAGACCCCAGAAAGTGAATGAACAGCTCTCACTGTACCCACACTTCCACAAACCCCCTCTGTACCACACACAAACACACACACACACACACACACAAAAACACACCTAATTTACCACAATTAATATTCTTAATAGGCTCTAGCACTATAGGACTCTGGCTTTGGGTAAATATCGTGGGAAAATAGAGCATAAAACAGACTGTATAAATGCTTTCCTTATCCACATGTATTTTTAATACATAACACTACACTGAATAACAGACACCACCAGTCAAGAATTTCATGCTGCTTTTCTCAAGGGCACAACAGACGTAGATGTTTTCCCTTCACTGCCTAAAACCAAACTTTTTGCTGGCACCAGACACTTACTTAACTATAGGGCCAAGGTTGCCTAGCAACTATCAATGGGTGTGTCCATCTTAAATTAAAGGTCTGCTTCTTCACAGTGACAGGACAGAAGGGGAATAGCTGACGTCAGATGTTTGTTTGTCGCAAAGTTCTTCCTTAGCTTCCTTAAAATAAAACTTGATCATTTGTTTTTGTCTTCAATTCAGATGTTTCCCCGTTTCCTTGTTACAACTTTAAGTATATTTGAGTTGTAACAATGACAGTAATCAGTGCTCCGTGATGTAGCAATGTCATGTGACCATAATCGGTAATTGTCACGGATTGTGTGCCCCATACAGTAACAGGTGACATTAAGTTTGGGATAACTTTTTGCAATTAGGAGAGCTGTCAGGACAGTTAGCAGTAAGAGAGACATGACACTGTCCAAACACTGGAGATTATGTGCGATGATGTGTACACTAAGGGGACTCTAACGCACGTATCTCAAGTACATCCCAAGAGTTTGTATTGACCTAACG
The DNA here is from genome assembly GCA_027475355.1 of Coilia nasus. Lineage (NCBI taxonomy): Eukaryota > Metazoa > Chordata > Actinopteri > Clupeiformes > Engraulidae > Coilia > Coilia nasus. The sequence goes on from CM050199.1 coordinate 8,967,205, forward strand.
TGACCTAAAGTTCCGGATGTATCCACACAGGCATAGCTATTTATCAGGGTTTGTCATGCTGCCAAGAAGCACATGGATATTTCTCAATGACAAACATGTCCTCTACTTTGGAAATGTTTAGCAACACTTGCACAATTGGGGAAAAAAAGAAAACAAAAACACCTTGTGGAATCAAGATTTGACTACAACACTGGTTAAGGGTACATCTGCATACAGAAAAACCTGAGGGTAACACAAAATTGAACACAATGGTATGAAAATGAGTGTGTTGACAGAGTATGGAAATGAGGCTGAGGTCGTGTGGAGATGACACACGTAATGAAGGGGAAGACGCAGACAGGGTGCCTCTGATAAGGCTCTGTGGTAAGGCTGTTAATTTGTTTATCTTACTTTTCACTTCGTCCTTATCAGGGCCACAACAGAACCATTCAGCAAACAGTTTCAACAGGAGCACAGTGGCAGGCTGAGTCAAATAAATAAACTGAAGAACCAAAATGACTCTTCCAAGTGGCTTTGTTGGTGTTGCTGCTATTGATTGTGTGTGTGTGTGTGTGTGTGTGTGTGTGTGTGCTTATATGTGCGTGTGAACACCCCACTAAATATCAACAGGCAGTTTTTTTTTTGTTCTGTGGACATGCCGATTTCCATTAATAAATGAATATTTAATCCACCTCACACTTCTGTAACTCCTCTCTCCTCACTCACACACATTCATTCACATACACAAACCCCAAAACACACCACACACCCTAACCCCTCTTTAAAAACAAACCTCAGGGATGTAGTGGGAGTGTGTATGTGTGTTTTGTTTTTACTAATTATTGCTTACTGAATAAAAAAAAAAATATATATATATTCTGTATATATTCTGTGGAATATTCCAGTTAAATACTGTGTGCCAATGGACGAAGCAAAATGACATTCATTTCAGAGTACCTGCCTGCCACATAGTTGATCAGGCACTTATACAGTTGTGAAATTTTGTGCCCCTTCCTTTTTTCAAAAATTGTCCTCATCATCAATGGACGAAGAAAACGGACATTAATTTCTTCAGAGTACCTGCCTGCCACGCAGTCGATCATGTATAGTTGCGAGATTTTGTGCCCCTTCCTTTAAAAAAAAAAAAAAAGAAAAAAAATCTCTATCTCCTTTCTCCAGTGAGCATTCCATTTCCCAGACTGCTTCCCCATACAGTTAATACCCTTAATCTTCAGAGCGACAGGCGAGAGAGCGACAGGTGAGAGAGCGACAGGCGAGAGAGGTGAGGTAAGCCAGATGAGAGCACCTGTCCTGTACGCCTACTCAGAAAAAAAACAAACTAAAGAAACTCACTCCTTCTCTTTTATTTTTTGTTAAACCTCCTCCTTCTTCTTTCTCCCAGCCTATATGATGCCCTTCGAGGGATTTCCACAAGTCTTCTCTCGATTACAGCTGCTCTATGAATAACTATCAGCACATATATCTCCTTCAGGCTGCCCCTGTTACTGCTGTGGCTGTTGAGGAGGCTTTCCCCTCCCTTGACTGTTAAGCTTCTCTCCTCTCAGGTATTGCTGCTGTTTCAGTAAAACGTCGGCTGGCGGCTGGTGACCTTGCTGATGTTTCACAATTTTTTGTCGCTCCTTGGAGAGCCTTACATCTCTCGAACACTCCTTTTCTGACTGAAACCTTGTCAAGGAAACTACTGCTATGGGGTATACTGAGTAGGAAGTTTAACAAAAAAAAAGGAAAAAGGGAAAAAAAAAGAAGTAGAAAAGGGGTTTCTGCTGAGAGCAGTGGTGATATTACACAGGCCTCCATTTGCCTCAAAGGCATTTTTAAGGATCAAGCTTGACGAGTGTGGCTAAAATGTTAAAGACATTTTGAGCTCTGCTGACTTCGCTGACAGGAAACTCTCCTCAATAACCTACCTTGCATCACCATTGTCTGTGTGTGTATGTAAGTGTGTGTGTGTGTGGTCTATGTAATTGTGTGTCTGTGTGTGTGTGTGTGCGCGTCTGTGTGTGTGTGTGTGTGTGTGTGTGTGTGTGTGTGTGTGTGTGTGTGTGTGTGTGTGTGCGTGGTCTATGTAATTGTGTGTTTGTGTGTGTGTGCATGTGTGGCCTATGTAATTGTGTTTGTGTGTGTATGTGTGTGTGTAAGGATGTGTTGTGGGTTAGTGTGTGTGTGTGTGTGTGTTTGTGTGTAGTCTAAGTAATTGTGTGTGTGTGTGTGTGTGTGTGTGTGTGCATGTGTGTAGGCTGGGGGTCAGGGATTGGTGGAAAAAGAGGGTGTGATATGTTTTGTAGAAAAACACAGACTACCGCTGTGGTGTGAAGCAAACCGAATTAGCACGAGAAGCCATAAGAGCCTCTTGTCAGCTCGACTCGCTCATCACCATCTGTCACGTTCGGGGACATATCCAACTAACTCTTCACTACCGGCAGGGATAACAACACCGAGGCCACCGACGCCCAAGACACCATTAAAAGAAATATGCACGATGAAGAGGCAATCGCAGGAATCGGAGGCGCAGATTGGATTTGAACAAGTGCCATGGGGGCTGAAATCCAGCTCTGGCACCCCAACGGCCGACTAGAAAGACACCGATGATGAGACACTTACCCTGGGGTCCGGGGGGGGGGGGGGCGCTCCGATGATGAGACACTTACTTTCACTGGGGGGTGGGGGGGGGGGGGGGGGGTGGGGGGGGCACTAATGATGAGACACCTACTTTCACTGGAGGGTGGGGTTGGACACCGATGATAAGACGCTTACTTTCACTGGGGGGTGGACGGGGCACTGTTGATGAGACACTTACTTTCACTGGGGGGTGGAGGTGGAGGGGGCGCAGAGATTTATGATGGGGAGGGAGGAGAGGTTTGGGGAGGGGAGGGGAGGGAGGTGGGGAGGGAGGAGAGGTTTGGGGAGGGGAGGGGAGGGAGGTGGGGAGGTAGGGAGGGAGGAGAGGTTTGGGGAGGGGAGGGGAGGTGGTGGGGGAGGGGAGGGAGGTGGGGAGGTAGGGAGGGAGGAGAGGTTTGGGGAGGGGAGGGGAGGTGGTGTAAGCTGGTGAGAGGGTACAGGAAGCAATAGAGAGAGGAGAGGAAATGTGATAGTATGGGAGGAGAGTGGAGGGAGGGAAGTGATAAATTAGATCCAGTTTTTTTTTCTTATTGGCAGCCAAACACTTTTTTCCCGACTATAAATCTTTGATTCTGTACTCCTTTGTGCCATGGCATTTTCCGATGGTTTGAAAATCCTCACAATTTCACACCTCAGTTACTAAATGACTTCTGCTGTCCTGAAACCAATACTAATGCTGGGGCGCTGGGTGGGTGACATGGAGAGGAAGAGGGAGAGGCAGACGGGCCAGAAATTAGGAATGGCGGTGGTGGGGTCTGGACCCAGTCCAAACACCCTGAGCTACATGGGGGGGTTCTGCCAGTGCCCGGAAACACATTAGAAACCTAATGATGTGGGCCCAATTACTGAGTGCTCTGTTTCACCAAGACCCTTTTTGAAATGGAAATGATGTTACATCTTCTGACCTTCAAAGCAAAAAGGCAGTAACTACATATTTTGTCAAATTAAGTTTAGACTGGAAAGTGATTTTGTAACACCCTCTTTGTCTCGTGACTAAATCTTGCTACTTGCTATTAAAAAGGTATATAAAGGCATCACCACTATTATACATAGAGCATGTTTGACTGGGCAGTATGACAGCGTTAAAGGCATTTTCCTCAGTTTTTATGTTCACATAGTTAATGCACCTTGCCTTCGTAGGGCAGTACTGTCCAGGCACGTTCTTCCAGAACCATAACATTAGGTGCTATTTGTTAACATGAGCCTAATTCAAAAGCACATTAAAGTACTTTATATAACTACTATAATACTACTTATATAACTACTAACTACTTCCTATAAAGCATTTATTTTGCATTTGTTAACTCTTTGTTAACACTTTATTCATTATTTGTTCACAATTGATTTGACATAATTACTCATCAATAACTAATTTATAAACATCTAGGGGCAGCTGTGGTTAGGGAGTAGGTCTTGGGATCAGAGAGTTGCAGGTTTGATTCCCACCCTACCCATGGCTGAAATGCCCTTGAGCAAGGCATCTAACCCCACAGTGCTCCAGGGACTGTAACTGAATCCCTGTAAATAACTGTAAGTCGCTCTGGATAAGAGCATCAGCTAAGTGTAATGTAGTAGTGGTTGTAGTACTATCCACACTGAAGCAGACAGAGGGGATGATAGACAGACAGACAGAAACACAGGAGGAAGAGAGCAGGTAGCAGGTAGTATAAAGACCAAAGACATACAGACAGACATCCATCAGACAAACAGGCAGACGAAGTTAACAAATGCATAATACATACTTAAAGGCTTTTAATATTACATTTTTAATTTCATCTTAACAATTTAATCCCTAGCATAGAGTGTCACAGTGAAATAAACTCAAGGCTTTTTTTTTTATTCCAGGCCCCGAATAATGTTAGTGATCTCGTAGAGTTAGGTGTACCTTTGGCACTGCATACAGATTGGACAGCAGAGGTGGAAACTGACTTCACAAAATGTGAACCTTTACCAGCACCTGAGAAATAAAAGGTAAAAATCACACGCCACTCAACAGTACATCATTAAGACTGTTACAGGGTAGAGTGTCCAGGGCCTTACGAGTAGGCACACAGATACAGTAGTAGTTTGTGCCCGTTTATTTGCACACCACAAATGTAACAGTGAGCCAGTGACTATCAAAAGCAAAAGAAAAACCCAAAAGAAAACGTAGAAAATATATCTATAAACACTATGTACACTATTTACAAAAAAACACAGGCTGTAAGACACCAACAAAAAATCTGCAAAACTTTGCCAAAAGCTCAAAATCAAAACGTTCACAAATATCAAACAACTCACGCAACTGAGGATTTGGGAGCATCCAGACACATGTCTTTCCACCAACAAGCTCTCCCTACAAGTGAGAGATACCCCATTATAACGGGTACCTGGTTCTCCCATAGACAGTAGAAGAGAATGGGAAATAGTGATGTAAATGTTTCCCCAACATGAACAGAAAAGTAAACGGGCATGACTGTGGCTACAGCTTCGTATCCAACCAGTACAGTAAATTTTCTCCTGTGTGACAGAAACTCACTAGCATGATTGATGGCGTCATTTTTAGCATAATTTCAGATAAACGTTTCTTACAAGGCAATAACATGACAGATTTGCGATCGAAGCAAATATGTTTTGCTGTGTCCTCTCCGGTTTACAACAACGCCAATATCAAGGTACGGATGGCTTCTCATGTAAAGTTGTTTGATTTCAAAGTGACGCTAAAATGAATGGAAGTCAACGGAATGCTACATGCTATTGGGCCCTTTCCAGGTTGAGATTTCCCCATGGGTGCTTCAACTTCCGGATATATTCCTACCCCCTTGGGCTCTCCCTGCAGGTGGACCATACCATTGCCAGAACAAGCAGCAGGGGTGTTTCAGGCATACAGAGAAGAACTCTTAATTGTAGCGTTTAAAATGGTACCATAAACATAGAAATATTATCAGGCCTTATACAAAATGTCAACAAATGCTATTGATCGCTATTTCAGACACTGAAACAGATAATTAGTTTGACGAGGGTGCAACCATGCATGCTCGTGCACGTAACCAACAATATAACGTCCTCTAAACAAAGGCGAAAGCATTTAAACATTCAAGACTGCAGGCATACTACTGAGTAGTGGGAATGCTGATGTTACCAAAAATGTTTTAAATAAATGAGGCATTTTAACGAACCAAAGTTTTGTTGTTGTGTTGTTTGTGCGTGAGTGTAGAATGTTTGCATGTAAATATCTGTATAGCGAGTTAAACATGTGGGCACCCATGAGTTAACAAGCCAGACAAGATACACAGCATAACGGATGGAATATGACACGCACTGAAGTTTAAAGCAGTGCTTGAACACAACAGTAGCATGCAGATAAAAGTTTGTATGGGGAGATGGCGTTGCACGTGAGTAATGGCGGCTGTAATTAGGATGCCGTGATGTCGCACTCACAGGTTCGGCATCACAAAGACCTACACCTATTTTGTGCCCGGCAGCAATCAGCCACTTTCCTATTACTAAACCAGCATTTTCATGGTGGCTGGTGCAAATTTCCATCACTGTTAGAAAATGTATTACACATCACTCTGACTCACGGCTGGCAAACATGTGAGTGAAAACACAGGAAACCACACAAGGGACATAATACTTTATAACACTCTTGCTCTCAAACGCCATCTTATGTACAATCTCACATGAATACATAAAGGCAAAATGTCATCCCACATTAGAATATTAAAACTTACAGACATAAACATTCGCTAAGTACTACACTAAGTACTTCGGGGAATCACATCACAATCACAGGAAATGTTTACAGAGCCACAAGCTCTTCACAAACACGTACGGGCACACACACACACACACACACACACACACACACACATACACAAACACACACACACATGCACATAAACAAATATTCAACTCTCGCTGCACGCCAGAAGGCTTTTATCTTCTAGGCTTCTATTTCTCACCTACAACATGATCCATGATTTTGTTCAAATACCATGAAATCAACACAATAACTGAAATAAAGATTTCAATGGGATTCCACTTAATTTGTCTGCAATGTGACCACCTGTTTTACATTTTACAAACCAAGTCATGAAAAGGCTTTTCATTGAGTAACTGCCACTGAATGCAGCATAACTGCTTTATATAAACCATTAAGACACATTAACTCATCATACATTGGGGGAAAACTCCTTTAATATTACTGTCTACTGACCTTGATTTAGGTACTCATGGCTCTTCCTTTGTCAAGAATGATAAGCTGTTTTGCCTGGGTTGCTTGGTGATAAGATCACTGAAACACAGACTAATCTCTCCTCAGAGGGAGACACACATCGGCTGGTGAAACATAGGTCCCAGCACACTTCCGAGGACACAATATATACACAACATATACAGAACGTATACACAATGTATACACAATGTATGGGGTCAGTGGCATAGCCAGAAATCATAAAATGGGTGGGCCCAGAAAACAATCAGGTGGGCCTAGCCCAAAACACATAGGTTACTGTTATTACTTAAACAATCAATCACACAAAAAGAGCCTTCTGATTGGGTGGGCCCAGCCCAGCCCACCCATGGCTATACCTATGTGTGACCCCCTTTTTCTGGGCATGATTTTCTCCCATAAATATACAGAGCCAGAAACGGAACTGACACAGTAAGTAAATATACTAAGGCAGAAACTCAAGCATCTCGCTGTAGCTCTCTCTATATATGAGTAAGCACCACTATCGCAGCAAGGTAATCCCACCTGTCCCCAACAGATTAGGGGGAGACCAATCCTCCTTGTGTGCAACTTTAAAATCAGATAAATACACATCGACTCACTTCTCCCTCTTGATCCTTCTCTCTTTTCAGCAGCCTCTCTCCTGATCACTCAATCTTTCTCTCTCTTTCTTTCTCTCTCTCTGTCTTTCTCCCTCTCTCGCACTATTTATCTCTCACTTATCCTGTGTCCTTTTTGCTCTCACCATCTCTTTCTCCTTTTCAGCTCTCTCCTCTTCCTCTCCATCTTTTTTCTCTGTCCCTCTCCATTGTTGTCCCTCTTGTTCCTTCTTGTTGTAACAGGAAACATCAGATAAGTCTGTACCACTTTACTCTGGAGAGGGCAGCCATTTTGCTGACAGGTGAGCAGACATGGTCTCCAACATGGACCCTTGTAAGTTAAAGTGTGTGAAGGACAGCATAGGGTCATGGCCTGCAGTAACTGAAAAGCCTGTCAATGGTCTCGTTTTTCTTTTGAGCACCCTGCAGACACTACTGGACAACATTGACGTCCATCCAGAGTAAATGTCAGCCTCGCCTACACATGTGGGGAGAGAAAGTCATGTACAGAGGGGGGCGAGAAAGAAATGAAATATCAGATGGAAGGAGTGAAGTAAGACGGATGAATTGGAAACGTGTCAGGTCGTCGGCAGTGCAGCATTAGCTCAAAGGCATGAGCGAAAAACTCAAACACTCTAGTTTCTCCATCGCACTTTGGGGGCGAGACGAGAGAGTTATCTGCAGGAGGGGAGGCTATTTGTCAGGAACAATATAACCCCGGTGACACGGGCTGTCTTATAAAATGGGGTTGGCTGCTGTGAGGTGGCTTAGCCATGACAGCAGAAGCAGACATGTGTGGGGGGTCATGCAGGTTACTGTGTCGATTTTCAAGATCACTGGTAAAAGCTCACTGTAAATAATTTACACCCAAAAAGGGAGATTTGCCATCACAGTCGACTGTGAGTGAGTACTGCAGTATGAAATGGGATAGTTTCCTGTGTGGATAGCATGTGGACAGTATCCAACATAAAACAGCATTCTATTTTTCATTCAACACTTTTGTCACTGAGAGATACATACACACACGCACATAATAAGAAGGGGGGAGAGAGAGAGAGAGAGAGAGAGAGAGAGAGAGAGAGAGAGAGAGAGAGAGAGAGAGAGAGAGAGAGAGAGAGAGAGAGAGAGAGAGAGAGAGAGAGAGAGACAGACAGACAGACAGACGGGGAGAGAGAGAGCGAGAGAGAGATCTGATCATTATTATTCACAGGGACATAGGGTAACTGGCAGCTCCCACCTTTAAGATCTGCGGTCGGGTGAAAAAAATAAACATGTGAAAGGTTGAACTATAGACAGACATATGAAAGATTCAAGGAAAAGGTCGGAATTCTAAACAGTCTCACTCACTTCTGACAACAACTAAAGTCACAAGGGCAAATTAAAGTCAATTCTGGATAAACTCAAAGACACATGGTCAGAGTCATGAGTGGTGTGTTGCTATGAGATGTGTTGTTACAAATTAAATTGCTAATAATAGTGGACATACTGTCATTTGTGTTGATATGGGAGAAGAATCAACTGTTTGTTATATGTTCTCCTTTTTGTCTTTTATGAATGTTCTTTATTTATATGTGTTTGTATGTGATTTCTCCAGCTCTGCTCCACTGACGGGAACAAAACATACCTTTTCTTTCCCCCCATCTTTACCCTGGTAACTGTGGTGTAATGCAATAACAATAATGCTCTTATTTGGGAGGCATGTGGACGGAGGGGTTCGCTTCCGGTCCCTCAGTCATATAGCAAGTGAGCTGCTAGGTGAGCACAGGTTGCCCTGCTTTGTAATGGGTGAATCCGCTTGGGTGTTGAATAAAGAACAATAAAGAGATAACTTGACAGTAACTATGGTTTCCAGAGTTCTGTAGTGTATGATTTAGTGCAGTGTTGTCTGGCTGTATAGACCAATCATGACTGAAGGACACAAGTGCTAAGCAACGTATGTTTTGACAGATGGTACAGCCTTTTGAATCAACAATAACCAAGTATGCCTTGTCTGATTGCATCCTTTCATAAATAAAAATCCTAAAGACAGACCTGCCCGTTCAGGATTTCTGAGCTCTATTTATTTATTTACTTATTCATTTATTCATTTATTTATTTCCAAATGATAGATACCATGACAACCATGAGGGATGAGGGTAAGGAAAACAAAGCTCTATCTCTCTTGGGCACTTCAATTAAAAACTGCGCCAGTGACCCGTCGTGTAAAACATGTCTCAGGATGTCACGCACCACACCACAGAGTCTGAGCCCAAGACAAGTATGACTGAAGCCTAAGACAGGTATGACTGAAGCCTAAGAGAGGTATGACTGACATCTGAAAGCCATTGCCCTTTCCAACCCCCCAACCCCACTCCACTCCCCGGCAACACTTCACTTCACCCATTAAGCTCTGATTACAAGCCGCCCCCTCCTGCTTTTAACGATTCGCCGAAGGTGGCTGCATATGTACACCGCCTCGAAAACAAACAAGGGCATGTGGAGAGGGGGAGGGGGGGGGGAGGAGGAGAAGGAGAAGGAAAAGGAGGAGGGGAGGGGAAAATGGAGAATCGTTTACAAAAACATCTCGGCGGGGTTCTGTGCATCGGGGGAAGTTGGCCGCTGCCGCTGCAGCGGTCTGGGCTGATGAATGGGGGATGCCACGCGCTGACATTTTCCATATGAGGACTCGACAGGTGTTGCCATGCGTGCGGTGTGGTGCAGTCGATAGGGAAGGGAGGCCTGACAGACATATTATTGTTTTTTTGTTGTGTTTGTGTGTCTCTGTGTGTGGAAGTGAAGTTGTGTGTGTGTAGATGTGTCCGTGTGTGTGTGTGCATGCTCATCCATGTGTGCTTGTGTATGCGTGCTTCTGCTGCTGTGTGTGTGTGTGTGTGCTTGTCTATGCGTGCTTATGTGTGTGTGTGGTGTGCATGCATCCATGTGTGAGTGTGTGTGTGCTTGTCTATGCGTGCTTATTTGTGTGTGTGGTGTGTATGCATCCATGTGTGTGTGTGTGTGTGTGTGTGTGTGTGTGTGTGTGTGTGTGTGCTTGTCTCTGTTAATGTAGTGTTGGTGGTGGGGGGTAATGCCATGTCAGTCACATGGTGGCTGTAAGACGGATGTAGCGCCGGCAATTTGGAGCGAGCTTGATCACTCAGCCTGTGCGCTTACTCTTACACGGCAAACTGGTTGCTTGCTGTCACGCAAACGTGTGCCTCGTACAGTTATGGCACATGCAGGAAGAAATAGACTCTCATACAGTTACACACAGCACAAAGCTGTGGGAAAATAAAGAGGAAACTGGCTTTTCACAGGGCCGCTCACTCATTACACACAGGGCTATGTGTGTTCACTGCAAGGTAGATAACACCATTGCTGTACATTTTGTCCTGGATGGATGGATGGATGAATGGATGGATGGATGGATGGATGGATAGATGGATGGATGTATAGATAGGTGTTAGCGTATTTCCACTAAGGGGAAAAGCCTCAGACTTTTTATTGTTTTGCCTTTTTTATTTTTGAAACTTAACTCATGGCCCAAACCGTTAGGCAGCAAAGAATCTGTGCTGATTTGAAAATGTTCTGGGTTATAATATGGATGAATATTTTTAATGAGCTGTGATTAAAACAGTGCCATGATACAGCTGAAGAAGTTTTGAAAGTTTGCCAAGAGTTAAATCAAGAACATGAGAAAGAAAGAGAGACAGCAAGAAAGTGAGAGCGAGAGAGAGCGAGAGAGATAGGAAAAGAGAGAGAGAGGGGGGTCTGGGGGCATCCCAACGGGGCTCTTAGCCAGTGACTGACTCTCTATTTCATGCACACATACAGTACACACACACACACACACACACACATTTGAAAGACAGTATCAGCTCAGTCTGTTAGATGGTATACGGGATGGGGATACGGTAGTGATGGGCACAAAGGATATCAAAGACACCTGGGGGATTTTCTCTGTCTCTCTCTCGGACTGTCAGTGTCTCTCACACTCTCACACACACACAGATGAACAGGTACAAATTTCCCTCACTACACACACTCACATAAACACATGCACACCCACATGCACACATACTCACACGCACACATGCACACACACACACACACACACCCTCAGGTCCTCCCTAGCAGCCATCTCTCCATCCATCTCGGTGCCAGGTGGGGGTCAGTGTGGTCGGGTCCCCTGCCCACAGCCGTCACACGTCCAGGTGTCATGTGACCAGGGTGTGGAATGTGCCGCCACCATCGACACTCTTGGGGCAACTCCAGTTATGGAGGGGAAAGGTCACATGGGCAGTGGTGGTGTGTTGTTTGTACTGTATGTAGGGGTGTGTGTGTGTGTGTGTGTGTGTGTGTGTGTGTGTGTGTGTGTGTGTGTGTGTGGCACAAGAGAGGTGGTCGGACACACAGTGGTGGGCTTAGGGTCGACCGAAGTTGTCACTCACACCACAAAGCAGAATTTATTCGTCACCGCCATCGTTGCTGTTTGGACGGCTTTAGCTCTGGAATCTAGCTCTGCAGGGGAAAGGTCACACGGGATGTGGGTGTGGTGGGGGGGTTGAGGGGTGGCGTGTGGAGGGAGGGAGGGAGGCAGGTGGAGGAGGGGGGATGGGGGTGCACACAGCGGTGTTGAGAGTCACCCAAAGCTGCCACTCACACCACAAAGCCGGCCAATCGGAAAGCTGCCTGCAGCCTTGGGCACATGATGCAACACTCTGACAGGACTCTACGTGGCTGATAAGGACAGACAAGGACTTCAGGTGGATTTCCTTAAGGACAGATGCACAGCCAAGCTTTCACTGCCTTTCTTGTTGGCTTATGTCAACTTAAGCAACACGGTTAAAGACCTGTCTCAGTTCTTGGCACACAGGATGTTTTTTTACTCTCTTTTCTTGTGACCCACAGGAATTAACTTGCTTGTTTTTTTTCTTTTCAAACTGAGAAAAAAACTGCCTGATTTTAGAAGGCTGGTGAGTTGTGTTGGTGTTCAGAAATTCAACAAAAAGAATGTGATATTCAATCGAACACTGACACATGGGAGGGGGAAAATACATGAACCTGTCAGTGATTTTAAAGACTGTTCCAAGAACACATCTTCTCCTAACAACTTACTCTGTAATGACTCATGTTGACTGGGCTTGATTGTAAGCTGCTTTGTGTCCTCTATTGTAAGTTGCTTTGGATAAAAGAATCCGCTAAGTATAATGTAGAGTAATGTAATATGTAATAAAAGTCTGGCAAAAATTCTGGATTAGAAATGTAAAATTAGCAATGTAAACAGTCATAAGTATTCTCACTGTAAATAACTTCCTTCTGTGATGGCTCCAGGAAGGCTCTCAATGGCTAAATTGTGAGGCTCTCTTTTGATACCCTTGCATTTGTGGTCAGCATTAGGCTTCCGTAGGTGTGTTTGTGTGCGCATGTGTTTGTGTGTGTGTGTGTGTGTGTTTGTGTGTGTGTGTGTGTGTGTGTGTGTGTGTGTGTGTGTGTGTGTGTGTGTGTGTGTGCGTGCATGTGTGTATGCGTGTGTGTGGGTGTGTGTGCGTGTGTGTGTTTGCATTTGTGTGTGTGCCACTAGTGGCCTGGAGAGTGAGTAAGAGGTCCTAATTGAAAGGAGGGCTAATCCGCATGCTGCGTGGGGCTCTCACCTTCTGGTCGTGGCTGTAGGCCAGGGCCCAGTCCTCCTGGGTGGGGTGGAAGAGCAGGCTGAGCACGTAGAAGCTGAGCCGATACTTCTGGTAGCTGGCTCCCTCGTCCGAGCTGATGAGGACACTGCTCTCAAACTCTGGGTCAGTCAATATCAGTATCTAGGAAAGAAACAACGCAAAAGTGAGAAAACATGGTGAGAAAGAGTGAGAGAAAGAAAGAGAGAAAATGATAGAAAAAGTTGGAGAGAGAGACAGAGAGACAGATAGAGAAGATGAGAAAAAGAGACAGACAGACAGACAGAAAGACAGACAGAGAAGAGGGAGGGAGACAGAGTCGAAGAGAGAGAGAGAGAGACAGAGAGACAGAGACAGAGACAGAGAAACAGGAGAGAGAGAGGGAAAGAGAGAGAATGAGAGAGATAAAGAGGGAGAGAGAGAGAGAGTACAGGCGGTCACTGGAGTGCCTGATGGAGTAACAAAGAAAAGTTTCTTGCTTAGATGAAACAAATTTCCAAAAGGATTGACTCATTTTACAACCATTAAGCTCCATGGACCAACACAATCTCTGTTGTTGTGTTTCCATGGTTTTGAGGCCTTGCACTGCAAGTTCACACAGAGCACTGTTTCTTCCCTCTAACATTGCCTTTCTCAGTGATACACTCTCTTATTAATGAGATGAGCCACGGTTCTGCTTTCTCACTTTTGCCTTTTAACTTTGTGAAATTGCCAAGCTAACCACAGGGTTTTATTAAGTAGGTGTTAGTAAGTGGATAACAGATCAGCGCTAAGTGCTTATGGGGCAAAGTGCTGGCATCAGCACCAACCTCCCATCTTCATGCCACCCCCCCCCTCCCCCCCACCCCTAAATCATGATCATGCTGCTGAACCCCAGGGGGTTTGGTTGTGCAAGGGTTGCCTATTTTTACTGCTTGATCCTTGGTGTTCCCAAGGCCTCCACCACATGCGTACCAACACATAATCACTTCTTCACTTAATAGGAAGACAAATCCCTGCTTTGGAAATTAATCCTTGAAAAAATCGCATCCTGATGGATTACATTTGCCAACACGTATAACACATGCTTTATTGGAAACAGCTGGATTTACAAGCTTGAGCAACTCAGAATACAAGACAACTTATGGAAATGAGAGAGAGCGAGAGAGAGAGCGAGAGAGAGAGAGAGAGAGAGACAGAGACAGAGACAGAGACAGAGGGAAAAATAAATTGCATTTAACCAAGAGTTCAAGTTTTGACAAAATTACTTCTCATGTCTCTTATTTGATTCATGCACATATGTAAACATATGTTTCTGTTTCTTTAGTGTTGTAGTTCATCTCTCGTAAACACAACTGTCAACTTTTCCATTAACCATTATTACTTTCACAATAGTTCCATGTCTGATTTTTTTTATTATTTGATTTTTTTCATTTCTTTTTCATTTATTCAATTTGTACCGTCAGCATCTTCTTTTATGAAAGTAATCCATATAATATGGCTGCCACTCAACCGCCCCGCTAACCTTGCCATCCAGCCCCAGCTAAGAGCAGCTTACACACTTCCTTCATCTGCCCCTGCAGAAAAGAAAAAATGCTTCCGCAGGGCAAATTAATGATAACTAAACGACAAGAAAAACCTGTTCTCCGAAAGAAAGTCGGTGTTACTTGGGGTGGGCGGATGCATTTTGTTTTGTTTTGCTTTTAGATGCCAGTGGTGACCACTTGCGGGATCGAAAGCTTGTGCTAAAAAAAACACCACCACGCTACGACCACCGCTACTGTTGCTGCTACCACCACCAGCGTACTCTCCTCAACTGGATTTGAATTGGAAAAACAGCAGCGCATTTGTCACTGACAGAAATACCAGCCCTTCTTTCCACAGATTTAACTGTGAATCCTCCCTGGTGGTGATTTAGATAAATTGTTTTTCATTAGGAGCCAATAAACACACTCTGGATTCCTCGCCAGGCTTTTTCCCCTCCACCCTCTCTCTCCCTCTCTTTTTTCTCTCCTCCACACTGTTCTGTTCATTATTTTTTCTGTACGGTTGTCTTGTTTTGTCCTTCATGACTGAGACAGAGTGGAGACAGAGTGGATGGTTGGGATACCTCCATATCACAAGCTGTGTGTGTCGTGCATGGGAGCGAGATCTTGCCTTCTGTAATTTATGGTTTTTAAAAGTCTAGTCATTTTCCATTATGTCAAATTAATTTGACAGTGTTTATTATACGTGGGGAAAATTACATTTCACCTTCCATTCCTGACTGCCCATGTTAGTGTCAGAGTGACAGAGGCGTTGTGCCGATACATTTAGAACAGACATATCTGCCCTACAAAGCCAAAAGGCAGTAACTACACATTTAGTCAATACATCTAACACCTCTTTAGTCTTGTGACTAAATCTCTTGCTTCTTCCTGTTAAAAAAAGTACATACAAAAGTTTCACTACTATTATACTTACAACATGTTAGACTGGGCAGTGTGACAACTTTGAAGTGAGTTTTTACTTTGCGCCTATCTTGTATATGCTTTGTTATTTATGTACAGTACAGGATGTGGATTTGATCAAAAAGGTTGATCATGAAAATAGATATCAACTCTGTGCCCACCTAAAAATTTGACATCCTTGGTCTGCACTGTTGAAAAAAATCATGAGTGTGTTGTCAGACTAGCTGTAATACAGACTTGGGCCAAAGGTCTTTCACACAAGCCGTGTGCGTGATTTCATAGTTTGATGAGACATTTGAGCAAACTTGTTATGCCACTGGAACAGTTTTACTTTTAGACATAAAAGTAAAACCGTTCTATCTGACTTAGTCACAACTGGTGTATTCTGGCTAGCTCCCAGATTTAAAAAATGCAGCAAGGGTTATTAAAAAACACACACACACACACACACACACACACACACACACACACACACACACACACACACACACACGCACACACACACACACACACACACACTATCAACACCTGCTGCAGATCTGTGAAGAGACCCACTTTAAAAATCAGATTTTTTTTTCTTCTTTTGATTTTCCTGTTCTTCTTTTTTTGAGTCATTGATTTGCGTGTGTCCGCGGCAGGACTGCAATTCCTTGGTAAAGTGCTTGGCTTGGCTTGACTTTTGAGATCTCTTCTTACCATTGTGATCCTACTGTTGCTCCGTAACATTTCCCCACAACGTGACATATTTTCAGAGGCGGGTGCGTTCACACTTGAGCTGCCCTGCTCTGAAACTGGGGGGCCACGGGGAGCGGGGGAGCCAATTTTTAGCAAACACGAGCGTGGACGATTTAAACTGGGCCAGGCCCTGAGCTATGGGCTAACTCAGAGCGAGACCAGGGCTGGCTGGAACATATTTGTGCCCTCACACACATACACCTACACACTGTAACACACACAACCTACAGTATCTCACAAAAGTGAGTACACCCTTCACATTTTACCAAAAAAATTGCTAACACATACTACACAAATGAAACGTCGATATGTTTCTGAGTTGTCAATGTACAGCTTGTGTACCAGTATTAATTTGCTGTCCTCTGAAAACAACTTTACACACAGGCATTTTTGTATAAATAGCAGGCCACAAAAGTGAGTACACCCTGAATGATAACTGTACATATCATTCAACCATAAAACCCACTTGTCCTATTTATCATTTTTGTGTTTTGGTCTGCTCAACTGGACCATACAAATTCGTGTTTCATGTATTGGAGCTATTCATTTTACTCTTTTGGCTATAATTCTGTTATATTATCCACTGGATGACCAATATGGCTCCTCATGGCAAAAAAGAAAACTCAGGACTTGAGAAATGGAATTGTTGCTTTACAGAATGATGGCCTATGCTACGAAAAATCAGCAACACAATGAAACTGAGCTACACCATCATGGACTGAGTCATTAGGTGGTTTTCCAAAACGTGTGCATTGTCAGAACAGGCATTGACAGGATCAGTCAAAGAAGTTGGGTCCACACACTCGGTGTCAGATGCAAAAGTTGGCTTCAAAAAATAAATGCATGAGTGCAGCCAGCATTGCTGCAGAGGTTTGAGGTGGGAGGTCAGACTGACAGAGCTAAAATAATATGGGACATAGTGCAACAACTCGGTCTTCATGGTCGTCCTTCCAGATGAAAGCCTCTTTTAAAACTTGATCATAAAAAAGCCAGAAAACCGTTTGCAGAAGACATGCAGTCCAAAAGCATGAATTCCTGAAACCATATCCTGTGGTCTGACGAGATTTAAATAAACTTTTTTGGCTTAAATGATGTTAGTCATCTGTGGCAGCGGCCTGTTTAACAGTACCATTACAATTGTGCCTTGCCTACAATCAAGCCTAGTAGTGGTAGCATCATGGTTTGGGGCTGCTTCAATGCTGCCAGCACTGGGCAACTGCAGTTCACAAGGAATCATGGATTGCAACATGTGCTGTGGCATTCTGAAGCAGAACATGATGCCCCCCCACCCCTTCAGAAACTGGCACACAACAGTTGTTTTCATCATGATAACAACCCCTAACACACCTCCAAGATGACCACTGCCTTCCTGAAGAAGTTTAAAGTGAAGGTAATGCAGTGGCCAAGTATGTTTCCAGACCTGAACCCTATTGAGTACCCGTGGGGCATCCTTAAACAGGAGATGAAGGAGCACCAGTGACTAACATCTCCCAGGTCCATAATGCCATAATGGAGGAATAGAAAAGGATCACAAAAACCACCTGTGCAGCTCTGGTGAATTTTATATTAAGGCAGTGGTAGATAAAAATGGTGCCCACTTTAAAAAAATGACAATTTTGACACAATTTGCACATGTTCACTGTGGGGTGTACTCACTTTTGTGGCCTGCTATGTACACAATTATGCCTGTGTGTAAAGTTGTTTTCACACACACACACACACACACATACAAGCATGCACACACACACACCCACAACGTACATACATACACACACAAACACACCTACATAGACACACACACAAACACACACACCTAAACACACACACACACACACACACACACACACACACACACACACACAGGTCTAATGCTGGCACACACTCAAACCAACACACACAGGCTTTGAAATTACATTTGTGTCACACAGTCAACATCGACAGTTATCACAGATGGGTATAATATGCTTGTTTTTCATTACAATGGGACACACAGTGCACAGTATCATATCCTTGTCCTGAGCCTTTGAACAAGTCCCTTCATTATCAGCCTGCATCTCTCCTCTTCAGACAGACAGACAGACACACACACACACACACACACACACACACACACACACACACTTACAGCTACTTAGACACACACCTACACTTCAGATACAGCTCAGCTGTCTGACTGCATTCACTGGTCATTTACTGGGACCAACACCAAGATCTCAGTCTGCTTTGGTAACACTGAAGAGCAAGCAGTACGTACTAGTCTGATATACAGAATCAATCTATCGATCAATAAATCAACCAGTCTATCTGTATGTCTGAAAGTCTGCCTGTCTGTCTGCCCATCTGTGTGTCTATGTATATACGTATATCTGCCTGTTCTGTCATGTAATTATTCATCCGTTGTTAGCTATAATTATTATCTATTGACCTACCAACATCAGTAATGCTATAATTGCTATATATTGACCTTCTGATGTCATCAGTGATGCTATAATTGACCTACTGACATCACCAGACAGTGACATTATCAAACTTTACCAAATGCGTTATCTTTCGTGTGCTATCCGTTTATTTTAGAGAGAGAGAGAGAGAGAGAGAGAGAGAGAGAGAGAGAGAGAGAGAGAGAAAGAGAGAGAGAAAGGCCACAACACTTTGGCAAGGAATTAGGTTTTCCTCTTGTGTGCGCATGTGCCACTGGTGAACAAATGTGTCCTCTCTGAACAAAAAGCAGTGAGTGGATGCTTAGGGAGAGATCTATATGAGGTGGGGTGGTGGAGAAGGGTGTGGTGGTGGAGTGGGGTGGGGTGGTGGAGTGGGGTGGGGTGGTGGAGAGAGAGTGGGGTGGTGGAGTGGGGTGGGGTGGTGGAGAGAGAGTGGGGTGGTGGAGAGAGAGTGGGGTGGTGCAGAGGGGTGTGGTGGTGGAGAGAGAGTGGGGTGGTGGAGAGAGTGTGGGGTGGTGGAGAGGGGTGGGGTGGTGAAGTGGGGTGGGGTGGTGGAGAGGGGTGGGGTGGTGGAGAGAGAGTGGGGTGGTGGAGAGGGGTGTGGTGATGGAGAGAGTGGGGTGGTGGAGAGGGGTGGGGTGATGGAGAGAGTGTGGGGTGGTGGAGAGGGGTGGGGTGGTGGAGAGGGAGTGGGGTGGTGGAGAGGGAGGCAGGAAGGGAGACAGGGAGGGAGGGCTGGGGACACTGAGCATCAGAGGGAGAGTGGATGGAGGGTGGGGGTGAGGTGAGGGATGACCTCTCGGCCTTATCAGAATCAAGAGCACAGGGGAGTGTGTGTGTGTGTGTGTGTGTGTGATAGGGTGGGATGATGGGGGTAAGGTAAGGTGGTGGTGCTAATCTGTATTCAGTAGGTGGAAGAAAGGAGGGGTGGGGAGTTAGATTGTCTGTGAGAACCACCACCATCCACCCACCCCACCCACCCAGCAAGCCCCCCTGTCCCATCTCCCTGGTGAAGCTATCAAGCCTGGCATTAACAATAGGAGCAGCATGGCTCCCTTAGCAAATTAATCATGTCAGCCGGGATCAATTGTACCCTATCAGTAGAAGAGGGTTGTGGATGAGAAACAAATTGCCCTCTCTCTCTCTCTCTCTCTCTCTCTCTCTCTTCTCTATCTCTCTCTCTCTCTGTCCAACGCACTCTCTGTCTGTGTCTTTCTCTGTGTCTCTCTCTTCTCTCTCTCTCTCTCACTGCTGTTTGCTGCTGCAAAAGTAGTGGCACATTCATGTGCATGCCAGCCTGCAGTCACAAAGGGTTGATAGGGTGGTGCGTGCAATGGGTTGGGCTTTCGCAATACTGGAATTCTGGGCGTCTCGTTAGGAATGGCAGGACAGAAATGTCACAACTATCATTCAAAGTGAAGGATGGCATTGAGCTAAAGGTTAGCCACAGCTCCACTTAAAAAGGTTGGCTTATGTAAGGTGACAAAACAGCTCATCCATCCATAAACTTCTAAAGTTCTATCAGGACTGCTTTAGCCAAAATAATATGCAAATGTTGCATTACTATAACACTGTTCTGGGACCCCCTGCCCTTCCATTTGTCTTGCAAAGAGAGTTGACTCTGTGGCCTGCAGGAACTAACATCAAAGATGGTAGATAGGTGGAGTAAGATACTTCATGGTAGTTCATGTCTATGGGAGCAAAGTGGGGATCAGTTCTGGCCTGCATGAAGGCGCGTGCCGTTAACGTACAGTGACTGATGCTTCTACGCCTTATGGTTGGTCCTCACATGAGGAGGGGCACTCATCCCCCATCATGGTTCCAGGAAGTGCCTCGTCATAATGAATTCTGGGATATCTACCATCTTTGTTAACACTATGCTTGATGAAATTGCACTAACAAGATGTGTCAAAGGCCATAAAAGTCAAATGCCACCACACAACCTTAATTCCTTAATTCATCCCTGTATGGATGGCTACTCAGTGGGAGAGCTAAAAGCGATGCCATTGCTTGCTGACTGAGCTTTTTAACTACTGGGGAATTCTACAGTATGTGTTCTATGATTCTATGTCTATATTTGTACTATGGACCCTCCTTGTGTCCTGAATAAATCTTGATTGAATGATTGACTGATTGACTGACTGACTGACCGATTGATTGATTGATTGATTGATTGATTGATTGGCTGTTAAAGTGTGAGTATGTACGCTGCATTCAGGCATTTGTGATTGGATGAAGGCATGACTAACAGTTTTAAAGTTCACAGAAGGTATTTGACCACCAGGAAGTAAGCTTATGCCTATGGGGTGTAGCCAGGCTCTTTGCAGTGAACAAAGTGAACAAGACTAAAACCTCCAGGCTCCTGAGCAAGACCTACAACAAGCACAATAAAAGGGAAGGATGGCCACTGAAGTAATTATAACAAAGCACTCAGTGACATTTGTACAAAAAAGCTCCTGACAAATGCTTCTTTGGAGCTGGGGCAATTTACAAGGGAGCCGAGAGTGGTTTTCAGTGAGCTTTGCTTTTCACTACAGAAGAGTAAAAGGTAAAAGTGTCAAGTGTCTCTGAGCCTTAGCTTTCCTTCATGAGTGAATTAAAAAGTCCTCAAGAAAATAAAGCAACTCCCAGGTAAGTGTCTCAGATGGCCGAGATCACTGAAAAATCATGAATAAATTAGGTCTATAGTTTGAAATGTTCTTGGCTGTGTTTTGGTTGGTTTTACAAATCTAGATGTCTGTAATTTGCTTCCATAGTGGTGTCCAGAGAAATTAACTTGTGTATCAAAAACTCTTTCCAACAAATATATTTGTTACTCTCTATCATTTTTATATTTTAGGATACAATCAATTTGAATGGAAATTGTATCATATAAAACTATAATGAAAGGACAGTAGCTATAAAACTGGCATACCACCCACACTGGTAAGATCTCCTAGGCCTGTGCAAAAAATCGATACGATTTAAAAATCCAGTTGGCAGGTTAAATCGATTCATTTTCCCTGAAACTCGAGTTAAAAGATTTTGGTAACGCTTTATATTAAGGTCCTTGTAATAACCATTAATAGTCAATAGTTAATAGGCAATAAGGTCCTTATAAGTGCATATAAGATGCTTATTGACATTATTATGTGTTTATAAGACTACAATGGTCTCATTATAATGTAGTTAATAGCAGACTATAAGATATTTATAAGAACCTATAAGAAACTTGTTAACTGTTTGTTAATGCTTAATGAGTATTTTATAATTGTTCATAATAACATTACAAACACATATATTGAACTAGCCCAACCATTATGTCGTTGTCATGCCTTTACTAATCTTTATTGTTTGATCTATTAACATTAAAGGTGTACTTCCATCGTGTTTTCATTAATTTTGCGGTGTTCTCTAGTATTAATAATTGCCCTGTGCGCTGGTGTTAATAAAAAAAATGTTCTAGTGCTTCTGTTTCAGGCTGTTTTAGTTTGGTAGAGGGGGTGGGGCGGGGAGAACGACACGATTTCACCAGAGGCACGCTCCCTGCAGCTTCCTTTGCCCCACAGTCAACTTGATAGCAGAGTGGTAAAGGGCCAAGTCAACTTGACAGCGCTAAAACTGCACACAGAATGTCTACGGAGATACAGCCGTATGTGTTTGATCCTGAATCCGAAGAGGAAGGAGAGATGGCACAAGCACAGTCGCTTCCTCACCGTTTGTCAATGAACGTTTCAGAATGGTAATATTTGCATGACAAAACACTGCAAGTGCCCGGCTAAATGCAGTTCAGTCATTCAACTAGCCTGCTAATCTTATGCCAGTCAGTCAAACAGGCTAACATTATTTAATTAAAGCCCATTCGGTCAGTTTCTCTTATATGTATCTCCGCATCTACGTCACGCCGGAGGCACTTTTAGCATTGGGTCGTTTTTCCGCCTGTTGTCTTCTTTTGACTGATATAGAAAACGGGGATAGAAAAACATTTTGATATGCAGCATGCATATGCAACTCGGGGTGACCTATCATATTTCAAAAGAGCAAGTACCAAACGGTTTCTCGTGGAAGTACACCTTTAATATATACTTTACTGGTCATCTATTATAAGTTAACTATGCACTTGTTTACAGTTAACTGTGCTTTTTGCAGGTACCGGATCTAAAGCAAGAACAGTGTCTTATAAAGACTGATAAAGCCTTTATTGTGCATTATTAAGCCTTTAGGAATACTTTTGGATTGTTGTTTGCATTTGTTTATGGGTAAAGATTTTCACAAATTCCACATCTGGAATGAACATTACATGTGGTCAATGTTGATACTGTATGATGGAAGAAAAACATTTATATATACAATATTACAAATGTAAAAATATTGCTTCTTTTGCACCACCAATACACCAATAAACCGACTTTCACAACAAAATGAATAGACATGGGAGATGTCCATAACCTAAACTATGCCAGCAATTTAAAAAAAATAAGGTGACCAATGTTGATTAACAGACTACTCCTACTTGGCTATCTGCCTTTGTGTTGCAGTGTCATCCTGGTAAAGCCACTTCTCGTTTTTATCTTCTTCCTTTGCTTTTCACGGGCAGTCTACATCCGTTCTTCTTTTTTGCGCTTCTGGCAAGCTTTTATTTTGAAGACGGACTGTAAAACCGACTCTTGCAGGTTAAGCTAGCGACCCTCTGGCCACACAATCAACGTGAACATCCTTCTAATACCGCATGCAAAATAGAGGGAGAGGACCAAACATTTTCACCTCGAGGAGAATACAAACCCGTTCTGAATCTCAAAAAGATAATGCTGACAAGAGGAGCTGTTGTGATGTGGAGGATGACTCTTTTGGTAAGTTTTGACTGCAGCTAACTAGTTAGTGTACATTCAAACATGCAGCTACTGTAGATATGTAGCTATATTAATTCCATGAAGAGAGGAGCTATAATGTTTCCATAAATGTAGCCTAACCTGCCCAACCTAGCCAAAGCTAGTCATATAAGCAACTTGTTTCCTACTGTTTTCTTCGTTACAAATACTAACGGCAATACCATGTGACAAAATGTTTATGCAACAGCTAACTTATTTTGTCTCCAGCTATGCCAATTTACAGGCAGGTTAGGCTACATTTATGGAAACATTATAGCTCCTCTCTTCATGGAATTAATATAGCTTCTCTCTTTTCTCTGAAATGTTTGTAACTAAGAAAGCTTTAGGAAGTAGTTTTCTTACACTGTATGACTAGCTTTGGCTAGTTAGCTACATATCTACAGTAGGTGCATGTTTGAATGTACACTAACTAGTTAGCTGCAGTTAAAACTTACCAGAAGAGTTATCCTCCATATCACAACAGCTCATCTTTCAGCATTATTTTCAAATCCAGAACGAGTTGGTTTATATTTTAAGAAAATATGTCACATCAATAAATGACGACATTGGGCTTCACCGTTGAATGATTTGTTGTGTTAAGCCATTTTTTCCTTCTATCATACAGTATAGACCTTGACCACATGTATTGTTCATTCCAGATGTGAAATTTCTGAAAATCATTAGCCATAAATAAATGCATAATAGAAGATTTAAGAAGGAACATCTTAACTAGACTTAATTAGGCATTGTTCTCGCTTTAGATCTGGTACCTGCAAAAAGCATAGTTAACTGTTAACAAGTGCTAGTTACCTGATAACAAGGCCATAATAAAGTACAGTTTATTTTAATAAAACAATCAAAAAGTATTCTTAAAGGCTTAATAATGCACAATAAAGGATTTATCAGTCTTTATAAGACACTGTTCTCGCTTTAGATCCGGTACCTGCAAAACGCACAGTTAACTTACAATAGATGACCAGTAAAGTATATATTAATGTTAAAATCAAACAATAAAGATTAGTAAAGGCATGATAAAGACATAATGGTTAGGCTAGTTGAGTCAATATATGTGTTTGTAATGTTATTATGAACAATTATAAAATACTCATGAAACATTAACAAACAGTTAACAAGTTACTTATAAGTTCTTATAAATATCTTATAGTCTGCTATTAACTACATTATAATGAGACCATTATAGTCTTATAAACACATAATAATGTCAATAAGCATCTTATATGCACTTATAAGGACCTTGTTGCCTATTAACTATTGACTATTAACGCTTATTACAAGGACCTTAATATAAAGCGTTACCAAGATTTTTTTTAAATCCCGTCCCCATTCAGTTTATATTCCAAATGCACAGCGCATGCATTTCATTTTTACATTCGCCAAGACCCAAGGCTATCCCTACTGCACTTCCTGCAGTGCGTTTTCTCTCGAACCCCCAGTAACATCACATGCACAAACAAACATGGCGACAGAAACAGACGGTGAGAAAGAGGGGCTCCTGCCCAAAAGTCCCACACGTCTGTAATTTGGAATTGGTTTCGTTTTGCAGCATCTGCTGAACACCAAACAACGCCTCGTTGCAACTTGTGTCTGAAAGCGGTTATCATAAGTGGTAGCAGGACGACCAATTTGTTTCAGCATTTGAAGCACAAACATCCGTCTGAGGGCTCATACACTTCGGAGTATTCTCAATACAAGAAGAGCATCAATCGCTAGTCTTCTGTCGACCACTCGAGCTATAAAAAATGGCAGCCTC
>CM050199.1:8995000-9065000 GCA_027475355.1 Coilia nasus
TGTGCGTGTGTGTCTGTGTTTGTGTGTATTTTTTGTGTGTGTCATGTGTCTGATACATGTTGGTATGTGTGTATGTGTCTGTATGTATGTATGTATGTGTGTGTGTGTGTGTGTGTGTGTGTGTGTGTGTGTAGGTGGTATATTCCACCTTTACTGCACTGCCATGTTATCTCTGCTTAGTACAGTATAAGAGAGGGAAGGGCGCTATAGTGACACATCCTGTTGGGCATAAACAACACAGATTGGTCCTGATTGGCCACTGATTGCCTTTAAATGGCTGGCCTTGTTTACAGTATGCCTGCGAGCTAGCGCGGGCTGTAGCAACAATGCAGCAATGCAAACAGATCTGGCTGTCTCACTGGGAAAGGAGGAGAGGATTGTTTTTCTAGGAAGAGAAGGGGGTGGGTTGAGATGAGGAGAAGTTCTCATTTTAACAAGGTACACTGCAGTCAGTCAATAGACACTTGAGTGGGTAGATTTTGACTAATGACTAAGGTTTTCACTTTAAAGTTGGAGAATCTCTCATACTTGTTCTCTCTCTCTCTCTCTCTCTCTCTCTCTCTCTCTCTCTCTCTCTCTCTCTCTCTCTCTCTCTCTCTCTCTCTCTTTTGTTTGTGTGTAAACATAAGACAACAGCAGTCGTTCCCAAAAGTGCCTCATCCACCTACTTTAGCCCATGCGGCCCTATTAGGAGCTGTTTTTATTCCGCTATTCCCTCTACTCTACCCTGCTAAACCAGTTGCTTCTGTTGGCAGCCTGCCTTCGAGGCAGCTGTAAAACCGCCTTCGTCAGGAAACGGTCTTTGTGTGAGGCAGTAGTTTCACATTGTTTGCAATTACACAACACAATAAACACCAACCAAGATGTCATTCAAGTGTGTATGAGCGTAGCTCAGCCGAGTTGAAACAGGGAATTCTACGGGATGTTTATTTATTTTTGTTTGTAATTACACAACATAATAAACACCAACAAAGATGCCATTCAAGTCTGTATAAAAACATTTTTCAACAGAGTCGACGCCAAGAGAGACATTAACCAATCACCAATTGGGCGCCCTGTGAAAATGCTCCAATCAAAGCGCACTGAAGGGAACACAGTTGTAAATGAATAATGTATGCATTTTCCAAACGACTACTTTGAACATAAGATATGGTGTGTTTAGGAGTTGGGGTTTGGGGGGTTTGAGAGAATATGGGGAGGAGGGAGGAGGTGGGGGATGCTCTCCTCCAAACCCGGCTGTTAATAATTTAGTGGCGGGAAATGAGCTGTTAGTGGGAATAATCCCTCAGGAGCCTCATATTTATCCATCACGCTGCTTAAAACATCACATCAGTCGCCCGGAGAGCGTGCATGCAATCACAGGAACATCCCAGCCAGCATTCCCTGGAGTCTGTGTGTGTGTGTGTATGTGTGCCTGTGTGTGTGTGTATGTGTGCCTGTGTGTGTGTGTGTGTGTGTGTGTGTGTGTGTGTGTGCCTGTGCATGTGTGTATGTGTGTGTGTTTCTGTATGTATACGTACATTATGTGTGTGAGGGTGTCTTTTGTCTGTGTATGTCTTTGTGTTTGTGTGTGTATGTGACTTTGCGTATGTTTGTTTGTTTGTGTGTACCAGATGAGGTGATTAAAAAAACATGTAACAATTTCAATTTCCCCTCGGGGATTAATAAAGTATTCTGATTATAAGTCTGATCTGTTGGGATACAAAACAAACTTCTCCAGTACATAAGTGCACATCCAAAAGCACTCACACACTGATACAAATGCATTCATCATAAACCAGCACACAAGCCTGAACACTACACCCAGTTGAATACCAAATACCAAGAAAAGTGATGTGAGCTATGTGTACATGTTCGTGTGTGTGTGTGTGTGTGTGTGTCGGTCTGTTTGTGTGTACCCCCTCAAGAAGCCAGCTACAGCCGTAATGGATTCCTGGAGGGGGAAATGACGCATTCATCTTTCTCCTTGACCAGCATCTCTCTCTCTCTCTCTCTCTCTCTCATTCATCTCAACCCAGAGCCCCCTCACCCACCAAACTCGCTATCAACAGGATATTAAAAAGACCTTGAGACCCTTGTGGGCTTCCGTATGAGGAAGTACCTGCTCTCTCTTCCCATTCATAGGTCTATCTGAGCCCTGTGTGGGTGCATTATCGCCTTATCTTTTGCCTAAGTAGGCTCCTCAGAATAGAGAAGACGGATAGTTTGGGCTTCTCCGAGTCCTGTGTATATTACATTAGTCCTCTGCACAACTACCTTTGTGTGTGTGTGTGTCTGTGTGTGTGTGTGCATATCTATGCATGTGTGTGTATGTCTGTGTGTGTTTATGTGTATGTATTAGAGGCGGGCTGTTATCGGCGTTAACGTGCTGCGTTAACGCGAGACTCTTATCGCGCGATAAAAAAAATATCGCCGTTAATCTATTCTCAAAGTTGGGTTGGGAGCTGGGTCTATACTACACAAACTATGATGACTTTCACCAAAGATCTTAGATTCTACAAAGATAAGCCAACATAATACGTTACTATGGGACCAAAATGCCAACAAATTCCTATTTCGAACTCTTAGAAAATAATTTAGTGTGTCTGTAAAGCGAGCTAGCAAGCTAACGAACTAGCTCTAGCTCATTCAAGTGAATAGTAGTAACAATAACAACATGATGTGCTAAACGCTAACAGCGATTGGGCTCACCTTGAATTTAATACATTGCTGTAGCCCTATAACTTTATATTACTTTGTCTGCTTACACTATAACCAGTAACAGAATCTAGGTGGCTGTTAGTGACAGCTTTCAATTCAAAACATTACGTTAGCGTAGTTCGCTAGCGTTAGCGCGCTAACAACCACATAGTAAGTGGTTGCTGCCTGACCTGAAATAAAGCTAATTTTCTCAAAATCCAAACAGTAACAACTTACACTATTAGGCTTGAAATTATTACAAATAGTTGCAGATTGTGACACATGATTCCAAAAAACCCTTAACAACTCCAGAAAAACGTAATGACCAATTTATTAGTTAAACTCCACATGTGTCCCATTCATTTCAGTAAAACGAACCTAGAATCTGCTCTGCACTGCATAAAGGCCCTTCCACACCAAGGTGTGGAAATTCGCTCCGAAAATCGCAGAAAATCCGCCTTGGTGTGGAAGGGCCTTTAAGGGGGATTCCCCCCTCCCCTTGCGAAAATAGAACACGGAAGCAAACGGCTCCCTTCCTCAACACTTTCTGCTTTCACCTTGATATTTTAGCGCGGATGTATACCCTACCTCTATATTTTAATGCGGATGTATACTTAGCCGAATTGCACTGAAGGGGACTCCTGCCACAACTGTCCCATGCGAGAGACTTTTTTCTTTAGCAGGCCATATTGTGCAGAAAAGGAGATCTACTTTGCCACCAGAAAATGTGAACAAGCTGGTCTGCCTAAGTGACTGGTGGAAGAAGGAGAAATAGAGCTTGGACTGATTGACACAAAGCTACTGACTGTAAACAGTTCATCACAACTTCTTATGTGGCTTACAGTTCAAAATCCATGTTTCATGTTTCATTTAGTTCATGTTTAACTAAATAAACAGCTAGTAAACACAAGTAAATTTTATTGAACATGATTTATTTCCATCACCAAGTATCAAAGTAGAACAGCTTTTTCAAGCAGTTAGTGATGCATTTTGGAAACAGGAGATGAGCCCCTGGTCTACTGTGCCACCTGGCTTAAGAAACCCGTTCTCAAAGACTTACTTCTAGTCATTATTTAGGTAGCACACATATTCTGAATGCCTTCGGCAGAATTCAAATGAGCCATTTTAATCTAGATTAATCTAGATTAATTTTATGATTAATCTAGATTAATCTAGATTAAAAAAATTAATCTATGCCCACCACTAGTATGTATGTATATATACTATCTTGGCTAAGTAGGCTTGCTGGAATAGGGAAGACGAATAGGTTGGCTTGGTTTGGCAGAAAACCCCTGGCATCGGAGCAGTGGTTACGTGTGACGATGTGGTGAAAGTAATTGCGCTTCCCTCCATTGCTCACTCTTGACTTAATTGTCAAGCGTTGGATGGTAATGAAGAGAATTAAATATTAATGTTGGTCTTACGAGACCAAAGAAAGAGGGTGCTTGCAAATTAGCGTGCCGGTTATTACATTTATATTTGGTGCCTGTTTCCAGGGTGTTAAATTAGATCTCTTTCACCCCCTCTCTTCTCTCTTGAACTTTATCTTTCTCTCTATCCTCTCTCACACACACATTCCCTCTCTTCATCTTTTTCTCTCTCTCTTACCCACTCTCTCTCTTTGTTTTTCTGAAGCCAAACAAGGTAACAAGTGTTACTGCTCTCTGAGGTTGTTTGAAGACTTCACCAATCACCAGGGAGTCCTGTTCCGCTCTCCAACCACCCACCCACCCACCCACCAATCCATCCACCCACACACACACACACACACACACACACACACACACACACACAGACAATCTGACAGCACACCTGCATGCGCTTCGAAAGTCAGTGCTTATGTGCTTAAGTGCAATGGGGACTGGAGATAAACAGAAGCAACCAGCAAAGACAAACAGAGATTAGTAAATTAGTTTTTTTTTTTTTTTTAGAAAACAAACAGAAGGAAAAAACAGGCACAGCTCTTGCCTAGAGATTTCACTGTGGCGTTATTCAGAGAAACGCATCAGTGATTTCTGATCACAAGGAAACACGCAAAGGCTTGGCGAGCGCTCACTGCTTATTTGTCAGATCGTGTTTACTCTGCTTGCCGATGCCGCTCTCGAAACATCGCGGCTCAGCTGTAAGTAAGTAAGTATGCCCTTTATTATCCAACAGTGGGGAAATTCATGTGTCGCAGAAATGCTGACTCACACTACAAACTGTCTCTGTATCCTCCAACAGAATGTAAATGCACCAGTTCAATGTGAGCCCAGTGCCATTGATCTGTCATAAGCTATGTTTAAAGGGACAGTTTTTTTTTTCTGATCGAAATAGAATCTAGCATTTGCATGACTGTAAAAAAAGATGCAATACATTTGAATAGGCAGTAAAAGAGTACAACGTGTGAAATGTGGTTAACATATGATCTTCATGGCAGTGTTTTTAAATTCTATAAATGTTCTCTGGTAACATGCAGTTATTTACATATCAGACTTGGATACTTTCAGTAAAAGTAACATAAGAGTTCAGAATATGTGTCTGTCTGTCTGTCGGTCTGTCTGTCTGTCTGTCCATTCATTCATTTACTAATTCATTCATTCATTGGGTGTTCTAGTGTTATTAATGCACTCCACAGCAGCTGCTGCAGCACCCCTGCTTACTCAGAGAGCAGATGCTGTCCTCATCAGCGGCTTCATTTGCTGCTTGAGAACTGAATGCATGACCTTTAGATAATTAACACTTAGCCTTTCCTGTTGAGCTCCAGTACTGCTAACACACACACACACACACACACACACACACACACACACACACACACACACACACACACAGTCTCTCTCTCTCTCTCTCACACACACACACACACACAAATGTGAAACGCATGAAGAGACCATAGCTGTTTATCTCTGAAGGAAACAGAAAGACAGACAGAAAGGTGTAAACACAGACAGTAAGATTATTTGCCACAGGCAGGACCCATGGCGGGGGTTTGTTCCTGGTCCTATATTATGCAGTAGACAATGATAGTATACTGTATACATGGGCATCAATAGACAATACACATACTGTTGCTAAACAAGACAAAAATCAGTAGCAGCAGTACTGTCAAGTTATCTGGGTGTACTGTATCTATTTAAAGTCTGGCCAAACTTAAAAAGGGCCTAAGCCAACAACAGGGTAGACTGAGTCAACTCAGACTTCAAACTTGATCTTCTTTTTTTGCTCTTTTATTTAACAATTGGTAATACATTAATTCGATTGTCAGCTCGCAGATAATCACGTTGAAAAGCTCCACAATACAAGAAAAAAAGAAAACAAAACACAATTACCTTCAATCACACGCTACATACATTTTAGCAACTAGCACATGCGCATGATGCAGCACATGTAGGAGCTAATGCTAATGCCATGTGGTTGCTAAGAGGCTTTTAGACACATTACATTATTCCTAACATCAAAATGCTACATGTGAATATCAAAATGGTAGACATGAACAAACCCAACAGTAGCCTGCCTGAAGATGACCCCCTTCACATTGTTTTATTCCAAACCGCTCAGTTTACTTTTCTTGTGTCTCTGCACTTGCTAAAGAATCAGAAACCTGTAAACCAACTTCCTGTAGCCAGTGCCTCCTGGAGGGATGGAGGAGAAAAGGACGTAAACACAGGGTTTCAGAGCTAATCATGTTTGCTTTCTCTGCTGTCTGGAAATAGTATAGAGGTTTGGCTGAGGGAAGCAAGGCTGTCTATAATTTGTGTCTTTTTTATGCTGTGTTTGGCAATCTGCTGTAATATTGTACATGTTTGTGTCTGTGCCATAGTAATGGTGTACAAGAATGCTACAACAAGCATACTGAGGTGTAAGAGAATTACTTCAATGAGTTTAATGGTGGCAAAAAAAGAACATGACAGGTGGTTGATTGATATAATGTTTTTAAGCTGCTCAAGTGAATCTTAAGCTCATGCAGTGATGTGTTTCATGTTAGTTTCCCTTTCCGTCAGGTTACTGCTGATGTAAGCTGTGGGGAATCTAACAGAGTCAATGGTGGTGATTATCTGTGTGGGTACTTGGCAGGTATTCAAGTTCAATAACAAGTTCCTGAATTTGATCTGCATAAAAGAAAAGGTCATTGTTCAGTGAAGGGAAAGCGATGCTGTCCACCTCTGTCTGGTTCTGGGTTTTTATCTTTTGTTTGAGACAAATACACTATACAACAACAATAATATTGCAAAAATCCCCGGTCACACTTTACTTGCACAGTCCCCAACAGACTTTGTACAGACTCTGCAGATTCTCCTTAAAGAGTAGCGTCTCTCCCTAACCACACCTACATGCAATTTTAGCTTCTGAAAGAATACTAGAATCCACTGTAACTGAAGTGAAAGGTGTAAGATTGCCTTTTTTGATTGCAGGATTGCCCTACGGAACCACACGCACACGTTTTTACATAAAGCTTTTGAAATGGTTCCGGAGACTTTAGAGAGTGCTACTGTAGGAGACCATGCCACATGGCCTCCAGTACGGCATAACATCATATATACTGCATGTGTTCACTGTGTTTACAAAACATACACACACACACACACACACACACACACACACACACACACACACACACACACACACACACACACACACACACACACACACACACACACACACACACACACACACACATACACACCAAGACAGGATTCCAAAAAGCAAAAGCAAACATGGTTTCTCATGCAACACATCCACCCCTCTGACCACCAACCCATTCACCCACCCTGCCCCTGCTCACCCACACACTCACAGAAATTATTACACCCTCTCTCACACACACACACACACACACACACACACACACACACACACACACACACACACACACACACACACACACACCTACCAATAGCTCAAAAAGCTCCCTGAGACCAAGTGCCAAGGCTGACATTACTTAGAAGTCTGTTCCTGCATTGTTCCCATGGCTCTAGAGTATCAAGATGCTGAGCTGTCTTTTTCTACAGGGCCTATGCGTGTGTGTGTGTGTGTGTGTGTGTGTGTGTGTGTGTGTGTGTGTGTGTGTGTGTGTGTGTGTGTGTGTGGAGAGAGCTGACCAAAGCTTGGCATCAGACCAGCAGATCTGACAGTGTGTGTTTGCACAGATTGCACAGACAAAAATGCCACCCAGAAGATGAAATGAAAAGAGAAATAAACAAACAGAGAAACAGAGAGAGGGAGCGAAAAAGGAGACGCATGGCCATTGAATGAAAAACAGAGAAAGTAAATGGAGGAAATAAAAGTGGGGCCAAAAGGAAGATTCTCTCCATATTTTCAGCCCTTGGCGTTGTCTGCCATCTCTATCTGGGAGTATTTTTAACAGCTCAAAGACAGCTGGCACCTAAACCCAAATTAAGTACAGACATCGAAAAAAAAACAAAAAAAAAAACAGAACCATTTAGACTTCATATTGACAGCCCTTGCAGATACTTGAGACAGAAAGAAAAGAGACTCAAAGTATGAGAAAGAGATTGAGAGAGAGAGAGAGGGGGAGGAGAGAGAGAGAGAGAGAGAGAGACAGAGAGAGAGAGAGAGAGAATCCATCTAGAATAAAAGAGCCCCACCTAACCAGAATGAAAGAGCATGAATAAGGAGGGAGAGTAGAGGAAGGATAGAAACTGAGTTTGGGTTATCGAAGAAAAATAGAAAGACAGAAAGAAAGAAAAAAAGAAAGACAGAAAGAAAGAAAGAAAGAAAAAAAGCAAGAAAGAAAGAAAGAAAGAAAGAAAAGAGAATTGTTGAGCTGTGAGGCTAGGGGAGGCCTGGAGGTTTTTAGGAGCCTGTGTGGGTGAGGGATGAGCTGAGGTGTGGCCAGGGCACTGGAGTGGAGCGAGAGGGAGAGAGGGAGAGAGGGAGAGAGAGAGAGAGAGAGGGAGAGAGAGAGGGGGAGGGAGAGAGAGAGAGGGAGAGAGGGAGAGAGGGAGAGAGGGAGAGAGAGAGAGGGAGAGAGGGAGAGAGGGAGGGGGAGGGAGAGAGAGAGAGGGAGAGAGAGAGAGAGAGAGAGGTAGCGAGAGAGCGTAATGCAAGAGAGAGCGAAGGGGGCGAGGTGGCCGGCATTGAGGGCCAGAGTAAGCGACAGCTGGTGGCCGATTAATGGCAACACCCCCTGACGTGTGATGGTACACGCTACGGCCTCTTCACTGACCAGGGCCAGTGTGTGTGTGTGTGTGTGTGTGGGTGTGTGTGTGTGTGTGTGTGTGTGTGTGTGTGTGTGTTGTGTGATGCCACAGTTTGGCACAGTCAGCAGAATGAGGCAATAAAAAGACTGTGAAAAAAATGACACATTCCTAAGCATGGATCGAATGCTGGGCCAGTTTATGATAATGCCAATAGGAAATGGGTTGTGGCTGAAAGCTAAACCCCTGTTTTTACTATGAGAGGCAGGGAAGACAGGGAAGGCAGGGAAGACGTTAAAAAACGTTGACATTAAAAAACATAAATGATGTGATAAACAGTAAAACAGAGATTTCTATGGTTATGCCAATGGAAGCTTAGTCCTAATATTACACAATAAGAGAGAGACCATTTTCCCATCATCTTGTAGGACTTTGAAAAAAAATGCTGTCATTAATGGTTAGACAGACATGATATTTGTACTGATTTATGTACTGCCTACTGTACATAGACACCCCCCCTGCCAACACACACACACACACACACACACACACACACACACACACACACACACACACACACACACACACACACACACACACACACACACACACACACACAAACAAACACACACACATACACAACAATGGTATCGTCTATTACAATATTTTACTGTACACATCGTCCATCCTTACCTTATACTAATTTCAGGAAGTAATGAAAGACTTATAATATGTAACAATGACACCATTCAAATGGAAGCATTTGTGTTCCTCTGGCCCAAAGTGCTGCATAATTCTTATTCACCTGAATGACACACTGGCTTCCATACAATACCTGGCCTAGTAATACATATTTCACAGAGGCTAAGCAGAAAACTGCAGAGAAGTGCTCAGGCACACAAAGGGCTCATGATCAACATTGAAATGGCAGACAAAGAATAGATGTTTTTTGAGGACATAACAGAGCAAAGAGTCAAAGTGTTTGACCGTCAAAAGAACCTAATGTTCCAGATATTTTACATGCCATATATTTTGTATGTAATGTTCCAACATACACATGACTGTAAGTTACTTTTAGATGAACTTCATACACAACCTTGGAAATACAACAGCTGAAGCCAATCCATGCCATATGATGGTATAATCAGCACCTTCCTCAACACTGACATGACATGACGTGATAAAACAGTAATGGCTTCTCCTTCAAGGTCAGGTATTATGGATACAGCTCTTAAATGTATGTGACTGGTCTGGTTAAGCATAATGCTTGTGGTTCACTGCACAGGTAAGTGTGGTATAAAGGTGCAGTGTGTGAAACGTGTGGCTGTCAACTAAGTACTTTGATATCTTAATCACTGGGCAGAATGTTCTTCTTCGCTGCACCTAAAAGCCATGTAATGGACCAATTTTATACCAATTTCCATGGCTATAGATACAAGTGCGTGTGTATGTGTGTGTGTGTGTGTGTGTGTTTATGTGTGTGTGTGTGTGTGTGTGTGTGTGTGTGTGTGTGTGGGCATGCAGGGGTGGTTGGTTGTATGTTATGCTATGTATGCCACAAATGGCAGGTCAGTGCAGACTGATCATGTTAATATGGCTTTGGTAAGGCCCTCATCCATAGCAGCTGTTAGTAAGCCCCTTCATTCTTACTCACTCCTAGATTATTAATGCACATATTTACACTGAGTACACAGGCCTGAACACACACACACGCACATGCACACACACGCACATGAACACACACTTCGGTGGCACAGTCCGTGAAGTATTTGGCAATGAAATGCCGGAACCAAGGTAGTACCTACAAACCATTAACTCACATCCACACACACATACACACACACGGGAACACACACACACACATAAACAGACACACACACACACACACACACACACACACACACACACACACACACACACACACACACACACACACACACACACACAGGAACACACACACACAGGAACACACACACACAAAAACACACACAGGAACACACACACACGAACACACATATACAATCACACACACACACATGAACATATGAACACAGACACACACACACTGGGCGTATGGCCTTTATGGGGGCAGTAAAAAAAGGTCACCTCTTAAACTAATGAGCATGTGCGAGTGTGTGAAGTGTGGCGAGGGGAGATTGTGGGCTGTGATAGCGCATTGTCCTGTTCCAATGTAGCTCCTTAATGCGCCCTGTTAACCACCACATCTCACACATAAATTCTCTGTACCCCCCTCTCTCTGTCTCTCTCATTCTCTGTATCTCTCTCCCTTCTCTCTCTACATCTTGCTCTTTTGCTCTCTACATCTTTTACTCTGTCTCTCATGTTCTCTTTCTCTGTCTCACACTTACACACACATTCTGCCTCTCTACACATCTCTCGTTCAGTTTCTAAAACTCTCTCTTTCCTTCCTTCTCTCTATCCCTTGTTCTCTCTGTACCTATCCCCCATATTCCCACAGAGTAGGGGGATATCCACACAGGGGAGGGACTGACAGTTTTATGTTGACGACGGAAATCCGTTCCGCTGGTGCTGCACTCTAAATGACAGAAGAGATGTGGGAAAAAAGAAAGAAAGAGAGAAAGAAAGAAAGAAAGAAAGAGAGAGAGAGAAAGAGAGATGCACTGTAAATGGCAGAAGAGAGGCGTGAAAAAAGATAAAGAGAGAGAAAGACAGAGATAGAGCAAGAGAGAGAGAGAGCTGCACCCTAAGTGACAGAGGAGAGGTGTAAAAAAAATAATGGAGAGAGAGATAGAGAGAAAAGGAAAAGAGAGAGATGAAAATAGGAGAAAGACAGAGACACAGAGAGAGAAACAGCATATGGGCTTCTCTGCCATGTACAATCTCCCAAACACAGGCAGCAGATATGTAAGTTTGAATAATCTGCCTCACCATCAACACAGCTTATCAAGCAGAGCAAAGGAGCCTCCATACCAGCACAACCAGCCCTGTGTGAGCTGTCACCGCAATGCTTATCGCTAAGGAAATACACCCACAAATGTTATCTGCCAGGTTTGTTTATGGACACGCATATTGAAATAAGATTGTTTCTTTAGATATATACATATGATTTGCACAGTATGCACAGGAGCACGCACACACACACACACACAGACACACACACACACACACACACACACACACACACACACACACACACACATATGTGTATATGTATTTCTTTTGAAGTATATGATTTGCAAAAGTATGCACAGGAACACACACACACACACACACACACACACACACACACACACACACACACACACACACACACACACACACACACACACACATACACACACACACACCTATGCACATATTGGAAGAAGATAATTTCTTTAGATATATTGTATATGATTTGCTAAGGTGTGTGCAGACAGAAGGAAACACAGAACTACATAAAATGCACACATGCGCATGCTTACATTTCTTTTGAAGTGTAGGATTTGCAAAAGTATGCACAGGAACACACACATACGCATGCGCGGACACACAGTCACACACACACACACACATGCGCATATTGAAAGAAGATTTCAAATTTCAATTTCATTTTTTTTAATGTATATGATTTGCTAAAGTGTAGACTGAAGCAGACACACATCTACACAAAAATGCATACATGCACATGCTTACATTTCTTTTGAAGTATAGGATTTGCAAAAGTATGCACAAGAACACACACTCTCTCCTTCGCTCTCTTTCTACAATAGCACCACTTACAGTATTCACACAATGTAATACCCCTGCAGGTACCTTCAGTTAACACACACAAGCTGAAGTGAGTAATTTCCTTAGATGCACAAGATTTTCAGAAGTACACACGCACACAAACACACACACACACACACACACACACTCTACAATACTACACTCCAAGTATTCACACAGTGCAGTGAGTGCAAACGCAACACTTTGTGTTCCACTGAGGTGTTTCCTCATCTGACACACACACACACACACACACACACACACACACACACACACACACACACACACACACACACACACACACACACACACACACACACACACACACACACACACCACCAGCAAGACACTGGTTCCCAGGTGACTAGTGGCACTGCAGCATTGAGCATGTACAGCAGCGCTGTGTCCAGACTCCATATCCCCCTCCTCATCTACCTCTGCCACCTCAGAAGAAGAATGAGCACAGAACAACAACAACAACAACAACGACAATAACAACAACAAAACACCAGCAAGGGCAGAGAGGTGTCTGCTGTGTGTGTGTGTGTGTGTGTGTGTGTGTTTGTGTGTGTGTGTTTACGTGGGGTAAATACAAAAACAAACATAAACAAACAACAATCATGGCAGTTCCAAGCATTAAGTGTCTCTAAGGTCAGCGACAAGTCTGTCTGTGCCAATGTGTGTGTGTGTGTGTGTGTGTGTGTGTCTGTATGTGTGTTACATAAATATTCTGACAGCAAACGCATTGCAAAACAAAGACAAACAAGTCAGTCATGAGTGTGAGAGGAGAAAGAGAAGTGATAGAGAAAAAAAAAATGACAAACACAGTGGGAGGGAGGTGAAATGGGGAGAGGATGGAAATAACAACAAAGAGAAAGCGAAGGAGAAAAGCTGAAATTGGAGGGGTGAGAAGAGTGTGGAGTTGGAGTAGAGGAGACAGTGGAAACTGGCCCCCCGTTGAGGAGGCCTGCGGCCATTTTGGAAGAGCATCTAATATCCTATCCTTGAGTAAGGTTAGCGCGTCAAAACATCTTTATCTCAAGATTTATGAGAGCCATTTCTCTCACTTCCTACCTCTGTCTCTACTGCATACTTCATTTGCTATTCTCTCACACACCACACACATCACATACCTACTCACGCATCTTATAAAGACATCCGAGACACACACACTCACACACACACACACACACACACACACACACACACACACACACACACACACACACACACACACACACACACACTGACATTGAGGCACACACACACGCACACACGCGCACACACACACACACACACACAGACACACACACACACACACACACACACACACTGACATTGAGGCACACACACGCACACACGCGCACACACACACACACACACACAGACACACACACACACACACGCACACACACATTGACACTAAAGCATGCACACACACTCACACACACCTTGACATTGAGATGCACACACACACACACACACATTGGCATTGAACCATGCACACCCACTCACACACACCTTGACATTGAGACACAGACACACACCCACACACACACACACACACACACACTGATACTGAAAAACACACACACACTGACATTGAAGGAAGCACACACTCACACACACCCTATCCTTTTCTCCATTTTCATCCAGAGTGAATGAATCTTTAAATTAAAGGTATAAAACTTTGAGCATCAGGTTTCATTACTACCTCATGAGACCTGAGTGCCTTTTAGGTTCAGCCGAACACACGAAGCTGACAAGGTTGTTACCGTATGCTTCCCATCGTCATAGCAACTCGGGCGCCACTGGGTTAGCGACAGTACTAGCGTGTTCCTGAGGCCACCTGAGTCTGACTCACACCTGTGTGTCAGTAGGTAGGTGTGAGGCCACCTACACACACACACACACACACACATACACACAGTGATGCCACAAGCTATCTAGAGAAATGAGTATTCATATTTAAAAACTAGGACTGTCAAAACTTCACTGTCATGCATGTACGCACACATAGATCCACACAGACACACACACAATCACACACACACACACACACACACACACACACACACACACACACACACACACACACACACACACACACACACACAAAATCACGCACACACACATATACACACAGGTGTTGTAATAAATTATTAAAAGAATGGTTAATACTGGTTAACCTCTGGCAGGTGTGTGTGGACCTGCTGCTCTGTGACGAGGTGTGATAGTCATGGTGATTAATGTGTGTGTGTGTGTGTGTGTGTGTGTGTGTGTGTAGGGAGTTGTGTTTCTTATGTCAGAGTCAGACAGGGAACCAGAAGTCTTTCACACACACACACACACACACACACACACACACACACACACACACACACACACACACACACACACACACACACACACACACACACACACACACACACACACACATTCCACTCTGCTGGGAGTGTTAAAGAGCTTTTGCATAGGGGGCTCCCTGTCTCCAGCGAGTCAGTCAGCATAGCTCCCTAGGTGTGCAGAATACCATACCATGTCTGTGTGCCACATAAGAACTCCAAAGTTGTTTTGGCACTGAAAGAACAAGCTGTTTTTTTTTTTTAAAGTCTGAAGCCAGAGTCTGAACTCTCTTAGGAGAACCATGTCTAGACATTCAAAACTTACTTTGCCCCATTTGGGTTTATGGCTGGGAAAGTTTTCTGCATGGGGAAGACGGTTAAATTTGTGTATGTGTGTGTGTGTTTTAACGCCACATTTCAACTCCTTACAAATGTGTTTGTGTGTGTGTGTGTGTTTGCATGTGTGTGGTGATTTCTGGGAGAGCATTTGCTCTGCTGGGCAAGTAAGTGTGTGGTGGGGTGGAAGGGTAACCTTCTATGTGCATCACAGATGTAAAAGCCACATTTCCGTTAGTTACAAATGAATCGATACCTGACTGGGCTGTGCAGCATTGCCGCGAGCGGTCTGGAGAAATGAGGATCCATATTGAAAAACTAGGGCCAAAATGAATAGCCAACATCCACTGCCTTGCATGTATCTACACATGGATCTATGCATGCGCACACACACACATGCACACACACACACACACACACACACACACACATGCACGCCCACACACACACAGACATGCAAGTACACACACACACACACACACACACACACACACACACACACACACACACACACACATATACATACACCATGCACACAGAATAATAAGCATAAACATGGCCATATGCATGTGTGCACAATAGCATGCACATTGTCTGGTATTCAGTATAGTTGGTATAGAGTCAGCATATTGTTGGTAGGCTAAAGACTTTTGTCACATTATATAAAAACTACATTGCCGATGACCCACACAATTTGAGCTGCGTCAAAGTGTCCCTACTGTGCCCTATTGTGCCCTGCCCTAATTGCTGCACTGCTACACAGTCTGTCAGTGGGAATAGAAGAGAGAGAGAAAGAAAGAAAGAGAGAGAGAGAGCGAGAGAGTGTTAGACTGTGCGTCAAAGTGTGTGTCCATGTCTTTTTACATTACATTACACTTAGCTGACGCTCTTATCCAGAGCGACTTACAGATATTTACAGGGTTTCGGTTACAGTCCCTGGAGCAGTGTGGGGTTAAGATGCCTTGCTCGAGGGCATCTCAACCATGGGTAGGGTGGGATTCGAACCAGCAACCTTCTGATTGCAAGACCAACTCCCTAACCACTAGGCCACAGCTGCCCACGTGTGTGTGTGTGTGTGTGTGTGTGTGTGTGTGTGTGTGTGTGTGTGTGTGTGTGTGTGTGTGTGTGTGTGTGTGTGTGTGTGTGTGTGTGTGTGTGTGTGTGTGTGTGTGTGTGTGTGTGTGTGTGTGTGTGTGTGAGTGTGTGTGTGTGTGTGTGTGTGTGTGTGTGTGTGTGTGAGTGTGTGTGTGTGTGTGTGTGTGTGAGTGAGTGAGTGAGAGAGAGAGAGATGGGGACTGAATGTGTTTGCATAGCTGGCAACTTTTAGACAATGCCATGGGAAAATGCCATCTAAGCAATATGCAACTAATAGAATGATGGAGGGATACATTAATGCATGTATGAAAAGATAGAAGAAGAGGAAGAAAGAGAGAAACAAAGAGGGAAACAAAGACAAAGAAATAAAACATGAATAATAAAATTGAAAAATGCAATAGTCAGATGGATGGATAGTTAGATAGATAGATGGTTGGAGCGATGGAGGAATGGATGGATGGATGGATGGATGGATGAATAGATGGATGGATGGATGAATAGATGGATGGACACACACACATAAAAACACTTGCATTGACACTAACACACGCACTCTCTCAGACTCACAGTTTGTTAACACCTAACACCTAACACACACACACACACACACACACACACAC
The DNA here is from genome assembly GCA_027475355.1 of Coilia nasus. Lineage (NCBI taxonomy): Eukaryota > Metazoa > Chordata > Actinopteri > Clupeiformes > Engraulidae > Coilia > Coilia nasus. The sequence goes on from CM050199.1 coordinate 9,011,948, forward strand.
ACACACACACACACACACACACACACACACACACACACACACACACACACACACACACACACTGCCCCCTTCATCACCCGCTCACTCTCTCCCTCTCACTCCTTCAATACACAACTTCATCACTCGTTCACACTCCCTCTCACTCCTTCAATAAACGCCAGCACAGCTGATGGAGTGAAACTCATAACTCAGTGGAGTGCAGATGAGGGGATGGAGATGAATAAGGGCAGGAAGAGAAATAAATATTATTCCACCTCTCCACCATTCCCCTCTATCTGTCTCTCCTCTCCTCTTCTGTCCCCTCCAGACCTCTTGTAGAGGATGCTGGAAAGGCATGAGAAGGCTACGTGTTTAATCTTTTCATTTGAATTGGATTTTCTGTCGCCATTTTTTTCGAATTTTTTTCCAAAGACCTTTCATAGAATCAGTGACTTCTTTCTTTCTTTGAAAGAAATGCACGGGTCTATGGATATGCCAATTCCAAGAAAGAAAGAAAGAAAGAAAGAAAGAAAGAAAGAAAGAAAGAAAGAAAGAAAGAAAGAAAGAAAGAAAGAAAGAAAGAAAGAAAGAAAGAAAGAAAGAAAGAAAGAAAGAAAGAAAGAAAGAAAGAAAGAAAGAAAGAAAGAAAGAAACTCCTGATGAAATTCATCATTCACATTTATGACACAAACTGAATTAACCAGTGCCAGAGGATATACTGTAAGGAAAGCCCGGGAAGTGTAATTATAAAAGGTGGGGGTTTAAATATACTGTAGGCCTAGTACTCACTAAAGGATCAGAAGCACGCTAATGACCTACTCAATAATAAAATGGCTGATTTATGGACACATGGGGGAGGGGAAGCAGACAAAAAAGAAAACGAGCACAGGAGAGGCTCTCCCTTCGTCTTTTTCTCTTTCTTACACTTTCTCATTCTCTTGTGTTATGTTTACTGCCCATTTATACATTCATTTGCACAAAGGGTAAGTTTTGAGAGAGCACAACATATGCACCTAGAAACAGTACCTTTGGGAGAAGAGATTTAAGCCTTCCTGACTACACACCTTATTCTAACCTACTATTGTTTTGGGAGAACACTTTAGGTTTATTATTCTGGTAAAATGTAATATTATGTACTTACACTGTATATGCTTAAAACTATCCCTAATCCCTACCCTAATGCCGTAGTAGATACTACGTAAATACACTCTCCCAACCCACCTGTTTGTGTGGGGAATTGAACCTCTGACCCTTTGGCTGCTAGTCTGACTCGTTAACCACTAGCCCCAACCATCACTTCCCCAACCACTAGCACATGACTACCCTAATGCAAGATGTTGGCCCTTTTCAGCATATAACAAAAAAGAGATGGAGTAAACCCTGCTTCACAACCTGTGCTTTCATTTACTGAACAGGAGTTACTTTCAAACATCCTTCTGTTCTTCAGTTCTTTTCTTCATTTATTTTCCTTACAAAAGAGTACTTGCTATGGGAGATTAATCAGCATCATCCCAACAACTGAATTATCCACGGGTCTATGCATACGCGAATTCCACTAAGTAAATAACAAGAGCGTGTCTTAGTCCGGGTTTCCAATATTACGTAATTAATCCATCTTAAGCGCGACTACAGAGAATTGCATAAAAAGAGTCGCTAGGCTAGAAGAGATAGCGGAGGGCAAGGACGGCAAAGCTGCAGATAGCTGAAGGCAAAGCTGTGGGGAAACAGCATGTCTGGCCTGAAGGGAGAGGAGAGGAGAAGAGACGAGAAGAGAAGAGAAGAGAAGAGAAGAGAAGAGAAGAGAAGAGAAGAGAAGAGAAGAGAAGAGAAGAGAAGAGAAGAGAAGAGAAAAAAAGTAGAGGAGGAGAGTAAAGGACAAAGGAGAGCTAAGCACACTCTGTTACGTGAGCAGCAAACAGGCACCCTGTTTAAGGTTTTGTCATGGAATGAGGGGTGCGGTCTACAGCTTCACCTCCAGTTGATACAGAGATATAGCTCCTGGTTTCCCAACATCAGGCCAGAACTGAAGAACTCAACTCAACTTAAAACAATGGTGACACAGTAACACCTTCTATGAACCCAGTATTTATAAGACCCTATAAACACATTCATAAAGGGTAATAATGCATTCATAAAGCTTTATAATGGTTGACAGAGATATTCAGAGCTATTTATACATACACATGACTGCACTATTATTAAGTTCTTTTGGCCTGTTGATAATGACTGCGATGAGGTGAAAAAGGACAAAGTGGGTTTATAATGCACTGTGTCACTTAACCCTTTAGGCGCCAGAGGTTTTTTCCTAAAACATTCGATTTTGACATCTTAATTTCAAAAGGCTATAACTTAAAAATGATAAGAGATAGAGACTTACTGTAAATTAGAGAAATATTAAGGATGATCCAAAGTTTATGTAGGGATTAAATTTACCCATCTAATTAGCATATTATGACGTCACATGGCGGCGGCCATCTTGGATTATAGAATTTTTATAAATTGTCACGTTTGAAAGATAAAATGCAGTACTCCCTCCCCAAAAAAAGTGTGTATGTACCTTGTGTATGCTATATTGCACAATACTGAATGCTCAGATGAATAGTAAATAGCAACCAAACAGTGTAAATCTTTACTAATAAATGGCAGAACCAAACCGAATGCATGTAGCAGTAGGCTGACCTTTTGCTGTAGAGATTTTCCATTTATTACAGAGGCACTCAGATTCCATATATGGGGCATTTATATGTTATTCTATATATATATATATATATATATATATATATATATATATATATATATATATATATATATATATATATATATATATATATATCATAAGACTTGTTTAGTTTAAAATCTCATGAGTGAGATGACAAGATGAGACGAGAGGCAATGTTAGTCCTTTTTTTTTTTTTTTAGGTTTGTTTGTTTTTTTTGGTTGGGCTTTTTTTTGAGCTGACAAAGGCTAAAAACTGATGGGCAAAGCAATTTGTCTCATTTGTAACATTTGAAAGATTTGTAAGAACATTCCAGAAATCATCAGAGAAAGAGTGATAGACAATCTAGGGGCGAATTGGCATTGGAGATATCCAATTGGCTGATCAAAGGGCGTGAGACAATTTTGATACCCCTCCTCATTGATCAACTCAAAGCAGGTGCGACAATACACCGGCATTCCCATCATCTTGCCTAGATAAACTAACGAGCATATTAGCTCCTCTGCCCCGTGCCACACCGCCTCTGTTCCTGCTGCGAGCAGCACGCGCAGATCTGCTGCGCACTTGTGCCGAGTGGAGAGAATTTTCATGGGTAGGACTCTCACTGCGTCTCCTCACCCTGCTTCTACGTTGTCCCCTAGCTCTCATAGAAACACTTTGACCTCGTCTAACATACCCAGTGGCATTAGACAAAGTCTCCACCACGTTACTGTCTCCGCGATTAGGGAAAGGCACAGTCGGAAAACAAATTAGCTATATGGCTAGCGCAGTAAAAACACTGGACCCCGACTTCACTTCCAGCCTCGTTCCCCACACTACTAACACGCCTGCTTACTCCCTGATAAACATTCCCACCCCATAAAACACTGTTCCCATCGCTGACATTGAGCAAATGAGTATCTACTTTGGCCAAATGATCCAAAGATTGTGCTTGGTGTAGGGCTAAATAATCACTTTGTCCAGCTGCATCACTGCAAGGCAGGGACGCATCTGAAGCGTCGTCGCTAAACGCATCACCGTCATCTTCTGGAGGCAGATATTCGCCTTCAGAATAAGGGTCTGCGAATAGAAGACCCAACACTTCATTGCAGATAAACTTCTTTGATGCCATTAGACGAAAAACGAAGGCAAACACTCGCTGACGTTGACAATATCGCTCTAATTATATGGCTCGCACGCAAACTAGCTTCGCTTTTGCTCACACTGATTCAACATGCTCTAGCTCGACAATTTTGTATAGAAACATAACGTAATTATGAGTAAGGGACGTCGTATGACATGTCTACCACCTAGTGGAAGGGAGTTCAAATCAAATTTGACACCCTATTTGACAAAATCGACCGTTTTATTCAGTGCGGCATCTTGTCGACTTAAGTCGACAGTGGCGCCTAGAGGGTTAAAGTCGTAAAGACTTATGACATAGCATTATAATGCTTTATAAGTGCAGTCATGAGCATGTATAAATAGTTGTGAATACTTAAATTGGCCTGAGTAATCCTCTAATCCTGTATTTGTATGCCAATAGCCATCTACTGTAATAGCCATTTTGTATGAAATTATTTATAAATACCCATTGCTTTATATTAGATTTTTTTCTGTCTTTTTTTGTAAAACTTAAATATAATTCCGGTCATTATTTTAACAGGGTGACAATATGATGTATTATTATGATTTCCACCAATCAGTTTCCTTAATACCTCGTCTGAGATAATATAGGAAAAGTCATAGTGGTTTGACAGGGTGGCTATTGCGGCTATCTGAAAGGCTGTGTTTAAAGATAGCACGCTATGTTCTCCCCTTAGGTAACGTTTTCCACTCTCCCAGTTATGGCTAGCTGTCATCAACCCTCATGGTAGCCATTTAAGATGCCAGCCATTGATTTGGAAACAGACATGGCACATAGTCAGTAACTGGCTTCCGCAAGGGAAGAACGGCTTAGAAAGCTCAGTCAGTTGATAGCAAGACTATTTACATAACCGATGTTCAAGAGATCTGCTGACAGCGTGAACAATCATTACCTGATCATTGGGGCACATTAGCATAATCAGATTAGCCTTTTGATCGACACCACTAATGAACAAAGATCTTGGACTTTACACTCTCTGGAATCACTTGTCTGGTGTGGCTATGGTAAGTAGCTAGGCTCAGAAAGCCACTGCGTTGAAGTCACAAGTCACTGTATTCACATTGCCTGTCATCCTCAAAGGCTGTTTCAGAGGGAATAAAGTACCAAAGCCCCTCAGGATAATGTAGGATTTGCTTTATAGGATGAATTGTGTATGTGTGTTTCTCTCATCTCTCTCTCTCTCTCTCTCTGAATCTCTGTGTGTGTGCCTGTTTTTGACAGAGAGAGAGAATGATAGTATGTGTATGTCTTGTTAATTAATAAAACTGCAGCCACTGCACTGCAAGTCTGGATTACACGCTTTTGCATGGGCCACACACACACACACACACACACACCAAGCCCGTCGCCCACTCTGAGAGGACACCAAAGCTTCAACAAAAAAATAAAACACTTGACGTGAAACAGTGCAGCATTGATCTGAGAGAGAAGAAAAAGAATGAATGAGATAGAGAGAGAGCAAGAACACCAGGGCGGTACAGACACGCGTGGGTGGTGTTGGATTATTAGTAGCGAAATGAAACAAGCACACAATCGGCACAGCTCCTGCTCTGGCCTTCCCAGATCCACGGCACTTTGAATATTCCGCACCGGACGAGCGGGCGAGCGAGCGAAGCGCAGATCGGTTTGTCTCATTTAAGGTCACACTGGTCATTAAAATTGACAGCAGAGAATGGGGCTCTCCTGACACCCACACAGACACACACACACAGACACACACACACACAAACACACACACAAACACACACACAAAGACAAACTCTCTCTCCCTCCTCACTTTCTCTGCCTGCTCTCTCTTACTGTCTGTCTCCTTTCTGTCTTTCTCCCTCTCTCTCTCACCTTTTTCTCTTCCTCTCTCCCTCCTCTCTCTCTCTCTCTCGCTTTCTCTTGCTCTTTCTCTGTCGGTGTAGCTCTCCTCTTTCTCTCTCTCCCCACCTCTCTCTCTTTCCTCTCTCTCTCTTTCTCTCTACCCCCCCCCCCCCCCCCACCCTGGTCATTCAGTATGCCTCCCAGCTCTGCTCTTACGCTCCCGTAATACTCTCTTTCTCTCCCTTCCTCACTTTCTCTGCCTGCTCTCTCTTACTGTCTGTCTCCCTTCTTTCTTTCTCTCTATCCCTCTCTCTCTCTTGCCTTTCTCTCTTCCTCTCTCCCTCCTCTCTCTCTCTCTCTCTCTCTCTCTCTCTGTGCGCATGCGGAGTGACTGAGGCGGAGCTTGAGCGTGTGAGGGTGCTGAGTGCGGCCACTGAGCCAGTGTCTCTGAATCCTTTACTCTCTTTTCTTTCTTTTTCTTCGGATTTTGATTTATTTTCTTTAGTTTAGTTTTTTTGTATGTGTTTAGCTTTACTTTAGGTTTTTGGTGTGGTGGTGTGTTGGTAGTGTTGGGTTTTTGGTGTGTTTGTTGTGTTTGGTGTGTTGGGTAACTTCTCTTGCCGAGGCTTTTTGCTGTGCTGGGAGCATGGCGGCCTCAGGTAGAGGGAGGTTTGAATCTTTAACGCGGCGGCATGGCGTTAAAATAAACACCAGAGCCAGCGTCCAAGATTGTAGTTTGGCTATTGGAGAAATAATTGGGCACGATAAGATCATTTCTGCCGCTCGGATGAACAGTGCTGTGGTTTTGTTTCTGGAAACTGTGGATCTGGCAAACGCTGTAGTTGAAAGTGGCGTTGTAATCGACGGCACTTTCACAACTGTGTTTCCTTTATCGTCACCTTCAAAAAAAGTAATAATCTCTAATGTCCCCCCTTTTGTTAAGGATGAGGTCCTTATGGAAATTCTTTCCCGCTTTGGAAAGCTGATTTCACCTATAAGAAAGATCGCCATATCGACTAGTTCCCCTCAGCTAAAACATGTCGTCTCTTTCAGACGTTTTGTTTACATGACATTAAGCGAGAATCGTCAAGACTTAGATCTTACGCTAAATGTAACTGTGGATGGATTTGTGTATCCTATATACGTTTCCTCATGTTTAATGAAATGTTTTGGTTGTGGTCAAACTGGTCATCTGGCACGGGCTTGTCCAGAGAAAAAGGATGGGCCCGCTACTGATGGGCTCTATGAGAAGGAGGGTGAGGAAAAATCCTCAGATACAAATGCTTCCACGGGTGGTGAGGGTACTGTTGAAGGGGCTCTTGCGGAGGGAGAAGGAGTAGTGCTCCCGCCGGAGCCCTCCTCGCCTCCCCACAGTACACCGACGGATTTAGATGGGGTAGAGAGTGTTCGGTCTGAGGACATTATAGCGTCCAGCGTTTGTACTCCCCCAGATAACATAGTGGATGATGATAAAACCTACGATAATGATGCCGAGGACGAAAGCTCTCAGATGGAGGCAGATGAAGTTGATCCAACTTTTAAAGTGCCCCGAAGTAGGCATAAGAGGAGACGAAGTCAGCCTCATGATACAGCTAAAAATAAATCTGCAAAGGTTCACAGTAAAGCTGCTTTGGTTGAAACAGAAAGTGAGTTTGACTCTGACTGTAGCGTCAGTTGCAGCATGCGCCCTAGTGGTTATGTTTCTCAGTCGTACAATATAGACGATATAAAAAAATTCTTAACTCAAACTAAACATGCCAAAAAGCTGCAGATTGATAAATATTTTCCGGATGTCGAGCAATTCATATCCAAAGCAAAATTATTCATGGCTGAAGGTCTTGTTACCAAACAAGAGGGTTACCGTCTACGGAAGTTTGTCACGAAATTAAACGTCTTTCTAGGTAGTACCGATGAACAGTGAACAACTAGCCTGTTTTCTCAGAGCGTTTATGTACACGTGTTCCTTTTTATTTTATTTTTTGTGTCTTATGACTGAGGTTCGTATTGCCTCCCTAAATGTGAATGGGGCAAGAGACCCATTGAAAAGGGCAGAGCTATATGAACTGCTAAGTGTAAAGCGTCTGGACGTCATTCTTTTGCAAGAAACACATAGTGATACAGCAAACGCTGCAGATTGGGCTTTTGAATGGGATGGGCTTTCTCTTCTAAGTCACAATACTTCTGTTAGCGGTGGTGTTGCAGTTTTATTTGCAAAGAATTTTATTCCAATCTCCCACGAGGTTGTGGAAGTAATACAGGGTAGATTATTTAAAGTCATGGCACGTTTTGAAAATCATGTTTTAATTTTTATCAGTGTTTATTCTCCTACAAATGCAGCAGAAAGAGTGGTTTTTTTGAATGAGTTGTCTAATGTTGTGGCTGGGTGTAGCAGTGATGACTATCTATTTATTGGTGGTGATTTTAACTGCACTGAATGTGACATTGACAGGAATCATACAGAGCCACATATGTTTTCACGCAGAAAGCTTATTCAGTGTATCCACACACATGATTTATGTGATGTTTGGAGAACGTTCCACAGAGAACAGAGACAGTATACCTGGACACATGCTTATGGCAATATGATTTCCTTGGCCAGGCTTGATAGGTTTTATTCTTTTAAACACCATTTTAACATTTTTAGAAATTGTGAGATTGTTCCTGTAGGTTTTTCTGATCACAGGATGGTTTTATGTGGAGTTCTTTTAAAAGCTGTGAAGCCCAGAAGTGCTTATTGGCATTTTAATTCGTCTCTCGTTTATGATAAACATTTTAAGGAGGTGTTTAGAACCTTCTGGGCAGATTTTAAAGAAATTAAGACATCTTTTGTTTCTTTACAACAGTGGTGGGACTTTGGTAAATTGCAAATTCAACAATTGTGTAAGCAGTATACTCAAAACATCACGAGAGACAGAACCCAGTCTATTGAAATTTTAGAGAAAGAGCTTCAGGAAATTCAAATGCTGGCTTACTCTACTGGGAATCAGGATGAAATTGATAATTTGGCAAAAAAGAAGAATGAGTTAGCTGAGTTGCTAGGAATTAGTGCTAAGGGAGCTTTGGTCCGTTCAAGGTTTCAGAGTGTGGAACAGATGGATGTCCCGTCAAAGTATTTTTTTAGCTTGGAGAAAAGAAACGGCCAAAAAAGATTTATTCATGCATTAAAATCTGAATCTGGAGACTTGTTGACTGACGATGGTGGAATACGGAGAAGGGCTGTACAGTTTTATCAGCAGCTATACAGGAGTGAACTTCAGGATGGGGGGTCTAACAACCTTTTTCTACATGATCTGCCCCAGGTTACAGTTGAGTCCTTTGCCGATCTTGATGCCGCCCTGACACTGGGAGAACTGGAAAGAGCCCTTCAGGGTATGGAGTGTGGCAAGGCTCCTGGCCTGGATGGCATTCCAGTTGACTTTTATAAGTGCTTCTGGTCGGAGATAGGGGAGGATCTGCTTGCTGTGCTCAAAGATAGTCTCACTAGGGGGCGCCTGCCGGTGAGCTGTCGCAGGGCAGTCCTCACACTTCTCCCGAAAAAAGGTGACCTCACTGATATCAGCTGCTGGAGACCTGTGTCGCTCCTGTGTAGTGATTTTAAAATCCTGTCTAAAGTTTTGGCCAATAGACTGTCCAAGGTAATGGACCAGGTCATCCATCCGGACCAAACCTACTGTGTTCCCAGTAGATCTATTTTTGACAATGTTTCTTTAATACGTGATGCAATACATGTTTTTAATCTTAAGGGTTTTGATGTTGGATTGGTCTCTTTGGACCAAGAGAAAGCTTTTGATAGGGTAGAGCACAAGTATCTGTGGGATACTCTACTTGCCTTTGGTTTCAGTGAAGGCTTTGTAAACATGGTCAGGGTTCTGTATAGTGATGTTGAGAGTATACTTAAAATCAATGGTGGTTTAAGTGCTCCCTTCAAGGTTGGTAGGGGTGTACGACAGGGCTGCTCCTTATCGGGTATGCTTTACTCTTTAGCAATAGAGCCTCTTTTAAATAAGTTGAGAGGGGCTTTGAGTGGTGTGCTTTTACATGACTTTTCTTTTCCTATTCGCCTGTCAGCATATGCTGATGACATAATTTTACTAATTAATGGGGATAAAGATATTGAGACAACTATTAACATTCTTAAAGATTTTGGGGCAGTGTCATCAGCTAAAGTCAACTGGTCCAAAAGTGAGGCCCTTTTGCTTGGTCAGTGGGTAGAGGGAACACCAAGGCTACCTGATGGATTGTGCTGGAAAAAGATGGTTTTAAATATTTGGGTGTTTTTTTGGGGAATGAACATTTTATGCAGAAAAATTGGGAGGGGGCAGTTGAAAAGGTGAATGGGCGGTTGCAAAAATGGAAATGGTTATTGCCAAAGATGTCATACAGGGGACGTATTCTTATCATAAATAAACTAGTGGCATCATCCTTGTGGCATCGTCTGGCCTGTGTGGATCCCCTGCCAGACCTTCTAAACAGATTACAATCTATTGTAGTAAACTTTTTTTGGGACAATTATCATTGGCTACCACAACCTGTTTTATTTTTGCCTAAAGAAGAGGGGGGGCATGGTTTAATTAGTTTCCACAGCAGAACTGCAGCCTTTAGGTTGCAGTTTGTGAAAAGACTCCTGGCTGGACCTACAGTTGTTGCCTGGAAACTTTTAAGTTGTACTGTTTTAAGGACTTCCGCAGGGTTAGGGCTTGATAAGTCACTGTTTTTAACTGCACCACAGAGAGTTGATTGCTCCAGACTGCCTCCCTTTTATCGAACTCTTTTAAAAATCTGGGGATTATTTCATAAGCAAAGACAGGCACCGACAACCTCCCTACATTGGCTTTTACAGGAACCCGTTGTTGGGGGTGCAAGAATGGACATTTCCTTGACGTACTTTCCCACTTTTCAGAAGAGACTCCTTGATTCCAGGATTTTAACTTTGAAGGACGTAGTCAACCGGGCAGGGGCTGATTTCAAAGACGTGAGGAGCTTTGCTGACTCAATGGGACTGAGATGCACTCGTGTGGCCTCACAGCTACTAGAAAAATGGCGTACTACTTGCACTGCTAATGAATTAAAACTACTCGGGGACTATTGCGCAGGTGTGGCCAATCCAGATGTGTTTGATGACTTTCCTGGGCTCAAACTCTCACCTATTATGGATGTAGATGCTGGTTTATTGCTTTCATGTAACTCACCTGCAGTTGTTTTGAGTGATGCGACTGGGAGGCAGTGTTACAATGTTTGTGTCAAGGTTTTAAACAAAAAGTGTCTTTTAAGCAGAACTGACACGCCCTGGCGCAGTGTTTTAAAACTAAGTATGAATGTCAAACCTGAATGGAGAGCACTTTATAAACCACCATTGCCTAAAAGAGTGGGTGACTTGCAGTGGAGAATTCTTCATGGGGCTATTGCTGTCAACACTTTTGTTTCTGTTTTAAATCCAAACATTGGCCAAGATTGCCCTTTCTGTTGCCAGAGAGAGTCAGTTTTTCATGCTTTTTTGCACTGTTTAAGATTAGGGCCACTGTTTATTGTTTTGGAGCGTTTGTTTAACTGTTTTAATGAAGAGTTCTCCACGGAAACTTTTATTCTTGGTTTTAAATATGTAAAATGCAAACAAAATATATGTAAACTGTTAAATTTTATTTTGGGCGAAGCAAAAATGGCAATTTATGTTACCAGAAAAAACAAAATTGAGGGTAAACCTGGTAATGATGTGTCAACTCTGTTTTCCTCTTTAGTTAAGGCTAGGATCTTAGTTGATTTCCGGTTCTACAAACTTATGCAAGATCTTGAATCTTTTGAATCAATATGGTGTTGCAAACAAGCAGTATGCACTGTCATAAATGATGATTTGCACTTTAGCCATCTTTTTTAGATGGCTCTTATTTATTTATTTATTTTGCCATTTTTATTCTCTTCTGTGATTGACTGCCAAAGGTTAATTGTATAACCCTCATTGTAAATAAAGACCATTTTAAAAATCAAAATCTCTCTCTCTCTCTCTCTCTTCCTCTCTCTATTTCTCTCTCCTCCTTTTCTCTTCCTCTCTTTCCCCTCTCCCTTCCTCTCTCTCTCTTTCTCTCTATAGCCGTGTTTCCATTAGGGGAGGTTCCGATGGTAATTCAGGGAGAGGGAAAATTTCAGGGACTGTTGTTTGGGTGGTCCTCTCACCTTGCGTGTCTACACTACAACAGAACATTTTATCGGACCTCTAGTAAACAAAGGGAAACTTCGGTGTCTCAGAGCAGCGAACATGACTGACTGCAGGCTTGCATTCTATGTTGATTTATGGATTAAACCGGATAAATCCTAAAAGTTTGTGGTTAGTGTTCCTATTTATTGTGAGTTTCCAGTCCATTTATGTCTAATATGTTTCATAAGATTAGATGTTCTGAGTGACGTTAGGACAAGATTAGCAGGCTAAAGTTAGCCAAGTAAACATGTTTTAAGAAGGTAAGATTAAGAGGAAATCATTGTGCACCACATAGCAAGTAGTTAAATGCTTTATTGTGGAAACGGCCAAAACAAGCTCTCCTACAACTCTGAGTTTGATAGACTGTACGTTTTCCTCTAACAGGCATATGAAAATACTCCATAGAAAGCGTATTAGTCTGCTAGCATGCTAAATGAGTTTGCTAATCTAAAGATAATACGAGTCTGTCTTCAAAGTAACCTCTAAGATTAGAGAAAATATAGTTACATGGGCAACTGTGTTTGTAATTACCTCTGTTGTGAGAAATTCATTTTGTCTGTTTAGAAAAAATATTTTCGTATGGCATAGTGATTTTTAGATCACCTATGGCTGGTAGTGTTTAACAACAGCCTATCAGCATCGAGTTTACCACAGGCTACAAGCTGAACTTTTTCAGGGCTGAACGGAGTACCTAACCCCTTTAGGTACTCCGTTGGTCCCTGTAAAAGTTCTGGGAGATCGCCCATTTTGGAACTGCCCGATAGTGGAGACACGCGCCAACTGTTTGAAGGCCGAAAAATTACCCGGAACTCACTGTAGTGGAAACGCGCCTTATCTGTACCCTCTCCAGTCATTCAGTATGCCTCCCAGCTCTGCTCCTATGATCCCCTCCACTGACCTTTAAGTGGAAAAGTCAGCATCTGCCTGCCATTTGGAAAGTGTTGGAATGGCAACAGAAAAAACAGCAAAATAAATAAATTAAATAAAACAACAGCACCCAGGTTCAGGCGCTAAACGGAAAAACAATTAGCAACAATTACACCAAAATGTCCCCCTCAAGCCTGCTGTGTTAATGAAGCCGTGATCTTAATTAGAGTCCTCTTTCCTCCGTCTGGTGCCTGGTGTCTGGTGTTGGAAGTATGTGTGTGTGTGTGTGTGTGTGTGTGTGTGTGTGTGTGTGTGTGTGTGTGTGTGTGTAGGTCTGTTGTATGATATCCAGAGTGTCTTTGGGTCTGGTGTTTGGTTAGGTGTGATGGTCCGCTGGCCTTGTCTGCGCTTGTGTGTTATTCTGTAGGACATTCGTGTGACATCACATGGAGTATCGTAGACATGGACCATCTGTGGAATTCAGGGGAGGCACAAGATATTGTGGTCCCACTGAAAGGAAATGGTTTATGGCCATTTTTGTCCGACACCCCAACTATATCATAGGCCTGCGTGGGCCCCAGTGAAGCTCTGGGCCCCCTGAATCACCCCGCCCCCTTTGGCTTACTTTAGTCCTTTACTCCAGGAACTTTACTTTTCTCCCATTGCTGCTCATTTGATTTCTGTTTCACGCAACACATCACATTACAATGTTCATGTTAGTGGTGACAAGATGTGTGTGTGTGTGTGTATGTGTGTGTGTGTGTGTGTGTGTGTGTGTGTGTGTGTGTGTGTGTGCATGTGTGTGTGCGTGCATGTGTGTGTGTGTGAGACAGAGTGTGTGTGTGTGTGTGTGTGTGTGTGTGTGTGTGTGTGTGTGTGTGTGTGTGTGTGTGTGAGGTATCAATTGAGTAGTGCTAATATTATCATGGCTGTTAGTCCACTCAGGAAGAGGTGTCACAATGATATATTAGATGTCTGGCTATATATGTGTGTTTGTGTGTGTGTCTGTTGGCTGCATGCTTGTGTTTGTGGTTGGGAAACGTTTCCAAGAGTTATGGTGCTGACAGACCTGGGCAAGAATCCAGTTGTGTGTGTATATGTGTGTGTGCGCATGTATGTGTGTGTGTGTTTCATGCACATCTTTATTTTTCCGTGTGTGTGTCTCTCTAGTCTGTATCAAATTGTGTGTTTGTACGTGTGGGTGTGTGTATGTGATACAGGTAGCCATGCCAGGCAGATCTTCTTAGCAAAAGATAATGAAACAGGAATTTGTTGGAAAAAACTATGGGAGAACACTAGTGCATCATGAAGTTCCCTTACTGCACTGCACTGCAGAAACATCCAAATGAACACAACTCTTACACACACACACACACACACACACACACACACACACACACACACACACATATAAAGAAACCGAAACAAAAACGCCTTACACTCATACACGCACGCTGTAGCAAAGGGGAGGAGAAGTCACCCCACCGGGCTTCAAACCCGGGTCTCCGGGGTACCAAACACGGGCTCTGACAGCAACGCCAAACGCGGTCAGAGCCCCTGTTTGGTACCCTGCAGACTCGGGTTCGAAGCCGGGTGGGGTGACTTCTCCTCCCCTTCTCTGCACACACACATATGCACATATACTTCAAGAAAGTAACATAAAAATGCCTTACACTCACGCCCACACACACACACACAGACACGCACACACACAAACAGATGCATGTATTCTGACTAACACTCAAAAAACACTGAAATTTGGCATCTGCAGCTCTGTTTTTTTTTTTTCTCTAACACACGCACACACACACGCACATTCAAGTGGTCATTTGGCATCTGCAGTCCCTCTGCCAGCACACAGAGCCAATCCTTATCTGCAATCTGAAAGCAGATTTATTCCTACAGGCTGGCAACACTGGCATTAACCTTGAAAGGCTTTTTCACACACACATACATACTCCAACGCACACACATACACTTTTTTAAACTTCAGCAGAGTCCACACCTCCAGGAAGAAATCGTTTCTCACGGCCTCCATTCCAGACCCTCTGTACAACATGAAATGAAGTAAGAGGGGCTGGTTTACCAGGCTACTTCCACAGTAGCCTAACTCGACAAGGAACCTAAGTGAACATAATACGGGCCTCATGTCCAACTATGTCTTGGGCCGGGTCAGGCTGACATTTCCCACCACTTTCCTGGAGCCTTGTCAGGTTGGGCTCATGGTAATGCCATGCGACTAATGTTTTTTTTGTTGTTTCTTTGTTTTAAATATTATTTTTTATTAATGTTATAAAGCTATGATGTGATAATCGCAAAATCGCACAGCAAAACATAAGTTTTACAGGTCCACATATTTTTCTTATTTACAGCTTATGGGCCAGGCCGGGATCAGACAGAACATTGACAGTGTTGTGTTGGTGTTTTGGGCCCCATTTCATATCTACTGTAATGTTTGTAGGCCTTTCTACCACATGCAATATTACAGGGAATGACATATTTTGTTGGTCAAAAGAAGAGTAGCACACACACTGTCTGGCTTCAGTTACATCTCTTCCCATCGTTGCATGAGGTCTGAAAGGAGAACGGTGCTCTAATTTCAGATGCATAAGGCAAGGGTGTGCAGGGAGGCTGTATTTCTCTCTCTCTCTCTCTCTCTCTCTCTCTCTCTCTCTCTGACACACACATACATCACACACATATTTACTCTATTTTAATGGCGTGTTATATGAATTTTTTACACTGTTGATAAGAAGACAATAATGCCAAGAACCCGACACATACACAAACACACACACACGCACATACATACACACACCATAACCTGACACAGACACATACACACACCTCCTTACCTCCACAGAGTGCTCTCAGTCACACTGCCCAGGTGGAAATCGTAGAGTTTAGTGAGGATCAGAATCACCTGCAACACACAAAATAACAAACAACTTTGGTTAGACCGACATTCACTTCACTTCAGCTCTGTTCGATTCTGTTTGCTTGCATTTGTACAGTCCTGCACCTGGATTTGCTTTCAATTAAGTGATACCTCACTTGACCCAACACCTCCCCATTAACCCATGCATACAGAGACACACACACACACACATACACCCACACACACACACACACCTGCTTCCATTTCCACTCACAGACACACACTGACACAGACACAGACACACACACACACACAACACACACACCCGCCCCACACAATCCACAAACAAAGTAGACTCCTGATATTTTGTCGCATAACCTGCGTGTGTGCTTCTGTTTCCCCTTCATGCTCATTAGGCTGGCTAGGCCTATCGACTGGTTCTCCTCAGCATACCCTTGCTTAACACCAGGGAAGCAACCACCACTCCTTGGCCAGTCAACAACAACAAACAAATAAGACATGACTGTAACAAACAAAGAGGAGGGTGAATACACATTTGTGTACACTTTTGTGTACACTTCCTCTTAAACACCTGTCTAGTTTCAAGAGAGAAAGTTAAAACACTTACAAAATGACAATCTATACATGGATATGTGCATTTCCTTAAACACGACATGGTAAAACTGGGACTTTAGCAATTTGTCTAGTTTCAAGAAAGGAAGTTGAAAAGCTTAGAAAAAGAAAATCTCTCTTACACTTACAGTATATGTACACTTCCTTAAACACAGTGTGGTACAAATATGAGGCTTGCAACTGCTCCAGTTTCAAGACAGGAGGTGAAAAGCTTATTAAAGAAAAGGGCTGAGAAACATCATAAAAACACTCTAAGGACACACACACACACACACACACACACGCACACACACACACACACACACACACACACACACACACACACACACACACACACACACACACAGGAACCCTGCGATCTCATGTTTTCATGATTCGTATCAATTATTTTTGATGGGTTCAAAGAAACATTTGATTTTTGTACTGCCTTTAACTTGCCCATACGAGACCATAGCTTACTTTAATGTGTGGCTAAAGAACGAAAGAACGAACGAACGAACAAACGAACGAACGAACGAACGAACGAACGAACGAACGAACGAACGAACGAACGAACGAACGAACGAACGAACGAACGAACGAAAGGAAGAAAGAAAGAAAGAAAGAAAGAAAGAAAGAAAGAAAACCATACTGCATAGTACGGTAATGTGTAGTCTCTGTTCCATACACTATGCAGTGCATGCATCATGTAAAAGTAATCAGTATCAGGAAGAACTGCACAGGGGGTCCAGGAATCATGAAAGACACTCTGCCACTTAAAGACATAAAGAGTAGGTTTAATCAAACTGAATATTTATATATATAAAAAATAAAAAATGAATAATACTTTCTTTCCTTTTCGTTGCTTCAGTTTACCTTTTTTCTAGTGGTAGAGATTATGACACATTCTGCCATACCACTCAACTTTGTTCTCTACATCAAACTTTCCTTACAGTGCAATGAGGCCAAATCATGTCGTTTCTCCTTGTCCCTCCATGTCTGTCTTTCATTCATGTCTTTTTTTAAATCTTGCATTGAGGCCACCCTTAATTCTACCGGGCCCTCCGTGGCACTGTGAGGCAGGGTCCGGAAAGATCTGGAAACCATCGACATCAATTAAACTAGATTTTGCATGGACTCAATTCGCTTGATCCAGATTGATGGGGGGGAGGTGAAGGGGAGGATCAGGAAGTTTGCACTGGAAGGTAGTAGGATACTGTGTGTGTGTGTGTGTGTGTGTGTGTGTGTGTGTGTGTGTGTGTGTGTGTGTGTGTGTGTGTGTGTGTGTGTGCGTGTGTTTTTTTTTTTTGTTTGTTTGTTTTAAAAGGATCTGTACTGTATTTTTCAATATATATGTTTTCTTTATGCAGGGGTACAAACACAAAAGCCTTATATCATTGAAGACACTGGGAAAATGGCATTTTTATCTACTCGGTATAGGAACTGCATAAGTGATGAGTAAATCAGTACATTAATTAATTAAATCATTGTAATCAATACAAATTATTTTTGACAGATTGTTTGTGGTGGGATAAACAGCCATCTTTAAGTGTTGGACAGAGCTGTTGGACAAGGACGGACTATTCGTCACCCTCCACTGAGACAGCCCAAGTTCAGCCAAGCAGCATGTGACCTCTAGAGGGAGAGACATTTAGACAGAGAGAAAGAAGAGAGAAGCCCAAAAGGGAGAGACATTTAGACAGAGAGAAAGAAGAGAGAAGCCCAAGTTCAGCCAAGCAGCATGTGACCTCTATCTTCTTTCCCCATTTTCCTGGGATATTTTACATAATGCAAGTTGTTGCCTGACATCAGCTGTGGTCTGATGTCCCAATTTCCATCAAGGTGATGACCTGGGTTTGCATAAATCTGCCCCCCACTCTCTCCCTCGCTCTAAATGAAGGGGAAAAAATACTGACTTTATTTACACCACAAATGGCTGCATATTCACTTCCAAGGTCTTGTAAAAAGATTTTGTTAGAGAAAGAAAAAAATCACAGAATTTTCTCCACTCAATTTGATTCACTTTATTTCAGTCTTGCTATTTATGTTGGGAAATCAGGTGACATCTATGTGTTTCTGTGTTTGTCTAGAGCTGGACACGCAGCCTGACACGCTTCACTTGAGTGACACGGCCCAAGGGCCCTATGACATCAGGGGTGACATCATACTCAAGGTCCCTTTGCCACAAATGGCAGGGGGGGGGGGGGGTGGAGTGCGTAAAGTGCTTAAAGGAGGGGTGGCAAAGAAAAAGGAAAGATGAGGAAAAAAAGCGAACAGAACAGATCTTCCTGATGGCAAACAAGAGGAGAGATGAGAAGAGAAAAAAAGGGAAGGGAAGAGAAGAGAAGAGAAGAGAAGAGAAGAGAAGAGAAGAGAAGAGAAGAAAAAGATCTTCCTCATCCCCATTTTTCCCTGTTAGTTCTTCCATCCTCTCTCTCTTCTCTCTTGTGCTCTTACTAATCCCCTTCTTCTCTCCTTGCCCACATGCTTGTCTCTGTCAGCTCTGAGTCAATCCTGAACCATCCTCCCAGGCCATTGCACTGGTGAGTCAGTACTGAGCAGAATAGGGTGGTAGCACAAACCCCCCTAAAGCCCCTTCATACACACACACACACACACACACACACACACCCACACCCACACACACACACACACATACAGACAGAGGGAGAGACATTTAGACAGAGAGAAACCACCTCCTCCTCCTCCACCACCTGCTGCTCCTCCTCCTCTTCCTCCTCCACCACCACCACACACACAGAGACAAAGTTCATTTTTGTCCTCCTAATCCACCACCTCCTCCTTCTTCACCACCTCCTCCTTTTAATCCTCCTAGTCCACCTCCTCCTCCTCCTCCTCCTCCTCCTCCACCACCACCACCACCACCTCCTCCTCCCCCTCCACAGCATCAGTAGCAGCATGACAGAGGTCGCTCACACAGTGGGAGACAGAGCTGCACCTCGTCCTCTCCAGAGCCTGAAATCTAATTTGACCAAATTACTCTGATGGAACACCAGCCCTGATCTGTATAATTTTCCATGAATTTGTGGGGGGGGGGGGGGGGGGGGGGGGGGGGGTGTCAAAGGTTGGCTATTTTTAAGCGTGTTAATTTCTTTACACCTTGTCCAGTTTTTTTGTTGTCATCTGATGTTGAACCAACCGTGGCCGTACAAATGCAACAAAAATAACATTTAAATAGCATAACTAAATGCGCCGTGTCCACACAAGGCCATCAGAGAGTGACAAAGTCAATTTTGAAGCTGTGATTTGGCGGACCCATGTTAATTATGGCACTAATGACTTTTTGGGAGAACGCATTCCACCTACTCTCCTCGGAGCGCTAGGCGGGTTTATTTGTGTTATCTTCACGCGGTCGGTTGACTGTCAAAGCAAAAAGAGGGGAGGGCGGGGGGAGGGATGGGGTGGTGGGTCAACAGCATGCAGCCTCCGGTATCTCGAAGACTAAATTAAACATGCATATTAAACCTTCGGGGTGGTGTGTGTGTGTGTGTGTATGTGTGTGTGTGTGTAATGGTGGGGTAGGGGGGCGCTAAGTGAGTGCTAAGTCCCGACGGGGAATTCATTACTTGGCATGTGAAGGGAAGTGTCTGACTGTCGAGTCATGGTGGTCGAACTAAATAGGCCTTGTGACGAGGCCAGTTTAGCAGAAGAACAGTGGGATACTTTACTCACAGAAAGTCCTCTGACATGACCGATTCGTCTGTAAGCATGCCCTCAGCGATGGCGTATCTTATGTGTCATATCATATCTGTCATATGTTGTCAAGGGAGTGCTGGTCCATAGGGCAGCAGGGTCATAGAATTTAAACAAGTTTTGTGTTCACCGGTCTTTCAGTGTAGCACAATGCTAAAAAGATAAAAGACTATCACATTGGAGGCAGTTGCACTTAATGTATTTTCTGTGCAGTGTGTCTATGTCATATTACAACCATTAGTGAAATTGATATATTTAAAAATAGGTTACCCCAACCTGAGGTGGACCTTATATCATCCTTTTTTGCATTCAAGGCTGTCTAACATGTCACTGAAAAGAGGAATAAATTGCACAGACAGAAAACAAAACAAAAAGAGAAGGAATTCTTCTGTGATTCTTGAATAATTTAATTGCGGACCGCAAGTCAAGATAATGTGCAGGCTTCAAAATAAAAGGAAATATCAAGGAATTGAATGGGAAGCATAATGCATCCCTCATGACATTAAAATGTGCTTGGGTTCCGAGGCGTGACACATGACACATAAAAAAAAAAAAAGATTAAAAATGACATGACAGATGAAGCCCCTGGCAATGGCCTCGCTGGCTGCCTGATCATTACCCCTGAAAGAAAGATTACGCTTTCAGGGCTTTCAGTGGCACATCGGCCTCTACGGAGGCAATAACTCCATCACCTCATTCATTTTGGTACATTTATTAGCAATCCACGCTGCCCATCCTTCAACCTACTCCCCCCACCCCACCCAACCTCTTTTATTTGCCACATCTGGTCGTGAAAACAGTTTCCAGTCATGTTACTCACGTCACGCTGATTGGCAGTAAGTGCACAGGCAGGTGGGTGTGTGCTTTTTAAAAAGCACGCTGGCCACCACAGTGTGCCACAATGATTCCCCACGATGGTGTCTGCCCTTACGTGTGACAATTAAAAAAAAAATTATTTGCTTTTGTAGCTCCATCAGAGAGAAACAAAAAGAGAGAAAACAATATAGGGGGAGATAAACGCATCTCTCTGAGGGTGTGTGTTTGTGTGTGTGTGTGTGTGTGTGTGTGTGTGTGTGTTTGTGTGTGTGTGTGTGTGTGTGTGTGTGTGTGTGTGTGTGTGTGTGTGGAAGAGAGAGAGAGAAGAGTGGTGGGATGGTGACTGTCTCATACTTTCCTCTTAGACAAAGCTATTTCAATCAATGTGTGTGTGTGTGTGTGTGTGTGCGCGTGTGCATTTGTATGTGTGTGTATGTGTGTGTGTGTGTTGTGTGTGTGTGAGAGAGAGACAGAGAGAGAGGTGGTGGTGGTGTGATGGTGACAGTCTCACACTGTCCTCTTAGAGGTAATTTCAGTCAAAACAGAAGCACTTGAGGCTCGCGAGTCCGTGTTGGACAGCACAACACGATCGGTGGGATTGAATAGCACGATGCTGAATGGCCGTCTGAGTCATTCGGAGGCACCCAAGCATGAAGGAGGGGATTGGTATTTCTGCACCGCGCACACACAATGCCTCCACGTGTCTCCTGACAATGCAACAAGAGGAAACGTTTGTAGCTGGAAAATTACAGGGCTTTTGTGGTATGTACATCCACAGCCCAAGATAGAAATCCATGTACACACTCTATATGTGTGTGAACAAGAGACTTGTTGCAGTGCCAACTATGAAGTGCAGCATGAAGTGGCTAATTCTCCTGTTCTCTATAGCAGTTTGTCTGGACTGTGTAAAGAGTACAGTATGTGTGTGTGCTTGAAGGCTTGTGTATGTGTGTGAATGAAAGAGAGATTGTACACACGTGCTTCAGAAAAGGAAGTATAATTAGCAAGCTGTTTGAAACGCGTAGGCACGTAGCCAGTAATTCATCAAGGCTTTTAAAACTGTAACTTTCAGGAGTGCCTCACATTTCTTTTGTGTTTGTATCAATAAGTTGGAGGCCCATTTTTGATGAGGACCCTGTTTTACCCGGTTTTACTTTCTCTGACCCAGTGAAGCATTTCCTCTCCTTTTTTGTCTTATAATTAGCAAGCCCTTCGAAGTGCACTAACCATTACACTGATATTCAGTGTTCATTAGCATTTCATTCTCCACTGAGCTAGCATCCAAGGCTTCCTCTTCTTCGTCTAGAAACACTCTTAAAGCCTTCAACCCCCTGCTCCTCTCTATTCCCCCTTCTCGCACTTCTTAGGCATCAGCTGTGGGAAGTGGAGAGGATGTCAGGAATGTCAGAGGAGCATTGATCAGAGGCATAAAGTGAGTGATAATGCAGCAGTTTAATTCAGAGAGGGAGAGAAACAGCCTGACCGGCACAGTTTGCCCTTTTGCCATCACCTAACGCCCCTGCTCTTCATATCTGGGAACTCTTGGGACTCATTTGTACGACTGCTTTTCAAGCAAAGGCTGTCAGTGTCTCTCTCTCTCTTTCTTGCTCCATGCCCAGCTTTTTCTTTTCACTCTCTCCCCAACTCTACTTTGTTCTTTCTTTGCTCTGTCAATCACTCTGTGTCTAGCCCTCTCTCTCTCTCTCTCTCTCTCTCTCTCTCTCTCTCTCTCTCTCTCACTCACTCACTCTGACAGAGAAGAGTGTGGAATTATAAACTGCCTGAAGGAACCCTAATTAAAATCAATGGACATGTAGTGAGTGCTCATTAAACCGGAATGGGAGTACTTATCTGTTTGAAATTTAATTAAACTGATCTTTAAAATATGTAGCGAGGACATCAAGCGGGGCTTCTGGAAACACAACTGTTGAGAGCGTGCAGCACAGCACAGCACAGCACATACTGCTGTCACATCCTGACCACTGTGAGAGAGCGCACACGCACATGTGCCTGGCTTCCCGTAACAGTAATTCATTCTCACCATCAATACTATTTGCTCTCCGACTGTAGATAAAGTTAAAAAAAGGTCGATACACAAAACACCTTAATTACAAACCTGCTCCGAGCCCAGGATACACAGCAAATATGGAAGTGTTAAAATTTCAGGGACAGTGTTGAATAGAGAGTGTTGGTGTTGTATTAACACCACATAGATATAAAACAACACTGCATATGGTAGCATTGACAAACAAATGTTGTCGAATCAGAGTGTTGTAAATGTTGATGTTAAATTAATCCCGATTGGTGTAGATGAAATCACGTTCTTACGTAACAGTTGTAGAACGTGTAAGGAAAATTTCCAACCGCCAACCATCGCCATTTTGTTTGAGTGAAACCACGCATCGATCAAGACATTTCTCAGTTCTTGCCAATCAGCTGCACAAGGTAAGCGAAACTTATGATTTTTATGTAAAGACGCACAGTTAATAGTTCATATCTCTTTAAATGTGATAAAAGTCTGCTGTCTTAGACCAAACACAGCTAGTCAGATTGCATTTCTTACTTGAATCTGGCGGGTGTCCATAGCTTGAGAGCAATAGTTGTAAGTTAACTTCGCTTCATATAGGCTATTATAGTTTCTCTCTACTGATTAAGTTTTTGTCGAATTGGCAATATAAAACACTTTTGTATTTTAAAAGAGCTTGAGTACCAGGCTATGTTTCACATTTACTCATAGCCTAATATTGGTGTGACATTGTTCGGCTACTTAACGGTCTACTATGCCTTCCCACTTTGGTCAGGAGGATGAAACTTCGGGTAGTTAAAAAATTCGGTTAGTTAAACTTTGCCCTGGACGCCTAGTGTTACATCTGTCACTATAGGTTTATAGCTTTATAATTAAGAACATGATAGCATTATTGTAGGTATTACGGTTACAACTTTGCTTGTCTTTGACTGACTGACTTTGCTCAATTTCGCAGTAATGCTCGTTCAGGTGGGCTTCAGGGGTGTACAGAAGTGGGTACGAGTACCAACAAATGATGACTGCTACGATTACAGAAGATTCATTGAAGAAGGTAAGTTCGACCCATATTATTATTTTATCTGTAACGCCCAAACGTTAAAAAGTACAACATGGTAGGTCAGCGTAGAGTGCAGTCATGGAAACATCATTCACTGCCCTGTCTTATTAACACAACCGTACACTCCTCAAATATATATTAAACTTATAAAACGCGCAGTATTTTCTAAATTTGCTAGTATCACGTTATATATAGATGGCATTTATGTTGAAGACCGTAAACATTTGGAAGGTAATCGCCATGATTAACAGCCAGCTTCGTCAAATGGTGAGCATGTGCGTGAGTACCGTAGCCACTGCTTGTGCGTGTAGTAAGTTAGCCCGCGGAATCTAAAAATAGCCACGATGTCATTTTCGAAAAGTATGCACTGTGTGAGGAACAATTAACGTCCAAGCTCCTAAAAGAAATCCAGTTGCTTACAACGTAGCTCCTTTGACTAACATGACCTGAATGAAAAAAATCAGCCTGTTGTGTCAAATGGTGTCAAATAGCGTTCATACTTCTCTCAACTAGCTATGTGTAACGAAGACTTCTCGTAGGCTATCATTATCCTTATTCAAAAAAGAGCAACTGTCACTGCATTCCACCCACCTAAATAACATATATTGATAAAACCAACGTATAATATGTTTAAAGAAAAGCATTGCACATTTGCCTTTTCTGGCTGCAGCTCAAGCCTTCAACCTTTAAAAAAGACAACATATGTGGTTATGCCATATCTCAGTAAAAAAAAAAAAAAATTAATAAGAAAGTTGATCTCTTTTGGTTCAAGTCTGCCTCTGTCAATTACACCAATACTTGGGATACTGGAAATCTGTTGGCAAATTCCATTTAGTGTTTTGGTTCTTAGTTTCAGCTAAATTCAACTTGCCAAATGTGGCTGATGTGGAGCTACAGGACTCCTTAGGAGTGGATGTGGATGATGATATTTTTGATGAGCTACTGAGATCAGCTACAGTGTCTTTCAAGGCATTCATCAAGAACTCTGGTAAGAATCCTTACATTTCTGTTCTCTATAGGGCATTTGCAGGTTTATATATCCATTAAATACATTTGTCAGTAAGAAGAGGAATTGCAGTGCAGGACATTTGATAAAACTGCACATGGTGAAGAGAACTAGTCTGGTTGATTAGAGTACTATATAAATGTCATCTTTGTATAATGCTTTGGTCAATATTATTCCACACTTTCACCTTCACTCGAACCTTTAGCTGATACGGAGGTGTCTGAAGCCTCCTTCTGCTCTGATGAGGGGGCATCTTTCTCCGTTGAGTCTACAATGTCATCCTCATCAATTGAGTCTGTGAGCTCCACGAGAAGTTCAGCCTCCACAGTGATCATAGAGAGCACCAAAGCACAGAAAAGGCAATTGGTTGAGGGACCACCTGACAGTAAAGTGGCTAAAGATGTGAGTTATTGTGGAGTATAGCTAGAATGTCAGTGTATTTTCAAAATGCAGCAGTTTGACATGCAACCTCTTTTTGGTCTCTTGCAGCTGGTCTATGTAGCACTGCTTCAAAAACCTGGAGGTGAAGAGGTGATCAAAGAGTACAACAAAACAAATGGTCTGTCTGATCATTCGAGAAGGAAACTTGTCAACATCTTGGTGGCAGATATGATTGAGAGTCATGGGTAAGTAAGACATAAGATAAGTTCAAATACATATTTAAAACTTAAAACATCCTCTGTACTCAGCCTTACACTGTTTATATCAATCCTTTGTCTGTCAGACAGACTTATTTTGTTTATTTGTTTGTTTATTATGTTTTTTTTTCTTTTCTTCAAATCTGTGACTTGTGATGGAATAGGAGGATACCGCCAGTTAATGTCCGCATTACCTACGCTCTTGGAATAGTTACCCTTTTTCCCAATCTGAAAGATAAAGCTTCGCCAACTGGCTATGTGAGTAGCAGGAATGTTATGACTAATATGCCTTATTTAATTGTTTGTGTGCAGGTTTGTTTTTTTTATGTGTTTAAACTGTTTCTAACATGTCTTGCATGTCTTTTGTGTCTTTTTTGTCTGCTAGGAGCATTATTACGATCCTCAGAGTGGGCAGGGTTACCTGGCCTACAGATTGAAAACTGTGCAACGCAATACTGCAAGTGACTCCAAGAAGAGGTTTAAGTCCGTTCACCAAGGAGGCCCGAAGACCCTGCGTGAGACTTCGTCATCTGAACAGCTGTCTGGTAACGAATGTAATGAAGCAATGTCCATGATGAAGCATACAACAGACCAAGTAGCTGTTAAGGAGAAAATGAAGGCAACATTCAAACATCGTCAACAATTGCTGCGTGATCCAGATCAGTCTGCACTTATCCTAGATCACTTTCCCCGCTTCTTGGATACACCAGGCTTGGTAAGAAATTGAGACCAACCTGAACTACCATGTATTATGATATATTATGTCATGTTCCTGATATTATATTTCTTTGTATTGTTAAGATTGACCAAGACTTCACAATGCTGTTTGGAGAAAATGTCTCTGGCAAGTTCATTGCAAAATGGCCAACATTCTACAAACCTCGGATCATCACTATCTGCAAAGGCCTTCGCCCTGGTCTTCATCTGGATGACCTTCTTTCTGCTCAGGAGGCCTCAAACGATTATGGTAAGTGAATATGGATGGTTGCATTTGCTGGTATTTTTAGCAGATGTTTATGACCATACACTGACGGGACGTTATGCGTTACTGTTGTATCTACTAGGGTGGGACAGTGACTTGGCAGCCATCCTCCTGCTCCTTCATCTGTTGCCTCCAACCGCGAAAGGAAAAATGCATGGGAAAATCAGTGCCGCAAACGCTGCTGACCATGTCGTCAAGTTCATGAAGGTATGGGTTTGCATGTTGCATGTTCCAGCGTGTCTCACTTTTTTCATGGTTGTTAGGCGCATGCAAACCCTATGGATCGTCGACCCCAGTTTGTGCATATACAGATGTAAAATTTGAAGCCAATTGGAATTAATGGTGGTGGTAAATATTCATTAAAAAGGACACGTTTGTAACCGGCAGTAAAGTAAGTAAAAAAGTTACACAGTGGGGCTTTAATGCTGTCTAATGAAGAATTGAAGTGAAGAAATTGGTGATTGTATATAACATTATTAACCAGTTAATATAAAATTGTTTTCTGGTTGTCAACTACTGAATTTGCCAATCAATTATATGTGCATGTTTACGGTGCATGACATTTTCTGACAACGTTGGAGCAATAATAATCTGAGGAACACTTGACGCTTGTGGAGCCAGTAAAATGATTAATTCATGTCTCATTCCTTGATCTTAGGTGGGGACGAGCATGGTGACCTACCTTCAGGGTGTTGCATCCACCCAGCCCTTTCTCCTCTGCGTTGGAGAAAAGAAGTCCAAAATCCAGAAGTATTACATCATACTGGACCAGAAGGCCTTGCCATGCATGGCACAGACTGTTGTGGCTGCTTTCGATGAACTGTTCAAGGCGCACTTCGTATTCGCGGTAGCCTATGACGAGGCATTGTTCAACTTCTACACTTTCATCCAAACTACTGTCTATGGAATTGATGTGGCCACCGCAAAGGAGAGTCCAAGGGTAAAAGAAATTAGAGTGAGAATTGATAACATATAAGTTTCAGAATGTTCACCTGTTATATTTGCAAGGTACGATACAGAAATTGTTCAGTGCTTTTTCAGCATTTAAAGTTTAGTCATGCTCTTTATCCGAGTCGTACATTGCGTCTGAAATGTGGTGAACATGACTGTTCAGCAGTTTTTTACACATACAGTGGATACAAAAAACATTTGTTGAAAATACATGGAGACAATGTATATTTGAATTCTGATGATAATATGGACAATGTTACAAGTAACGTTAGTAGTTATGACGAAATGCCAAGTTCTAGTTCTCCTGTCAGTTCTGTGGCACCTCCTAAAAAAAAGTTGTTGTTGGATATGTGTAGCTCTCTTATCGCCGAAGTACAAGCATCTGGACTGTCTGGAAGTACTGTAGAGTCTTTAGTTAGTTCAATGGAGGAGATTGTGAATGGTGCTTATAGTGAAGCGGAAGATGCTGTTCTTGCATGTATTTCATCTGAGGTTGCTGAACAAACCCTAGGTAAAGTACAGGACTGCTTTGCAAATCTTGATAATCCCTTCTCACACCTCAATACGGAAACAAAGCGGCAAAGACATTTTCAGAAAAAATGGAAAATAGTCAAACCAGTGGAGCATGTTCTTGGTGTGCGATTTGATGTACGCAGAGATAGAACCACAGGCATATACAGTGAGATTCCAGTCAATGACAAATTCACTTACGTGCCAATTTTGGGAACTCTTGAGTCAATGTTTACAAACCAGGAGCTGTGTAATTGCTTTCAGCAGGTAAAAGTTCATGAAAATGGAATTTTTAAAGACATTAATGATGGTTCTTACTTTAGAAGTCATCCATTGTTCTCACAACAAAAACATGCTCTCCAAATTCAACTGTATTATGACGACTTTGAAACAGCCAATCCCCTTGGATCTAAGAAAGGAATACACAAGCTTGGCTGTGTTTACTTTACTTTAAGAAATTTGCCAGCCAAGCTTAATTCAGTTTTGATGAACATCCATCTTGTTGCACTATTTCATTCAGATGACTTAAAAAAATATGGTTTTGGTCCAATCTTACAGCCTCTTCTAAATGATTTAAAGCTGCTGGAGACAGAAGGAATACAGGTGCCCTTTTCAGACACACCTCTAAGGGGGACTGTTATTCAGGTTACTGGCGATAATTTAGCTATACATGGCCTTTTTGGGATGGTGGAATCGTTCAGTGCAGCTTACTGTTGCCGATTTTGTTTAACTGACAAAGATAGTTTGCAGTCTGTGTTTTCTGAGGACGACCCAGGCTTAGTTTTTCGCACCAGGGAGCTAAATTTGGAACATTGCAATGCTGTGGCTCAGAATTGTTCTCTAGTCCACTCATTTGGTGTTAAAAGACCCTGTCCTCTGAATGCACTACAGTTTTTCAATTCCTCTGACAATTATGCAGTTGATGTTATGCATGACCTTTTAGAAGGTGTTGTGCAATATGAGTTAAAACTTTTTTTTCAGTACTTAGTCAGAGATTCTATATCGTTAAACTCACTTTCAGAAAGGATTCACAGCTTTAACTACGGATTCAGTGAGAGAAAGAACAGACCCAGTACAGTCAAAGTAGATGATGGTGGTAATGACCTTGGCCTCAATGCCATTCAGTCATGGTGCCTCCTCCGTAATACGCCTTTAATTTTTGGAGATATAGTTGAGGAGGATAACAACTACTGGCACGTTATTCTGCTATTAATTCAGATAGTGAATATTGTGTTCTCGCCTATTATTACAGAGGGTATGACGTATTACTTGAAGAATTTGATTTCTGATCATCACAAACTTTTTAAATCTGTGTTTGCAAACAAGAGACTGATACCGAAGCATCATCTGATGATTCATTACCCCAAATGTATTCGGAAAATAGGTCCACTCATACACATGTGGTGCATGCGATATGAAGGAAAACACAATTTTTTTAAAAGGTGTGAGAAGAACTTCAAAAACATTACAAAAACACTAGTAAATAAGCATCAGAATCAGTTAGCTTTTCATTGGGAACAATTTTATTTTAAAAGATTTCAGTTTGGTCCCATTAAACGTATCTTAACTTGTGATCTAGAGGGCAGTGAGGCCTTGGGGTCCTGTCAAGCATTAAATGTTACTAGTGTCTGTACTGTCTCTACTACCTCCTGGGTTAGAAACTATGGATCAGAATATCATATTGGAATGTTTGTCTGTGCTAGTACTGAAAATGAAATGCCTGTTTTTAAAAACATTGCCAACATTATCATCAAGGATGATGAAGCCTTTCTACTTACCACAGATGTTAATACAATGTATTTCAATGATCACCTTAATGGATTTAGAATTGAGGAGCTAGATGATAAGTTCACTGTTATTTGTTTGTCTGACCTGACTTATTATCGGCCTTATGACGGGCAGTTTTCCTCTGCCAATGATGACATGACATATATTGTGCCATACTGCTGTTTTGTATGAGGTGTACCTTTTAATTAATTCAATACATTGTCATATACATTTTCTGCTTGTTGTGTTTTAATTGGGGGGGGGAGGGCACACACAACACTGACCTTTAGTTGGTTCAACACTCTTTGTTGTTAAAAAGAGAAACCACACAACACTTCAGAGTGTGGAATCCACACTACACTGGTGTAGGTGTTGTGAGAAAAAGTGTTACTTTTAACACCGTATCTTAACACCAACACTGGTGTAGTGTGGATTCCACATTCTGAAGTGTTGTGTGGTTTCTCTTTTTAACAACAAAGAGTGTTGAACCAACTAAATCTGAGTGTTAGTCTTTTAACACTTTCATAAGTGTTGCCTTAACAATGTATAGTGTGGACACATATAGACACCGTATGGGTGTTAAATTTAACACTGTGGGTGTTAAATTGACACTAACATTTTTGCTGTGTAGTAACTTCAAAATGTCAATATTTTTTTTTCCAAAGTCAATATTGAAAAAATGCTAACATTTAATCAAGACACTGAAACTGAACATATTTCCACAAATCAGATTGGAATAGAAATAATAAACCAGACCAGTATCCTTAGTAGGGCTGGGCGATAAAACGATAACGATATATATCTCGATAGACACCTACTCGATAACAATAGAAAGTGCGTTCGATAGAATGTTTTGATAGAATGTTTTTTTTTTTTTTTTTTTTTAAGAAAACGGCGTAAGTTTAGTCAGAGCCCTCTCTGATTTAGCGCCGCTTTAAATCTTTGTTGTGAAGCAAGCTTGGTTGCATGAGCAAAGGCACTCGTCCTCTGTAGTCTAGTAACGTATGGAGAGTGACAAGCTAATAGCCAATCATGTCACAGTATCGTGTTTGGTTGCGCCATCTCTTGTCTCGTAGTCGTGTTTTTTTCCAGAAACAGCATGGTCAAGAAAGGAAGATGAGTGCCACTGCGACGAGCGAGGAAAATGTGGATAAGGGCTCATTCACACCAACTTGAGCGTGTACAGCGCGTATCAGTATACAATATGTTTGTATAGGGACAGAATACGCTCAGATCACGCGTGCGGTGTGAAGAGTCTAATTTGTTAACATGCATTCTAAACGAATACGGACAGAAAACGGCCACGCGCTGAATACAAAGTGTTTGGTGTGAATGAGCCCTAAGAACAGAAAGGTCTGCTCACCAGTATGGGAGCTTTTTTGGAGTTTACAAATCTCATCGTAGTCAAACAAATGTTGTCTGCATATTATGCAGTAAAACTATATACATATATGATAGTTCTTCTCAGGTATCAGGTTTCGCTATGTTTACATTTAACACTTTGCACATGTCTTTATAACACTTCAGCTTTGTTAAGCACTTTATTAGCTTATTGATAATTGTTCAGTTTTCATTGTGATCATAACATTGAACGTGTGTTGACAGTCATTTTGCCTGAATGCTTATTGCCTGTCAGAGGAAGGTTAAGTTAAAAATAAAAATATTTAAATTTAGATTTTTCCCTCCTGTTACTTATTTTAAATAGGTCACACAATGTTTCAATAATTATCGATATCGACCGATATGAAACACTTATATCGTGATACAGATTTCAGCCATATCGCCCAGTCCTAATCCTTAGGGGCATGTGCTTGTTACCATATAGCAGTAGGTTTTTTGCATTTAACTACTTGAAATAATAAACATTGACAAAAAAAAAACTAATAACTATTTTATTAGTACATGTATTCAAAGTAAAATACAGGACGACTCTCGATCTAAAATAGTCAAAAGCGTACTCAAATGGGACGGGGTCAACTAGGTGTGCTCTGGGGCAACAGCAACACTCCACAACACCAAGCCACTGTGCTGAGTGACACCAGGCCACTGTGCTGAGGGACACCAGGCCACTGTGCTGAGGGACACCAGGCCACTGTGCTGAGGGACACCAGGCCACTGTGCTGAGGGACACCAGGCCACTGTGCTGAGTGACACCAAGCCACTGTGCTGAGGGACACCAGGCCACTGTGCTGAGTTTGGAGCCTCTCAGTCCTGACTCCCACTCCTTGAGTCCGGTGGATAAAAATAGAGCTGATATTTCTCACTGGGTCAGGCTCCTCACCAGCTGACCAGCTCCCCTCGCCATCAGCTCCACCACAGACCATTTGTCTCATTCACACACACAGGGATGCCAACACACACACGCACATATACCCCACCAACACACACACACACACACACACACACACACACACACACACACACACACACACTGCCCGGAGACCTAATAGGTTTCATTTACGAGTTTTGATCTCCCGCTCAGCCATATTGGTGACATTCCATCTTCATTATCACCTGTCGTTAGCTAGCCAGGTGGATTTGCTCAAGGGTGAAGAGAACATTGGGGCATTGACTAGGCCATTATGAGTCCTTTAATACTCCTTATGGTTTTAAATAACAGTAACATCTGTTCCCGCATCAGCGGGTCTTTGTGAGGTCATGGGTTTGATTCATTAAAACTTGTCTTGAACAAAAGACATATTTTGGGGTCTGTTGAGATTTTTGCTTGAGACTTGATACTATTTTTGTTCAGAGAGTTCATTAAAATTACAGGTTTGTGTTAATGCGTGTGCCTGTTTGTGTGTGTGTGTGTGTGTGTGTGTGTGTGTGTGTGTTTGTGTGTCATTGCATCTATATGTGTATTTCAGGTGTTTTGTTTTGTTATATGGTTATGATGTGGCTGCCACAGAGTAAAGTCCAATATTCCAGTGTTAGTTTTCATTTAAAAAAATCTAATTACGTTGTATTTCATTAACAATATGCTTAAGCACTATGTTTAGTGCAGTGTCATTCCAGAATTATGTTTTATTTATTGCTTCTATCCAATCATCCACCGCCTACCTCTGAACTACATGTCACAACACACCCAGGTCGTCGGATTGTTTACTTCCTGTATTTCCCTCTCTCATGGTAATTTTCTTCCCTGAGGGACTCAAGGGCCCCAACAGGCAGCCAGTTTTAAAGGCAAGCTACCATGAACCAGCAGCAGCTGGTTGGAAAATATGATGATGTTATTTGTCAGTTGCTAACTTGTTGTCATACTTTTTTTATTTCTTTTTTCAAACAAGTTCACTGGCAGGTGAACTCGTCACTGCCGGGGAAAACAGTTCTGAGCGGCACCAAAAGCATGTATTTATAGCTACAGTACGTCCAAGAGACAAGTGCTTTTGTCATCATTTCTGTCTCTGGCGCTCAGGCCTTGCCTCCTGCATCCTGCTTTGCCTTCTTACTGCTTTGGCTGTTTTGTAGCGCAGCCTCTTGAAGAGAAGCGAAATGAAGCGAAAGAAAGAAAATAAATGTTGGCTGAGTGTGAAAGCAAAACCAACCATGACATTACAGCATGATGCCGAAAAGAGGACGAAGAATGGCAAAAGAAGAATAGATACATAGATATATAGACAGACAGACAGACAGACAGACAGACAGACAGACAGACAGACAGACAGACAGACAGACAGACAGACAGACAGACAGACAGACAGACAGACAGATAGATAGATAGATAGATAGATAGATAGATAGATAGATAGATAGATAGATAGATAGATCCCCACCCTGGTTTCACAGTTACTGCTCACCCTGTGGATTAGGAGGGGTGGTAGGTGGTGGGAGACTGCTCACCTGTGGATTAGGAGGGGTGGTGGGTGGTGGGAGACTGCTCACCTGTGGATTAGGAGGGGTGGTGGGTGGTGGGAGACTGCTCAGCCTGTGGATTAGCCTGGTGGTGGGCGATAACTGCATGTCTGTGGCATATGTGTCCAGAGACAAACGATGAAGCGATGAATACAAATAAGAACCCCTGGCCCCTGTGTGTGTGTGTGTGTGTGTGTGTCTGTGTCTGTGTACTTGTGTGTGTGTGTGTGTGTGTGCGCACATAAACGTGTGTGTGTGTGTGTGTGTATGTGTGTGTGCAAGCACGTATGTATATATGAGTGTATCTATGTCGTGTGCATATCTGTGTGTGGACGTGTATTGGTGCAGAGCACTGAGAGGCTAATACAGTGTGATATTCTAACCGTGACATGACTGCACACACGTGACACCGCGACACCCTCCCTGAGGAAGGCCGTGTTCAGCCTGTCAACAGTGAATAAGATGATACGCTGTGTTTTTAAGTTCCGCCTGACAGGTGGCTTAAAACATGATGTTATTATTTTTGCTGCTCTTTTCAGCGTTTCCTGCTTCCCTCACCATGGTAACCAGGCTGTCAACATCTGTGACAAATTTCTGTTTTACTATTATTTATATATTTATTTTAGTTCCCAAATGTTGACACATCATTTGCAATTACTGAGATAGAGCCGCATAAAGACAAGTGTTGCTCCTGAGTCAATTTTGGTCTTTTTTTCCCACCTTCATGGCTCGGATGAATGACTGCCACTCCTAACTTATCTTCATAAAGGTGAGAGAGCTGCGCTGCCTGGGTAGCAGTATGTTTGTGTCAGCACAGCACAGCAGAGCTATCCCTGTGAGGGAGAAATGACATAAGAGACATCACCACAGAAAGGCATGGACAGCCATCTTAATTACATTTGGGGGCGTTTTTTCTGTTCCTCCTTTTCCCTGTATTTGTCTCTCTGGCAGTCTGTGTGTTTCTCTTTCTCTCTCTCCATACCTCCATACCTTTCTCTTTCTCTCTCTCCATACCTCCATACCTTTCTATTTCTCTCTCTCCATACCTCCATACCTTTCTCTTTCTCTCTCTCCATACCTCCATACCTTTCTCTTTTTCTCTTTTTTTCCTCGTTGTTCTCTTAATTACGTTTGGGGGCTTTTTTTATCCCTGGCTTTGTGTCTATTTATCTCTCTCTCTCTCTCTCTCTCTCTCTCTCTCTCTCTCTCTCTCTCTCTCTCTCTCTCTCTCTCTCTCCACATACACAGATAACTGGTCCTCTCTGCTCAGCCCAGCGTGGTTCATCAGGTGACACTCAGCAAACACACAGCAGCATCCCACACACCTCAGGGAGAGTTCCCTGTAATCCATCAAGCACTATGATCTGTGGATAGGCCTGCTGTGTGTGTGTGTGGTGTGTGTGTGTGTGTGTGTGTGTGTGTGTGAGCGTGAGGGCGTGAAAACTCAACAAGGATCCCTCGGGGGGCATGTTTTTGTCACAGGGCAGTATGAGTGTGCAAGCACACGAGACAGGTAGAATACGAGACGGATAGAGACATGAGGGGACACATCAGTGTGTGTGTGTGTGCATGCATGTGTAGGCACATGTGTGTATGTGTGTGTTTGTGTGTGTGTGTGTGTGTGGTGTAAAAGTGTGTGTTAGCGATGGAAAAACCCACACTATTTATTGCTGTTGCGGGCGACACATTCCCTCCCTCATCTGCTGGCCAATCTGTGGGGCCTTCGCAAGCAATTCCCAGCACTCATGGCAGAATCGCACATGATCAAAACAGGGGCCAAAATAGCCCATGTGTAAAAGTGATGGCATGAACGGATAAAGAAACAAGTCACAGTTTCCAGTCATGTTACTCACATCACACCGATTGGCAGTAAGTGCACAGGCAGGCGGGTGTGTGCTTTTTAAACAGCACGCCGGTCACCACAATGTGCCACAACAATTCCCCGCGGTGGTGTCTGTCCTTACGTGTGACAATTTTCAAAAAATCCTAATGTTTATTTGCTTTTGTCGCTCCATCAGAGAGAAACAAAAAGAGAGAAAACAATACAGGGGGAAATAAAAGCATCTCTCTCTGTGTACGTGTGTGTGTGTGTGTGTGTGTGTGTGTGTGTGTGTGTGTGTGTGTGTGTGTGTGTGTGTGAGAGAGAGAGAGAGACAGAAAGAGCATAAGAGACAGAAACAGTGAGGAAAAGAGAGGACTGACTGTGCCAATTCTGCTCCGTCTCCTTTGTATTTCCCTGTTACTTTATTTTCTTGCGCAGGCGGAAGCCTGTAAAAGCTGACAGCCTCCCTGATTAATAAGCCAACAATTAATATTAATGTCGAGTTCTATTTACAATTTAAAAAATCTTAAAGAGGAAGCCTGACGGCAATTAAAAGTACATCATAAATTAGCCGAAAAGCAGCAAGCTTTCAGCTCCATTTGTTGGCTTCTCTAGTTCGGTCTTAGTTTGTGTCTAAATGAGGTTGCGGCGGCTGAGCTACGTCAGTTAGGCTGTGGAGTCTATTTAGCCACCTGAGGAGGTGTCAGGGTCTCTGTATGTTCTCTCGTTGGTGACACTTTACATGTACGGTCCACCCACAGAGTGGTTTAAGTAGCAGAGTATATGTGGCATTCCAACAGCTTATTGATAACGTCACTGGACATTTTTAAGTGGCCTTGGAAAACATAAGGATGAGCCTTTTTCTTGTTTTTTTGTGTTATCCCTTCTGTTAAGTTACATTATGAGGCTTAAAAGCTGTAAGTCGCATAATGGCATGGTGCCATGGAATGAGAGAGAGATACAGCCAGCGAGACAGAGAGAGAGAGAGAGAGAGAGAGAAACAGGGAGAGATGATATCTGAACGGGCACAAACAGGTGTTCCATGCGTGGTGTGCTGTGGTGTGGCACATGATTGGTTGTGACATGGCCACCGAGGCCTCGATGTGGGGCCGAACGAGAGTCACTCCAGAGCACAGAGGTTATGATGGGGACAGCAGTGGAGATGGACGATATCAGCAGCAGCAGAAACATCAGCAGGAACGATGATGGCAGAGAGCTGGCTGCCTGACATGGGGTGACAGGTGGAGGAAGGGACAGTGACAGGAGCTGGGAAGAGAGGGCTCTACTCTCAGGCCCAATCAGGAGCAGGGCCCAAACTAAGCCTTGTCCATAGACTGTATAAGGCTGTAAGTTATTTGCATTGTATGAATACATGATCAGTTAAATAGCCACGTTCATTATGTTACGTAAATGCAGGTGGTGGACTATGGTACATAAATTCAGTCTTCATTCAGTTACATTCAGTATTCCTTAACACTCCATATGTCGTGGAAGTGCTCAAACCTCATGCGAGGACCAACCACAAGGTTATGAGGCTCAGAAACGTCTCTCATATGTCAACGACATGCATGCAGCCCAGAACTGATCCCCACTTTGCTCCTATAGACATGAAGTACCACGACGTATCCTGGATTATCGACCATCTTTGGTCTACCACGCTCCACAAACTAGACTGCAGTGCTGCTCGGAGGATATAATACGTACACCTGATGTACACACCACACTCTGTTTTACTCTATGGGATATTTCTAGGTTTGTGGGTGGAAAATCATGAAACCCTTTTGAGAGAGAAAAACAAGGAATAGAAACATCATGTGCAACAGGACTTGAAAAAATCCATTAATAAGTTAATAAATTACACTCTACTCAAGACAAAGTGTGCAACACAAAACATATATTATTAGTTTGTAATGGGTTTTTCATGGTTCAAACAGTGCAAATTAAAGTTTATGCCTGATCCTTGTGTGTACCTCATTGCGTGTGTTCATACAGTCATTAGAGTCTATGGCGGCATAATTACTTGTCTTGTTGCTGTATTTAATCTTGTTACTTACCATGGCTGAATCTGTATTTAATCTTGTTGCTGTATTTAATCTTGTTTAAAAAAACAAAGCATACATTTGCCGTGGCTTACATATAGGAGCAGCTGTAATGTTAAGACTGCTGATCGCATGTTTCTGCTTAACTGACTGCCTAATGTGATGAAGTGGCCTGGGTGCCCTTTCTGCAACCTAATTGGCAGCTGATTAGAAACTGATTAGGCAGTAAATGAGTGTGAGCACTCACAGACATTAAGAGAGAGAGGGAGAGAGAGAGAGAAAGAGAGAGAGGGGAAGAAGGAGTGTGAGAGAGAGAGAGAGAGGGGGAGTGAGAGAGCGAGAGAGAGAAAGAGAGAAAGAACGGGTGAGAGAGTGAGACAGAGAGAATGAGAGTGAGAGAGAGAGAGCAAGACAGAGAGAGAGAGAGAGAGAAAGAGAGAGAGAGATTTTGAGATTTTAAAAATATGCTTTATTTACCATAAAGCTTGTACAATTAAACTTTGACAATTACAAGAGAAGAAAAATTATCTCAAAATAAATACATGATAAAACACATAGAAGCGTCTACAAAAGACTGCTAAAGTGCAATTCATTGTCGATGACAGAGCACACTGCGTGTTTACAGCACCACATTGCTTCAAAGGCTTGAAGATCTTGCATAAGTTTATAAAAACGGAAGTCAATCAAAACCCTAGCCTTAACCAGAGCAGGGAACACAATTGCAACATCAATACCAGGTTGACCCTCAATTTTGTTTTTTCGGCTAACATAAATAGCCATTTTGGCTTCACCCAGAATGAAATTTATCAGTCTGCATACATTCTGTCTGTGTTTTACATATTTAAAACCAAGAATAAAAGTTTCTGTAGTGAATTCTTCATTAAAACAGTTAAACAGATGCTCCAAAATAATAAACAGTGGCCTTAGCCTAAAACAGTGTAAAAAAGCATGAAATACCGACTCCCTTTGGCAACAGAAAGGACAATCTTGACCAAGGTTGGGATTTAAAACAGAAACAAAAGAATTTACAGCAACAGCCCCATGAAGAATTCTCCACTGTAAATCACACACTCTTTTAGGCAATGGTGGTTTATAAAGTGCTCTCCATTCAGGTTTCACATTTACAGCTAATTTTAAAACACTGCGCCAGGGCGTGTCAATTCTACTCAACAGACACTTCTTATTTAACACCTTCACACAAGCATTGTAAAGTTGCTTTCCAGTAGCATCACACAAAGTAATTGCATTTGAGTGAGATGACGAGAACAAACTGGCTCTTCCATCCAGAATGGGTGAGAGTTTCAGCCCAGGGAATTCGTCAAAAACATCTGGACATGCCACTCCTTTACAGTAGTCCCCAAGTAGTTGTAACTCAACTGCAGAGCAAGTCGTACGCCACTTTTCCAATAGCTGTGAAGCCACACGAGTGCATCTTAGTCCCATGGAATCAGAAAACCTCTTCACATTTTTAAAATCCGATCCTGCCCGGTCAACTACATCCTTCAAAGTTATAATCTTCGAATCAAGGAGCCTTCTCTGAAATGTAGGAAAGTCAGTGGAAGATATGTCCATTCTCGCACCACCAACCACAGGTTCCTGTAAAAGCCAATGTAAGGACACTGTTGACCCCTGACTTTGCACACGGAACAAGCCCCAGATTTTTAAAAGAGTCCGATAAAAAGGAGGCACTTTAGAGCAGTCAACCCTCTGTGGTACAGTTAAAAACAGTGACTTGTCAAGCCCCAACCCTGCACAAGTCCTTAAAACAGTACAACTTAGAATTTTCCAGGCAACCACTGTAGGCCCAGTCAGGAGCCTTTTGACAAACTGCAACCTAAAAGCTGCAGTTCTACTATGAAAATTTATAAGACCATGCCCCCCCTCATTTTTAGGTAAAAATAAAACAGGTTGTGGGACCCAATGATAATTATCCCAAAAAAAGTTCACAACAATTGACTGTAGTTTGTTTAAGAGGTCTGGTGGGGGATCCAAACAGGCCAAACGATGCCAGAAGGATGATGCCACCAAGTTATTTATAATGAGGACACGTCCCCTATAAGACATCTTTGGCAATAACCACTTCCATTTCCCCAACCGCCCATTCACACTTTCGACCGCCCCCTCCCAATTTTTCTGTATTATACTTTCATTCCACAAAAAAACACCCAAATATTTAAAACCATCCTTTGTCCAGCATAATCCATCAGGGAGCTTTGGTGCCCCCTTCACCCACTGACCAACCAATAGAGCCTCACTTTTGGACCAATTGACCTTGGCTGACGAAACTACCCCAAAGTCTTTAAGAATATTAATAGATGTTTCTATATCTCTATCCCCACTAATTAAAAGAACTATGTCATCAGCATATGCTGACAAACAAATAGGAAATGAAAAGTTGGGTAAAAACACACCAGTCAAAGCATCTCTTAACTTATGTAAAAGAGGCTCTATTGCTAACGAGTACAGCATACCTGACAATGAGCAGCCTTGACGTACACCCCTACCAACCTTGAATGGAGCACTCAAACCACCATTGATTTTAAGTACACTCTCCACATCACAGTACAGAACCCTCACCATGTTTACAAAGCTTTCACTAAACCCAAATGCAAGTAAAGTGTCCCACAGGTACTTATGCTCCACCCTGTCAAAAGCTTTTTCTTGATCCAATGAGACCAACCCCACATCAAAACCCATAAGCTTAGAGACATGTATTGTATCACGAATCAGTGAAACGTTGTCAAAGATGGATCTACTGGGAACACAATAGGTTTGGTCCGGATGGATGACCTGGTCCATTACCTTGGATAGCCTATTGGCCAAGACTTTAGACAATAATTTAAAATCGCTACACAGGAGCGACACAGGCCTCCAGCAGCTGATGTCAGCAAGATCGCCTTTTTTTCGGGAGAAGTGTGAGGACTGCCCTGCGACAGCTCACCGGCAAGCGCCCCCTAGTGAGACTATCACTGAGCACAGCGAGCAGATCCTCCCCTATCTCCGACCAGAAGCACTTATAAAAGTCCACTGGGATTCCATCTAGGCCAGGAGCCTTGCCACATTCCATACCCTGAAGGGCTCTTTCCAGTTCACCCAGTGTCAGGGCGGCATCAAGCTCAGCAAAGGACTCGACTGAAACCTGAGGCAGACCACGCAGAAAAGGGCCGTTAGACATCTCATCCTTAAGTTCGCTCCTGTATAGCTTTTGGTAGAACTGTACAGCTCTTTTCCGAATTTCACAATCATCAGTTAAAAAATCACCAGCTTCAGATCTTAATGAATGAATAAACCTTTTCTGGCCATTTTTCTTTTCCAAATTAAAAAAATATTTGGAAGGGACATCCATCTGCTCCATGCTTCGAAACCTTGAACGGACCAAAGCACCCTTAGCGCTAATCCCTAACAACTCAGTTAAAGCACTCTTTTTATTTGCCAGATTTTCAATTTCGTCATGGCTCCCAGTAGAATAAGCCAGATTTTGGATTTCCTGTAGTTCTTTCTCCAGTATTTCGATAGACTGGGTTCTGTCTCTTGTGATATTTTGAGTGTACTGCTTACATAGTTGTTGAATCTGCAGTTTACCAAAATCCCACCATTGTTGTAGTGAAACAAAAGATGTCTTATTTTCTTTAAAACTAGCCCAGAAAGTTCTAAAAACTTCCTTAAAATGCTGATCATAAACAAGAGATGAATTAAAATGCCAGTAAGCACTTTTGGGCTTCACAGATTTCAAAGTGACTCCACATAAGACCAACCCGTGATCAGAAAACCCAACAGGAATAATCACACAATTTCTAAAAATATTAAAATGATGCTTAAAACAATAAAATCTATCAAGCCTGGCCATGGAAATCCTATTGCTATGAACATGAGTCCAGGTATATTGTCTCTGCTCCCTGTGAAGGGTTCT
Organism: Coilia nasus; assembly: GCA_027475355.1. Classification (NCBI taxonomy): domain Eukaryota; kingdom Metazoa; phylum Chordata; class Actinopteri; order Clupeiformes; family Engraulidae; genus Coilia; species Coilia nasus. Next base: position 9,053,216 of record CM050199.1, read on the forward strand.
CCAAACATCACCTAAATCATGTGTGTGGATGCACTGAATGAGCTTTCTACGTGAAAGCATGTGTGGCTCTGCGTGATTTCTGTCCATGTCGCCTTCCGTACAGTTAAAATCACCACCAATAAATAAATATTCGTCACTGCTGCACCCAGATAAAATGATAGATAAATCATTCAGAAAAGCCACTCTGTCTGATGCGTCTGTAGGAGCATACACACAAATAAAAATTAAAACGTGATTTTCAAAACGTGCACTTACTTTAAAAAGTCTACCTGGTATTATTTCCACTGCCTCATAAGAAATTGGAACGAAGTTTTTAGCAAATAAAACTGCAACGCCACCACTAACAGAAGTGTTATGACTTAAAAGAGAAAGCCCGTCCCACTCTAGATCCCAGTCTGCTGCATTCACAGTGTCACTATGCGTTTCTTGTAAGAGAACCACATCGAGACGCTTCACCCTCAGCAGCTCGTAAAGCTCTGCCCTTTTAAGTGGGTCTCTTGCCCCGTTTACATTTAGGGAAGCAATACGAACCTCAGTCATTAAATACAATAAAAAAAGGAGAAATAAATACATGCACATAAACATTGCGAATAAATTAAGCTTATTGTTTATCGTTATAGTCAGTGCTGCCCAGAAGAACGTTCAGTTTTGTGACAAGCTTGCGTAAACGGTAACCCTCTTGTTTGGTAACAGCACCTTCAGCTATGAACAATCTTGCCTTGGCCATGAATTGTTCGACGTCAGGAAAATATTTTTCAATTTGCAGCCTTTTGACATGCTTAGTTTGACTCAAGAAGTTTTTAATGTCATCTACAGTATATGACCGAGATGTATAACCACTCGGACGCATGCTGCAACTGACACTGCAGTCAGAGTCGAACTCACTTTCTATATCATCCAAGGCAGCTTTACTCTGAACCTTTGCGTTGGTTTTATTTTTAGTTGTTTCGTGAAGCTGATTTCGTCTCCTCTTATGTCTAGTTCGGGGCACTTTAAAAGTTTGATTCATGTCCTCTGCCTCCATTTGAGAACTTTCATCTTCAGCGTCATTATCATCAGTTTTAACGTCATCTTCCACTATGCTATCCTGGGGAGGTTCAGACCGCACACTCTCTTCCCCATCCAAAACCGTGGGTGTATGAGAAGGCGAGACAGGGTCCTGCGGGGGTACTACCCCTACTCCCTCTGCAAGACCCCCCTCAGTATTGCCCTCACCACCTGTGGAAGCATTCGTGTCAGGGGATTTTTCTGACCCCCCAGCAACACCATTACCGCCGGTAGCGGGCTCTTGTCTTTTCTCAGGGCAAGCCCGCACCAGATGACCATTTTGACCACAACCAAAACACTTCATTAAACATGAAGAAACGTAAATGGGGTAAACAAATCCATCTACGATGACATTTAGAGTTAGATCTAAATCTTTATGACTACTGTTTAACGTCATATACACAAAACGTCTAAATGATACAACATGTTTAAGCTGTGGAGAACTAGTCGAAATCGCTATTTTCCTGATGGGTGAAATTAGCTTGCCATATCGGGAAAGAATTTCCATCAGGACCTCATCCTTAATAAAAGGGGGGACATTAGAAATTAACACCTTTTTGGAAGGTGACGATAAAGGGAACACGGTGGTAAAAGTGCCGTCAATTACTATACCACTCTCAACAATGGCGTTCGCCAGATCCACCGTTTCCAAGAACAAAACTACCGCGCTGTTCATCCGCGCGGCAGAAACTATCTTGTCGTGTCCAATAATCTCTCCTACAGCTAAACTGCAATCTTGGACACTGGCGCCTGAGTTTATTTTAACTCCGTGACGCCGCGTTAAAGACTCAAACCTTTCTCTACCTGAGGCCGCCATGCTCCCTGCACAGCAAAATAGCCTCGTTGAGAGAAAGTACACAACACACCAAACACCAACACCTACACACCACACCACACCCCTACACCCCCGCTCCCCAAAAAACTAAACTAAGCAAATCCACTCAACACATACGATAAACCATAAACCATTTCAGCAAAAATAAAGCAAAAAGCAGAAGAAAAAGAGTTTAGAGAAAAGGATGAAAAGAGCCTGGCCCAGCGGCCGCACTCAGCAGTCTCACACGCTCAAGATCCGCCTCAGTCACTCGACATGCGCACAGAGAGAGAGAGAGAGAGAGAGAGAGAGAGTGTGAAAGAGAGAGAGAGAGACAGACAGAGTGAATGACACAGAGAAAGAGATAGAGAGAGAGAGGGAGGAAAGTGATAATAACAAATCCTTGAATCGAGTGAAGTATTGGTATTGGTATTGGTATTGATCCAGCTGACAAGCTTCATGTGCAGCAAACATTCTCACTAAACCTTTGGACTGACACACCGTCTCTCACACTATAGAACAAGAAACCTTGTTTTGTTTAACCCTTTAAGACACACCCCCAAATTAAAACTGTTTGTTACCAGAATGGCAATGACCAAGTTGTAATGTGTTACTAAAGGCTCTCTGTAATGTTGTTGTAATGTTCTAATGTTGTAGTTATGTTTTTTTTTAATTCAAAGTGAATCGTTCCACCTGTGGTACGGTGACCGCTAAAGGGCTACAAGTGTACTGCACATTTCTCAAGCTCAGTTTCTTCCATTTGCAACTGCATAGCTGCCCTCTGGGGTTAACTGCATATAGTCCTTCTCATATAGCTACTTCAAATTCCCTTAAAGCCATCACATGTTTTCCACATAAGAAAGTAGCTGTATAGTTTATAACAAGGTCAGAAAGCACAGCAGGTAGTACCATTCATACACTCAACAAGGGGGGTTGGGGTTAACAAGAATTGTTCATTAAGACTTACAGTACAGCAACATAAAATATATAATGAAAAATTGTCAAGCGATATGGAAAGTAATAAAAAGCAAAAGAGTTCTTCACTGATTAAGTTCCACTCTGTGGCCTTGGCGGGGTAAATTGGTATAAACCAATTAGGCAGATAAAGGCCGTCGCCTGGCAATTTGACCATCAGACTTGGAGCTTAGCAATTCAATTGAGCGTGTTAATGAGAAAGTGTGAGTTTTGTTGCCTAATCTTCACCCTTCTCCTCTTTTGCAAGTAGCACACTCTCTTATTCTCACTCTCTCTCTCTCTCCCTCTCTCTCCCTCTCTCTTTCTCTCTCATATATGTATGTGTGTGTGTGTGTGTGTGTGTGTGTGTGTGTGTGTGTGTGTGTGTGAGTGAGTGTGTGAGAGAGAGAGAGAGAGAGAGAGAGAGAGAGAGAAAGAGAGAGACTTTGACTTTTAAAAATACTTTTATTACAAAGTCACAGAAACAAATAGAAGAACATCTTCAAAAGACTGAATAAACACGCCTCCATACATGAGGCAAAGCAGGCACAATTAGTTGTTATGTATAGGTGTTTCTAATAAATTATTAAAAAGCACCCCTTCACCTCCAATCGTGCACAAGGCACCATTATAGCACCATATATTTTGAAAAGACTTCAGATCCTTCATTTCATTATAAAAATGAAAGTCAATCAAGATCCTTGACTTAATCAGAGTTGCAAACATTGAAATTAAATTCTGATCTACATTCAATTCCACCTTATCTCTTCTACTAACATACATGGCCAACTTAGCCTCTCCAATAAAAAATTTAACAATTGACACTTTGATCGTTGTTTCTGAAAATATTTAAAACCAAAGATAAAAGTAGTAAAAGAAAACTCTTCATTAAAAAGAATAAACAGTCTGAGAAAGACAGAGAGAAGAGAGAGAGAGAGAGAGAGAGAGAGAGAGAGAGAGAGAGAGAGAGAGAGAGAGAATGTGGACGCGTGTGTGTGTGTGTGTGTGTGTGTGTGTGTGTGTGTGTGTGTGTGTGTGTGTGTGTGTGTGTGTGTGTGTGTGTGTGTGTGTTGTATGCATGAGTGCTGAATTGTGCATGTGTGTGGGGGAAGGTTGCACACATGCACATGATCAGTACGTCTGGCTTTCTTAGGGAGCCAAAGAGACAAAAGCAGAAGGCCTAAAGAGGAACTGGGCTTTCAACAGTCCACTCAGGCCAGCTTTGGTTGCTCGTATTCCAGCCTCATCTTTGCTGGCCAACTAAACTTTATAACTTTATATCTATATAACTTTATCAGCAAATATCTCTCAAGCACTCTATTGCAACTTAGTACAAAAGAAAATGACAACACCACAAATCTCCACAGTGTCCTCCTGTCCTGCACACACACACACACACACACACACACACACACACACACACACACACACACACACACACACACACACACACACACATACACACACACACACACACACACACACACACACACAGAGCCACCCAGCTCACAAGGACAAAGGCACACAATCAAAACACACAGTCAGAACAAAATGTCACCGGCCCACCAGCTAATTGTCTAACATTGCCGACAGCAATGTGATAGACGAACGACACAATACAATACAACGCCACAGAAAGGAAGCCTTTGAATGCAGCATTGTCATTGGCAGACTAGGCTCCTTCATCCTCTCTGCTCCTGTTGATCTGGCTGCCACAGTAATCTACTCGACGCTGTTAGTGGAGGATTTGTCAAAGTCCAGGAAATGGGGAGAAAGGGAAAAGCCATATTTGGGACGGCCATTAAAGATATTAGACGCTTCCTCTCTCTCTCTCACTACATCTCTCTCCAGATTCCCTACCTCTCTCTCTCTCTCTCTCTCTCTGTCTTTTGCATTTTTTCTCTCTCTTTCTTTCTCTTGCACTCCCATTTATTCCTCACCTCTCTCATTTGTTGTTTCTCTTTTGTTTTCTCTGTCACTCTTTTTCTTTCACTCCTTCTCCTCCCATCTCTCTCTCTCTCTCTCTCTCTTTCTCTCTCTCTCTTTCTTTCTCTTTCTCTCTCTCTCTCTCTCTCTCTCTCTCTCTCTCTCTCTCTCTCTCTCTCTCTCTCTCCATCTCTTCTCACCCGCAGTCATCATTACAATGTGCGGAGCATTTGTTTTATCTGTCAGGATCCCAGACAGAGTCGACGCATCCTGTGAATCTCTAATTCCTTAAGCCACAGGGACACAAGTGCTGCCAGGGAGAGGGGTGGTGTGTGTATGTGTGTGTGTGTGTGTGTGTGTGTGTGTGTGTGTGTGTGTGTGGGTCGGGGATGTGTGTGTGCCGTTTCTTGAACAACAACAACTGCAGTTGGAGCCACTTCTGATACGCAGATACACACACACACACACACACACACAAATGCATACATGCACACGCTCACACACACACACACACTATGAAGTCTCCTGTGCTCGTTTCATGTATCCCTCAGCAAAGTCCACAGCATTAGTGCCAGCAGGCCTCCCAGAGCTGTTTGCTGCTGCTTTTGGAAAGAGCCCTTTATCCGTTTTGCACGTATTGCTTATTATTTGTGTGTGTGTGTGTGTGTCTGTGTAGGTGACTTAGGTGTGTGTGTGTGTGTGTGTGTGTGTGTGTGTGTGCATTTGTAATGGGGATTATCTGAAAATGTATACGCCATTTTATCTTTCTATATTTCATTGCAGTGACATTGGTGACTTATGCACTGAGATGTTAACAGCACCAAAGCTTTGTGTGTGTGTGTGTGTGTGGGTGTGTGTGTGCGTGTGAGTCACTCTAAGTGTGTGTGTGTGTGTGTGTGTGTGTGTGTGTGTGTGTGTGTGTGTGTGTGTGTGTGTGTGTGTGTGTGTGTGTGTGTTTGACTTACTCTAAGTGTGTGAGTGTTTGCTTGAATGTGTGTGTATGTATCTAAGTCACTGTGTGTGTGTGTGTGTGTGTGTGTGTGTGTGTGTGTGTGTGTGTGTGTGTGTGTGTGTGTGTGTGTGTGACTCACTCTAAGAGTGTGAGTGTTTGCTTTGACGTGTGTGTAAGTGTCTGAGTCACTGTGTGTGTGTGTGTGTGTGTGTGTGTGTGTGTGCTTCCCTGCACTTTTCTAGCCATTGCACTATAGGTTAGTGCCACTCTCCCCTCCACTAATGTGCAGGCCGGGCCACTGAGAGGTCTATTACTGGAGATTGCCCAGGAGATGCACCCCCAGCCCCACACCCAGCACAACCACCTCCATCACCCCCAGCCCCATACACAGCACCACCACCACCATCACCCCCAGCCCCATACACACCACCACCACCACCATCACCCCCAGCCCCATACATAGCACCACCACCACCATCACCACCAAACCCATACACACCACCACCACCTACATAACCCCCAAACCCATACACAACACCACCATCACCTCCATCACCCCCATCACCACCTCCATCACCCCCAAACCCATACACACCACCACCACCTACATAACCCCCAAACCCATACACAACACCACCATCACCTCCATCACCCCCATCACCACCTCCATCACCATACACACCACCACCACCTACATCACCCCCAAACCCATACACAACACCACCATCACCTCCATCACCCCCATCACCACCTCCATCACCCCCAGCCCCATACACACCACCACCACCACCTCCATCACCACCCCCATCACCCCCATCACCAGTAGCAGCACTACTAGCAGCAGCATGGGGCATCAGTCTCCCCTTAATTCAGCCCTTACTGAGCAGCACCTGCACCATCATTCCCCCCCTTATTTTGGCCCTTCCTGGGACATGGTGGCATAGTGCCCACACAATTAGGACGTCACTCAGCATCAGTTCTCCCTCTTCTCACATCCTCAGTTCTGCCTCTCCTCATATCCTCAAGACCCTACACCCACTCCATCATCTCACCCCCACCCCTAACCCCTATCACCCCACTCCTAGAAGTCACACAGAGCCATCTGACTTTGCCACTAATCCAGATGCACCACTTATTGTGGGTTATGCAATGTTGAGCTATGAGTGTGTTTTTTAGTGTGTGTGTAAAGGAAAAGCCCTTAAAAGCTCTTATGAAAGCTGTTTGGTTGCCAACATTTTTTGCATAAATGTAGTGTTTAGACACAAGTGACTATATAATTAACAGAGTCGGTTTAAGGAATAGTGCACAGCTGTTCACAAAGCTGTGTTTGGATTTATAAACTCATCTGCAGATGTTAAAGCAGACAGAGAAGGTGACAGACAGACAGAAAGGCAGCAGGCTGAGAGATAGATAGCACATAGCATAAGTACAAACAGACATATAGACAGATTGCCAACTGACATCCAGACAGATGTGTGTCAATATGTGTATAAATGATTTGCTGATGAGAAATCATGTAAAAGCAATGGTTACCAAATGACGAACAAAGTGTTAGGTACAAGCTAACAAATACAAAAAAATATATTATTAGGAAGTACTGTAGTTATAAAAAGCTACCTTATTGTCTTTTCATTTCTTGCCTTTTCATGCTGGAGACACCCCAGCCCACATCCCTATTACACTGAAGGAGGCATATATAGGCGTATAAGGGCAGGCTTGTCACTACCATCGACTGCAATATTGACTCATTTAAATGTCATTACAATTAGCACAGCGCTGGAGATTAGCTGAGCGTTGGATGAGAGCAGCATGGGGAGAGAGAGATGGTGGACATATGCCCATTTTACTCCTTCACACAGCAACTAAGAATGATGGAGAGAGAGAGGAGAAGGTAAAGAGATGGGGAGAGAGATGGAGAAAGAGAGTGATGAAGAGGGAACGAGTGAGAGAAACAGATGGGGGAGATGAAGAGAGATAGAAAGAGATGGAGAGAGATATTGAGTGAGAGAGAGAGTGTGAGAAATAGATGGGAAAAGGGAGACTGATGAAGAGAGGGAAAGAGGGGAAGATGGAGAGAGAGAGGGAGGGAGTGATTTGTGTTGTATTAAAATAGCTTCACATGTGTTTGGATCATTCAGCTGAGATAACAGACTTGTCAAAAGCATTTTCACGCTGGAAGCTAATGAAACGGTGAGCTTCTGCCAAAAAATCTAACTGTGTAGTGTGGGCTGCCTGACTCATTGTATCAGCTCCAAGTCCGAGATCAGCTCAGCTCAGCACAGCACAGCAAGGTACCAGGAATAAACCCTTAGAGGCACATTATGTACATACTGCTGATAACTGCTTATCAGGGAGAGCTGAAATTAGTTAATCTTGTGGCAGAGCTATGTCGTATTGGGCTTTGGCCTCTGGCAGTCAGAAGTTGCTTCAGCTCCAGCAGTCTGCTGATGCCCTGAGGAACACACAGTCCTGCTGTCTGACTGCACTTATCTGAACGACTCAGTGAAATGTCCAAATGGACATGTCCTCACTGCTGGAAAGCTTGCCCTTGCGAGTGATATGATTGTGGCCTGGTATCACCTTGCCCATGAGGAGAACTACCAGAGGAAATTAGGGCAGAATTGTGTTTTTAACCCTGAGTAATAAGATTGGTGTATCCATGGAATGGCCTTGTCATGGCAGATGATATGTTGTCAGAAATAATTACAATAAATAAGAACTACTCTGCCCTACAAAGGCAAAATGCAGTAGCTATGTGAACATAGAAAATGAGAAAAAATGAATTTAAGGTTGTCATACTGCCCAGTCACACATGCTGTACATATAACAATGGTGATACTTTTATGTACTTTCTCAATAGCAAGAAGCAAGAAATTCAGTCACAAGACAAAGAGGGTGTTTCCAGAATTTCCAGTCTCAATTTCAAACTCAGTTTGACAAAATATGTATTTACTTTGTGTGGCTTTGTAGGGCAGTACTGGTTTCCAGTGATGCACCTGTGTCACATACACATAATAAGTAATTGAAAATGTTATGCCATAAAAGGTGAAATTAAGCTTCATTAGAGTTAATGCATGTGAGGTGACATGATAATTACTAACAATGTTAAAATCAGCTGTCATACGGGTGCCTGCTTTCATAACATGTTATAAACACATTTATACTATGTTTATTACACAGTTATTACTATGCAAAAATGGGCGGAAGGAAAATTGCTAAGGGGAGCACCTCATTTGTACCATCCAAGCAGTAAATGTTTGAGTATTTTTGTGAGCTAAAGCGCTATTCGGTCTTTTCAGTCAGTATCACCTTTTGGACAAGGTCTGTGTAATCAGTATCACCGTCAGGCTAGCATTGTTTGGCTGCCTGGGGCTAATTACTCAGTGATCGCCCTCATTAACATTTAAAAGGTTGCCTCTAGCCTTGGCCTGCTGTTTGGCTTTTTCAAGGAGATCACTCATCTACAACTGCTGCTGACTTACCTCCTACTCTCCTCTCTGTTTCTTCCGTGTCAGAGGCCTGGTTTTCATAACATTATTCATTTGAATAAATTAGGCCCAATTCATTTTTGCTAAAAAGACATGTGAGGCTGTGCATGTCTAAATCTGTGGTGTTGCTTGAATTATAAATGTGCTCCACTATTTATAGGTGGAGTTATGGACAGGAGTGAAATCAAAACTGAGAGTTGCCCTGAGGAGCTGTAATGAAAACACCTCATAAAATAGCAACAAACAAGAATTCATTTGGAAAAAAAAAAAAAGTTTCCATCTAATCTAATCATATTAATATGTGGATTCATAATATGATACAGAAATTCATAGTCAGTGATGTGATGTGAATTTAAAGTATTTCCACTTGGGATTTGCTATACCAATGGTAAAAAAAAAAAAAAAAAAAAAAAAAAATCTTTAGTTTCTCTTAGCACAGGTCTGCGTAAGTTGTTTTTAGCTCATTAACCACTACATGACGCTAAGGCCTTCCTGTTTACATTATCTGGAACGCCAAGAACCAAGAGTTGACAATAGGTGACAATGTAAAGAATGTGTGGATTTATCTTGTTACATTTTATGATGGAGTGCCATCAAAATGTTCGAGGATGTGGTCTGACTGCTATTCCAAGGAGCCTGGCTCTTTGGCGTTAAACTCAGAGTGCATGTTTTGTTCCTCAGAGACCCGGATTCGAGTCTGGGTGGAGTGACTTCTCTCCCCCTTCACTACATATTTCACATTTAGTAGCACTGGTGGAAAAGAAGAAAGAAGAAAACACTAGCAGGTTTCAGCTTCACATCAGCACATCAATCTCGGCTGTATTGCTTCCTGCTATTTGTGTCTAGCCCCACGCATTTCATTACATTGCATGCCATTTACCTGACACTCTTATCCAGAGTGCCTCACAATGGAATAGCCCTCCTGGAGCTAAATGCCTTGCTCAAGATGGTGGGTAAGGGGGCAGTAGAGCACTGGTTATTCACTTCCTGTCCCCAGTGTTTTCCTATACTGGTGCAGAAGGGCAAACCTGCAAACTGCCTTTCACAGGACCAAATGCTCAACCATCAGGCCACTTCTGCCCAACTTTAGCCAGGTAGATGCTGACCTACAAAGCCAAAAGGCAACTACACATGTTGTCAAAACTGAGTTTAGACTGGAAATTCAGTTTATAGCACCTCTTTTATCTTGTGACTAAATATCTTGCTTCTTCCTATTAAGAAAGTGTATAAAAGCATCATGACTATTATACCTATACCATGTTTGACTGGGCAGTATGACACCCTTTAACCCTTTAAGAGGCACCCCCTATTATAACATCATTGTTACAAGAATGGCAATGACCAAGTTGCAATGTGTTACTAAAGACTTTCTGTAATGTTACAGTTACTTTTTTTTGTCATTGCGCCAGCAATACGGTGGTTGTTAAAGGGTTAAAGACTTTTGCCTCAGTTTTAAGTAGTAGTAGTGTGTAGTTCCTGAAGTAGTTTCTGCACTTTGCCTTTGTAGGGCAGTGTAGGCTCCCCTAATGAACTGGGTTCTTCTCAAGCTTTGCCTCTGCTTTCTTTCTTTCGTTTCTGCCATCTGTTGAGATCTGACGATGGGGTGGAGAAAAAGAAGGACAGAGAGAGAGGGAGGAAGAGAGAGAGGAATAGACAGAAAGACAGCAAGAGGAAGAAAAAAGGGGAGTGTGTCTAGTAATGGAAAATCATCTGTACCTGGCTTCAACAGCAGATTCAGCATTTCCATGTTAACATTAACCCTCTCTGGCAAAGACGCAATGGTAATCACAAAATGGAGGCCAGGACAGGAAGTTAATTAGCACCAGCTGCTGAGGCGTGAGAGATACAGAGGCAAAACATTACTCCAGCTTTTAGATGTTCCTTGTGCGTTTTTCATCGGCTATTAAAATCTGAACACTAAGCAATATTAAGAAATCAAAAGCTCAATTTGAGCATGTACTGCTCGTCCATGAATGACTTCAATTATGTTGGTCACAAATTAAAGCAAGATGAATGTGCTTGGCATGGAAACATAATGGAAAGGGGAATAAAAGTATGACACACAAAGTCGCAGAGACAGATTCTTGCTGGACTGGAGAAATAAACAAAGAGAAAGACAGAGAAAGAGAGACAGAGAGAGAGAGAGAGAGAGAGACAGAGAGAGAGAGAGACAGAGAGAGAGAGAGAGAGAGAGAGAGAGAGAGAGAGAGAGAGAGAGAAAAGATGGATAACCAACCATGGCCGACACACTCGCCAAGGCCAATTCATCCACAACTATTAGTAATCCTCCTCCATCGTATAATCCCAGGAGAAGGGCTCTGGACCTCATAAGAGAGAGGCATTGGATCCAGAGTCATTTATACAGGTGGGAAAAAAACAACGACAGTGTTGCCTTTGTTTTGGAACCAGGACGTGCACTAGTCAAGTGGAGTCAGACTGACAATAATAAAAAGAGACCATCAAACTTGTGTTTGAGTCAGACTACATGTTGCTTTATCACTGAAAAATTATCTGCTTTGAACTAACCGTAAAAAATATATAAGGCAAGCGGCTACATAGATCTTTTCATGTTGGTTTGACTTAACAATGCCATGTATATCCATA
>CM050199.1:9067500-9090000 GCA_027475355.1 Coilia nasus
GTGTGTGATTGTGTGTGTGTGTGTGTGTGTGTGTGTGTGTGTGTGTGTGTGTGTGTGCTTGCGTGTGTATGCCTACACACAGCTGGCTGTCTGCTAAGTGTGTCCCAGTCCCAGCTGCCCGAGGGCTGTGCCGTGCTACAGTGACTTGCCTGAGAGAGGGCTGTGCTGTGCTGTGCTACAGTGACTTGCCTGAGAGAGGGCTGTGCCGTGCTACAGTGACTTGCCTGAGAGAGGGCTGTGCTGTGCTGTGCTGTGCTACAGTGACTTGCCTGAGAGAGGGCTGTGCTGTGCTGTGCTACAGCGACTTGCCTGAGAGAGGGCTGTGCCGTGCTACAGTGACTTACCTGAGAGAGGGCTGTGCCGTGCTACAGTGACTTGCCTGAGAGAGGGCTGTGCTGTGCTACAGTGACTTGCCTGAGAGAGGGCTGTGCTGTGCTGTGCTACAGTGACTTGCCTGAGAGAGGGCTGTGCTGTGCTACAGTGACTTGCCTGAGAGAGGGCTGTGCTGTGCTACAGTGATTTGCCTGAGAGAGGGCTGTGCTGTGCTGTGCTACAGTGACTTGCCTGAGAGTCCTCAGACCCCCGATAGCTACAGCAACCCTGCAGCCGCCTGCCTCCCATTCACTATGCACGCCATTGTTTACCATACAGTACAAACAACAACAACACACACACACACACACACACACACACACACACACACACACACACACACACACACACACACACACACACAGTATGTCATTGTTTACCATACAGTACAAACAACAACAACACACACACACACACACACACACACACACACAGTATGTCATTGTTTACCATACAGTACAAACAACAACACACACAGCATGTCATTGTTCCCCATAAATGACAAACAACAAATTAATAGGCAAAACTCTGCCAAAATGCCATAATGCATCTCTATTCATAGCCATCTTTGCATCTGAGGAAAAAAAATATTCTACGATTTACAATGCGGAAAACAGGGATGGAGTCACAGAATCTACACATTAAAACGGAACTGTGTTATCAATGTGAAACTGCACAGAATTTACATATTTAATGAATTGATATTTAAAATCCACTTTCGATCTGCATTTCTCAGTCTAAAACTCCTCACAACATGCACAAACTCTCAGTGTGAATGCTGTAACCATATCAGGAATATTCATGTTTGTCCAACAATTCTTCTGTTGGCTGTCAACATGGCCCCATAAAGGCATGTGCAACCACCAAGTGAAATCAAAAGTGATTCATAGAGATGACCACGTCAAATCGAAAGTCATTAACAACAGGGCTAGTATAACAACTAATAAAACTTGTATCAGGCTCACAAACAAACATGGCCTCTTCGGGAGCCATATATTGCATGGTTTACTGTAGTCATCACACAAACAAACACACACAAAAAAGCAATACTGAGATTACTTCATGAGTGCCGATAGATGTGAGCAGGGTAGCCATTTAAGGGCTCAGCCAATTCAATCACAGTCATGTCCACGATGAAGTGGACAGCCCATCAAACAGATTTTTTTTGACATGGAGTTGCAGGACTTTTATTTTCAAACAGACAATGAGCTTTTTCGTGCATCTAAAAAGGTGAGTTGGAGATGACCCACAGTCTAACTTAGCAAACTAAGAACTCCTGCACGCAGCCCACTCTGCAAGCAACATTTATTACAACCCTTCGGTCATAAACCTTCAGCAGGTGGCTCCACAGGGGGGCTTTTATTTTGTAAGCTCCAGGGTGGTTAGGGATTAGCAATGGGCGGCCATTACAAACACAAAGGCCTCACTGTCTGCTCCATCCTGATACATGAGCAGCACAGCGTGAGTTAGCGAAGATGCAATGGCTAGTTTCAATTTAGATAAGAAAAAGCTAAAAAAGTGTATTGTCATGGTGAGTCATAGTTTGTGTTGCTGCGTGTGTGTGTGTGTGTGTGTGTGTTTGTGTGTGTGTGTGTGTGTGTGTGTGTGTGTGTGTTTGTATAAAGAAATATACACATCTTTCATTTGCCTTTCTTTTCAGATCAGCTTTCGTTCTCAGCATGTCTTTGTTCGGGTGTGTGCTTAAGACGTTTGTTAGCTCACGTCTTTCCCCGTGATTGTGACAGAGTGCACTTTACTTAATGCCCCGTGTCTCCAGGCCAGTACTTATTTCTCCACTTCTTTCTTTTGCTCTCTTTTTTCTGTCTTTTATTTTCATTTACACCCCCCCTCTGATTACAGGCATCCCATCTACCCTTTTTACTCTATTCATCCTCTCCATCTCTCTCTCTCTCTCTCCATCTCTCTATCTCTCTCTCTCCCTTTCTCCCCTGTACACCCCATTAGGATGCCACAATGAGGACTAAATCTGGCATCCATGTCGGGGTTTCATAACAGCTGAATGGCAGATTTGAGGGGAATGAGCAAAATGAACAAAGAGTGACTTTCAGCACATTTTTGGTTGTGAGCTTATTTACAAGCCCGAGGCCAAGAGACCAATGCATGAATGCAGAGGGCCAAAAAAGGGAGCACGCACCCACACACTTACACACACACACACACACTCTCTCTCTCTCTCTCTCTCTCTCTCTCTCTCTCTCTCTCACACACACACACACACACACACAGACATTTGCCACTCATCTATTTCAAACACACACACACACACACACACACACACACACACACACACACACACACACACACACACACACACACACTCATCATCTATTTCATAGATGACAGATACACACACACACACACACACACAGACACAATCATTTGTCACTCATCTATTCCAAACACACATACACACACACACACACTCATCTAATTCCCACAAACATATGCATCAGCCCTTCAGTGTTAGTCCATGTGGCAGCCATCAGGCCACCGGTTGAGTGGCAGACCCGCGAGAGATGGCTGAGTGGAGGGAGGGAGGCCACATGCCTGCCAAATGGCCAGCTGTCACCTCAACCCCTCTCCAGTCAAGCGTACTACACAAAAAGACGAGGACGATGGGATGGGTGGGGTGGGGTGGGGTGGCGTGGCCAGCCAATGCAACAGTAGCACGATGGAATGAACCAAGATGCCTGCACAGGCATGTGACTGCGTAGGAGGAACCCACTAAAAAAAACAATTCTTGTCACAATTCTTGTTACAGTTCTTGTAACAATTTTTATAGTGCCTACAATATGTACTACTTTGTGGCCAGTGGCTCGTAATTCGCTGTGCTATGTGGGCCAAATGTAAGTGGAATATGAGGGCCACCTTTGGCCCAATCCACCTTTGCTACGTGGGTGGGAGTTTATGGTAAATTTTGCTTTCCTGTTGGAAAAATCAATCGCAGGGCAAAGGAAACTACTGAGAGACTGTGCATCATGCTGCTGTGTAAACCCCTTTACACAGCAAAACAATTTATTTCAGACCGAGTCCTAAAAAACTTGTACAGAATGGGTAAGTGGGATTGATTGGGCCAGAGTAGCTGGTGCTCACATCCTCTCACAGATCTATGCAAAGGGCAATAAAAAGCTAGAGTTCGTGTATATGAAGAACTGCCCCCACCACACACCTTGAGTTGATTTCATAGTCTCTGGAGCACTGTGAAAGAGTATTGTATTGTTTTTGTGGGGCCATCACGTAGGTGTGTTGCAATGAGGGAAATGCATCATGTCCGCAAAGGAGACGAATGGGAAGTTGAGGGATGAGAGGGCGGCGATGCAATCTGACATTGACAGATGATTCCCTCCTTTCCTTCAGTACAGGCAGACAAATTGCAGCTTTGGCCATCAAAACATCATCTCAGTGCTTAAAAGCCATAAAAGCAATCAGAAACCAAAATGGTAGGAAAAAAAAACATGCAACAGAAAAAAATGAAGTAGTGCAGGCTGGATGTCTGAATACAAATTTACTTGAAAGAACCAACATTTGATGTTTGATGAGCTGCATCTTGCATGTATGAATTGTGCTATACAAGTAAAGATTATTGTTTTCTTCATGTGAGTTTTTCTCTCATGATCAGGGTGTAGAAAGAAGAGCAGTGTTCTGTTATTGAACTTACACACACACACACACACACAAACACACACACACACACACATACACACACACGCAGAAGCCACTGTTATTACATCGCAAAAAACAGTCGGGATCGTTTCCCCCGCCACTCTTCAAAGAGCGCGATGCACTGTAGTGCGATGTACGGCACTCGCACCACGTGTAGAGAGAGCGGCGTTCATTAGGTACAGTGGGCTCCGAGCTGGCTATTCATTCTTGCTAATGTTTTATTAATGGCGACGCGTTTGCCGCGGGGGTAAATGTTGCTGTTGCCACCCTCCCGTACCGGCCCATCAATCATCCTCCAGAAACTAACGACACATTATCAGCTGAGACGCCCCCTTAGAGCACACGAGGGGTTCGGCGCAGACTCAACGCTCCCTCTCTCTGTCTCTTTTGCTTTCTGTCTTTATTCTTCTTTCTTTGTCATCTCCTTTTCTCCTCTTCTGCCTTTTCTTACTCCCTGAGCAGGGGTGTAACTACTTTCTGGCAGTAAATTGCCAGCGGATACCGAATTACGGTGATGCTCACAAAGGGTAATATAAAGACTACCGGAACAAAATCTTTGCTATACTTTGCAAACAAAAGATCGAGCAGAGGGGGAGATGGTGAAGGGTTTTTTACTAATCATGATAAATGGAGACATTCTTTTGCCTTTTGTGAAGTTGCTTCTTTTGTGCACGATGAAAGGGAACAAAATCGGGGCCACATTTCTTAAGTAAGGCATCATTCCAACTATGAGAGCACTAAGGTTTTCAACTGTTAAAAAGTTTTTTATGGTACTTCGAAAAAAGAAAAAGAAGTGAAGTGTGTAGCGCATGCAACCCCTTAAAATCTACCTCATATTTTCATTGCCCCTAAATGACACTGCAGAAATTGAAAGTTCTCATTTGTAGTGGTTCAGTTCTGTTGAGTATCTGAAATGTAGATCATTTCTTTCTTTCTTTCTTTCTTTCTTTCTTTCTTTCTTTCTTTCTTTCTTTCTTTCTTTCTTTCTTTCTTTCTTTCTCTCTCGCCCTCACTGACCTGACTCCATTAGCAACACCAGTGCCCTTTCCTGCTGTGGAGCAGGAGGACTGACCCTGTTTGAACATGGAGGGTCTTCACCGTCTATCGCTCTGACACAAAACACAACACAACACAACACCACCGAGAGAGAGAGAGCACAGGCAGGGCAGGGCAAGGCAGGGCAGGGCAGGGCAGCCCGGTGCTTGGAGACGGAGCAGGTGAGACGAGAGAGTCTGTGGAGGCTGGGCCATGCCCAGACAGCAAGCTTGACCTGAACACGGAGGCCAACCTGGAGAGAAGGCAGAGAGGCGGTGAAAGAGAAAGAGAAGGGGGGGGGGGGGGGGGGGGGAGGAGTGCAGAGGAGAACAGGTAATATATGTGGGGTTAATACACCACCTCTTGCTCTCTGTCTTCCTCTCTCTCTCTCTGCTTTTCACCTTTTCCCTTTTTCCTGTTAAAACACCACCTTGGAGCACCCCAGCCATCTCTCTCTCTGTTTCTCTCTCTTGCTTTCTCTCTCTCTCTCTCTCTCTCTCTCTCTCTCTCTCTCTCTCTGTCCGTCTCTCTCTCTCTCTCTCTCTCGCTGCGTTTCACCTTCTCTTCTTTTTACTGTAACAGTAGCTTCATATTTCTGGTAAAGTGCTTCTCATCTTCTGGCCTTCAAGAAAAGAAACAGATGGAATCTGACAGGGTTGTTTATTTTACGGCATGTTCTCTTCTTTCTCTTTTTTTTCATGTGTTTATTTATAGTTCCTCTACACGATATCCCTTTTTTCCGTGTGACCTGTCACCCAGGTCAGTCCGTCATCTGGGAACAGTTTTTTTTTTTTTTGGTTTATTTTTTTATTTATCATGTAGTTTCACCCACAGCTGGAATGCCATATGGCATCTCCACATGATAAAAAAGTACACAATTAGAATTCTGTGACTGAATCCATCTCCAGGTTCTTGGCTGATTTTCATCCCAAGTACAATTCAACACCAGCCACTTGGCCAGTGTGTGTGTGTGTGTGTGTGTGTGTGTGTGTGTGTGTGTGTGTGTGTGTGTGTGTGTGTGTGTGTGTGTGTGTGTGTGTGTGTGTGTGTGTGTGCGTGTCTTGGGGGTGGTGTTGGGTTATAAACTGCTTTCTTTTTTTAAAGAAACAAAGAATAGCAGCTGAAAAATACTAGAAAGAGAAGTCATTATGAAGATGAATTTTAGTGAAGATGGAAAATCAAGTATTTTTTTCAACCTTGAAATAATATTTCCAAAATCGTTTCAGTGGTTTGTGACCTGGTAACAGGTTGAACGGCACTTCTGAATTCACTTTGCGGCCCTCCATGGGCTACTAAGTGCACTATGCAATTTTTCAAAAGCGGGTTGCTTTAATCTGTAATTCGAATGAGACATAAGAAAGACAATTCCACTTCCAACCTGTAGGGTGACCGAAAAGGAAAAGTGCTTTAAGGTTTAGGGAAGTCCCAACGACTCCCATTTCATAACACAACAAGAGTAATTATGTACTGTGTATACACTCCTACACGCAATGGCAAAACCCCAGTACCTCCAATGCCAAGGCCAATGTCCTCTACAGTATTTGTCTGGTACTGCATACAGGTATAATGTCTCCAACCAAGATATAAAATAACACACAGGTGTCTGAGATCCTATCCTATTTGGAATAAGGTCATAGACAGATTTGAGGTGGTTTATTCAAATGCAGAGTTTTTTCACCCTGCAGTTACTGGACTATGTTTGAATCTTGAATCTGTGTCTGAAATACCTCATATACGGGTAATGTATATGTATTAAACTTTACACACCTATCAACACTATCTCCCTGGATATGGTGCACTAAAAATTTAACAGGACAGAATCTTTTTATTCCACCCACCTCTGAGTGAGAAGATTTTCTGCTGCATGTAGACATCTGCATCTACGTAGGTTCTATTCTGGACCATAAGATGGACAGTATTCTCCTTCAGTACCTGCCTCCGTGTCTTTTTGTTACAGTTATTTAACACAACTGCAGTACATTACAGGTTGTCTAAAACTGGCGTTTATTGCCCTGGGGACTGTGTGCATATGGGAGTCAGTGCTGGGGAGCTGATTGGGGAAGCTGATTTGAATTGGATTTGATGGGCCTCATTGTTAGTGGGCTAAGCACAGCAGCAGGGAAATTATGCCCTGAATGTTCCACAGCTACAATCCCCATGCAGGTCAGCTAGAGGAGGCCCTGGGAGACTTACACGTCTTAGACACGGTTCACACAGACTGGAACAAAAAGAAGGAGAATGGGAAACTACTCTTCTCTTGTTTTAATTTGCAGGAACACTTGGTTAAAAAAATGAAGTCTTATGCTTCATTCTTAAAATAGCTGGCGGGTTCTATACAATGGAATAATTTTTTTTTATTGTGTGGGTGTGTGTGTGTCCATGTGTGTGTGTCCGTGTGTGTGTGTGTGTGTGTGTGTGTGTGTGTGTGTGTGTGTGTGTGTGTGTGTGTGTGTGTTGCAAAGTCAAATGAAGAAAAAAAAAACACTTGTGATCTGGATTTAGCTCATTACAACAATGATGTGCCAAACATCTTCTATGACAGATCTATGACAGACACACACACACATACACACACACACACACACACACACACACACACACGCAGCTGTCATTGTCACCAGCACTCAGGAGGAATACTTTACAAGGACATAGTTAAGCAGTTGCTGCAGCAGCACACTGTCCCCATGAAGAGGAATAACAGGGTGACTCAAACCAACCAAAAATATGTGGGCGAGAATAGACAAAGCATTCCTTAAGCTTTTTTCATCAGTCTATTCAGCAAAATAATAGTCTATTTTTTCATGTTTTCTGCTTATATTAAGTAATATTTGCACTTATTTAAGTTCAGTTATGTTGCTGACAAAAATATATATACTCAAAGATAATGAACAGAAAAATAAGTTTAAGGTTTATTTGTTTGTTTGCTTATTTATTTATTCACTAAAAGAGGGAAGAATTAATACTGATTTCAGCAAAATCTAGATGTAAAATCCACTGACCACATATCCTAAAGACATTCATAAAACCTGCATATTTTTCCTCATGTTAGTCTTACATACTAACTGGCTAAACTAAACTGTCTCCATATAACCCCTTGTCATTGCAGTTAGTTTCTCTTTAGCATGAACCATGTACCCTCATGCCAGTGATACTCAAGTCAGAGAAGTGGCACACCAGACTGGAGCCCTGACAGGCTAGTGGATGTACAACAAGCCCTCCCTTGGGAGACAAGTTTGCATTAATATCTCCTGACAACTTGCTCATCTGCATGTTGACTCTATGAAGTCGCACATTTGCTGGCAAGTGTACCAGGCTGCAAGTGGCAATGTTATTTAATTATTTAATACCCACTTCTTTCAGTGGGTGTCATCTTGCTGGTCTTACAGGTGACGGCTAATGACAAAAGTGTTGCTGGGAGGTCAACTGCACCTGCAGCTACAAAAATGTTTTGGTCAGACTTCACGATGTTGCTTTCATCACTGTAAATTGTCAAATAAGTACCACTCTCCATCTTTCAGAACACAGTGGGAGGGTTACACATAAAATAATAAAAAATTTTGCTATGACTATCTGTTTCTATATTATGTGTTTTTTAAGAGAAACCGACATATCATCATGGTACTTTATTTCTTTATTCATGGTACTTTCTTCAAGCATATATAGTGCCATAATTGCTTTTTCTCCTAACAAAAGTTACATTTTTCAAAGGGCAATATTTACACCATGTGGGGTTTAGAAGATGTAGATGAACTTGGAACCCAGCAATCATTACACTCACTACACTACCAGCTTTGTTCATCATTACCTGCTGACAATATGGCTCCCTGGACACTGGAGCCTGCATCGCTTTCTGAGGAGGATCCTCATACTCATTAACATCAGCCATTTGGAATACCTCAGGGCTCCATGCTTGGCTCCCTGTCTCCTTAGCTGCACACCTACATTCAACACTATGAACCATGAGTCATTCCTCCAAAGGCATGTTTTGGTGGATGAGTATATTCTAATTATGTTGGCTGCCATCTCTGCCTTACACCCTCTTAGCTTGCTTAAAAAAACACTTGAGGATATGCCTAATCCTGATATCTGTTTCATTTTTTTCACCTTTTCATGTAATGGTGCATTGACATACACAAGTATATGTGCTGTGGTGATCAAGTTAATAGAAGAAAGAAGTCTGTTTCACTAGAGGGGAATTAAGAATCTAACAAAAATTTGTGTTCAGTAGGCCCACTGTGCCCTGTAATTATGCAGTCAAATTAACTGGGTTTCACTTAACGTCTGTTCTGTGACTATGACTGAGATTTCTGATCATGTGAAAAAGGGGACAATAAGCTCAAAGGAATATCAGCTCTATGGTTAATGGTTAAAGACTAAAAAACAACATCAGCTAAAGTCAGAAAATGACTGCAGATCTTCAGATAAACATATTTTGATTTACTTTTCAGATGTCTTTGGGTTCATCTGAATGAGCATGTAGGAGAGATCTGAGCCAGAGTAACACTCAGGTTACCATGACACCAATGTGCCCCTACCAAGAGATGTCACAAAAGCTCATTCACTCATTTTTTAACTTTTTAAATTTTATACTTTCTGTTTGTCTTAAACTGCAGCCCCATGTTAAAATAAATTGTTTTTACTGATATATGTGTTTGGAATTTTTATACTCTCTCTCTCTCACTCACTGTTCACCCATTTGTGTGTGACACACCCGCAGTACAGAGGAGAAATAACCTCACTTTCACTACCAAATCGCTCCTGAACTGCCTGTGCCACTCTTACAACATCTTCCCAGGCCAGCAAAACAGTAGGGGTGGGAAGGTGGTGGTGGTGGTGAGGGTTTGAAACTTCCAAAACAAAAAAGCTGTGCTGCTGGCAGGATGCAGCCATGGCATTTTGACACGCAGCCCCTGAGAGTCAAATCCATTGGATGAGGGAAACAGATGGCTTTGTCGGGGAGATTGTCCAGAGCCAGAGAGGGTGCTATCGCTTGGTTACGCCACCCACTCCTTCTTCAATTTCTTATCATTCAGGACGCTTTTCACCTACCATACATTGTATGAAGATGGAGCCAAAAGAATGGGTCCTTATGAATACATGGACTTGTGAGGTAAGAAAGACAGAACTGACCATTGCAGTTCCATTTTAGTGACTACAAGGCACGTGCCTACACTTTGCCTGAGGCTTCGGTCTGACAAGAGGAGTAATGAATCCATTATGTTAGTTTGAAAATGAAAAGCTATTTTTTTCAGGGCTTGGGCCAGACCTTTCCTGTGCTTGGCGTAAATGCAATAAACTTCCTGCTTGTGCAGCTGATAGAAGGCTTCATTAGGAAGCCTGTGCTTTCAAAGTGTTGTCTCACAATACGGTTCTATGTGATCACATTTCACAATGGCGTCGAAAGGGAAAATTACTTTGGCTAAACACACTCAGGGCCTCTGAAGGCCACACAAAGGCATAGTGGGGTACTGTAGCGCTGCACAGACTCAGAGGGTGTCTGACTTAATCCCGTCATTAGGACACGTCCGCAACAAACAGGGATGATTTTCAGCACTGGGGGCCTGCTGATCAGTGTGGTGTTTTCTACGTAATTGCTCTGGTGTCACACAACTCACCCTGGTGTGCTAACCTTTGTCCTCTCCACACTCCTCCGCTCCCCTGCCGTGGCTCCATCTTCCATCTTTCATTCCTCATATTCTCTCCCCAGCTGTCTGTATTACTCATCTCCCCCTTTCAAACTCTCTCTCTCGTTCCCCTCTTTTACACTATCGCTCATCTCTCTCTTTCTAACTGTCTCTCCCCCTCTCCTATCTGTCTCCTCTCTTTCTCTCTCTCTAATCCGCTTTCTGTCTTCCTGTTTCTCGCCCTATCTCTCTCTCTTTCTCTTCCTATCTCTTCCTATCTCTTCCTATCTCTCTCTATCTCTCTCTCTCTCTCCCTCTCTCTATCTATCTGTCTTTTTCATTCAGGCTTTCTGTATGTGGCTGAGTGAATGGCAGTGATCATGTTGTGCTGGCTTTGTACGTCTCAGCATCCATCCTATCAGTGTATTCACCCCTACATATACACAGTTTCCACTATCATCCTATCAATATATCCGTAATCCCTGTTTCCACTATCATCCTATCAATATATCCGCTATCCCTGTTTCCACCATCATCCTCATATTCTGTTGCATAAGCCACTTTTTTCTTTTTCTTTTTTTTCCTATTTTCTCTGAGTGCATGGCAGCGACCATGTTATGTTGCCTTTGTACCTCTCAGTGTGGCATCACTTGTATCTCCTGTCCCTCTACACACACACACACACACACACACACACACTAAGGCAAAGTTAAGAGGGATAGAAAATAAAGAATAAAATGAAATGAAATATGAAATAGCAGATAAGAATGATGTTAAGAGTGTGTTTGTGGCCGTGTTGTTGCCGACTGCATCAGACTGCTCTACTGCCTCCAACGCTGCCCAGCCATGGCTAGGAACCTGTTTTGTTTTTGTCTGGAGAGCACTGAGCAAAGTGCAGCGCTGAGATCCCCTTCAGTGTCCAATAGGGAGAGAGGGAATAAGAGAGAGTTCTGCTGATGAGATAGACTGCAGGGCTGGATTGATTGCCGTCACCCTTGAGCCTTCATCATCACCATCACCAAACAGCACACCCTCAGCCCCAACACACATACACATCCACCACCCACACACCACACCCATCGCCTCCCAATCTGCCCACATCAATATCTGTCCCATTCTGGCCTCTAATGTCTTTCTCTGTCTGTCTGTCTGTCTGTCTGTCTGCAGGCCTGACTAATACCTGTACCATTCCTGGGACTTCTTCATTCACCTTCATCATCACCATCATCGCACCACACACCCCCACACCTCCCAATCTGCCCACATAAATACCTGTCCTATTCTGGCCTCTAATGTGTGTGTGTGTGTGTGTGTGTGTGTGTGTGTGTGTGTGTGTGTGTGTGTGTGTCTGTCTGTCTGTCTGTCTGTCTGTCTGTCTGTCTGTCTGTCTGTCTGTCTGTCTGTCTGTCTATCTGTCTATCTGTCTGTCTGTCTGTAGACCTGACTAATACCTGTACCTTTCCTGCATCCAATATCTGACTGTCTGAATCTCTCCATGTCATCTGCTTGTTATCCTGCTACATCATGCTACGTGCTACATGTAGAGAAGGGGCAGAGCAGTCACCCCACATGGCCTTAAACCCAGATCCCTGGGGTGCCAAACATGCATTATGACTGCGACACCAAAGACCCAAGTCTGTTGTAATGGCAATCAGAGCACATATTTAACTGTACTGAAAGTATTCCATTACAATACATATGTAGATAATATGGGTATGTGTGTGCACCTCATATACATGAATACAAAAGTTATTACCAAAGTTATTTGCATGGGAATTGAGGCAATATACTGCTAGATTAAAGGTGATGCATCAAAGTGTTCCGCAGTGAATGCAGTCCTTGAACAGTTTATTGGACTCTCTTTTCAACCTTCTTTGGAAATATATAGGCCTACTTTCCCTTCATGTATCTCTCCAGTCAACCATTGTATTCTGTAGGCTTTCTTTTTGTATTAGCAATTTTAAGTGTATGGGACTGAAGGTTAGTGTGACATGACGAGTAGCCACTGGCGATGTGAAACTTTAGTTCATTTGGAGGTATAATGCTTTTTTTCCACCAGTCTAGTCACATTGCATTCTGGAAATTGAAATTCTGCTGAAGCCATTTCTACACAACATCAGAACTAAGGTGTTTACTCCAAAAAGCGGCAGACAATTCAATCCACCCAACCCCCATTTTAAAATGCAATGACTGCTACTAATACCAGCTGACAGTGTTTACTCTCTCTGTGTCAAGCTCTCATTTTCACACAGGGCTGTAATTAAATACGTGTGAATAAACGACTGAAGGATAGAAATACGTGGTGGTGAGGAAATGGGGAAAGAAAAGGAAAAAAAAACAGACGTGAGCTACAGACAGAGAGACAAATGAAAATGAGATTCAGTGGCCCTGTAATAAGACTTTCTAAAAATTAGTCTGACAAGACCTGATATGAAAAACATTGAAATTTAATCCCTTCATGCCATTTGAAACGACACCAACGGTTTCAACACGCCACGTACCGTGTCAACACACAAGCACACTTCGAGACAGACACACACACTCACAGATCTTACACGCGTCGGAGTTAATGACAACCAACTTGGCGACACAATTAAACTACCCGAGCCCTCTGCAGTCTGGTGCATTGGGGCTAACTGCTATTGAAAATTAACAGAGATTTGTAACTGTGGCACCGGAACACTACAATGCGTGGGTGGCGCAGAGATTTGCGGAGTAACACAGCAGAGCTTCTCAAATTCCTTCTCTTTACACCCTCATGTTTGTCATCTTTAATCACTCGCACTATTTTTTTAACTCCCTCACCTGTCTTTCTTTATCTCTCTTTTTTTCCTCTTTCTCACGTAATAGACTCTCTCTGTATTTCTAACTCTCTCCACATCTCTCTAGTTCTCTCTATTTCTCTGTCTCTCTCTCTCACTCTCTCTCACTGTCTTTGTGTGGTTCATTAGATACCATGGTAACATGTAATTAAACAGCCCTAAGGCAGCGGGTCTTTGTTAAAGGACTTCACACCAAATCAAACACGCACAAAGGGGGAGAGTATAAGAACGCTACAGTAGACTAATGAATCTTCCCCAAGCTCTCTTCATACTGTGCAACTCTGTAATAAAACACAATAAGCAAACAAAATGACTCGAAAATGAGAAACCCTTGAGTGTGGGTTTGGGGGTTAGATGTGTGTGTGTGAGTGCATGTGCGTGTGTCATTTTACACTTCAGTGATGTTTGTAGCGAAGGAGAGGAGAAGTCACCCCACCCGGCTTCGAAACCGGGTCTCCGGGGTACCAAACAGGGGCTCTGACCGACACGCCAAAGAGCCAGGCTCGTTGGGATGGCAGTCAGAGCACACCCACAACTCTAGTGATGGTCACTCCATCACAATGTTTTTCATTCAGACATAGAGATGGGGAGAGAAAGAGAGAAAGAAAGAGGGACAGTAAGAGAGAGACAGAGAGGAACAGAGAAGAGCAGGGAGAGAGACAGAGAGAAAGGAACAGACAGGGAAAGAGAGAAAGAGTTAGTGTGTGTGTGTGTGTGTGTGTGTGTGTGTGTGTGTGTGTGTGTGTGTGTGTGTGTGTGTGTGTGTGTGTGTGTGTGTGTTTGTGAGACAAAGAGTCCTAGAAGGGGCAGTGGCAAACACTCAAGCCCCACTGATGGCTCTCCACTGTGACATTTCTACCCTACTTGGCAATTAAGCAAAGAGAGAGATGGAGAGATGGACAGATAGAGAGGAAAGGGGTGTGTGTGTGTATGTGTGTGTGTGTGTGTGTGTGTGTGTGTATGTGTGTCTAGGGGGCTAGGAGGTCTCCAGAGCCAGTCTGTTTCTTACTCTGTGCAAGTCTCCAATCATCCCACACACACACACTCACTCTCTCACACACACACACACACACACACACACACACACATACACACACAATTTTCCCTCAAGCACCCTCACACAGACCTGTCTGTCTATGGCCTCTCCTGCCTGCCTGCTGGTACTTTACATCAGTGGTCCAGAGAGCTGAGTATGGGGGTAGTATGGATTTGGGGGAGGTGTTCATAGGGGTATGGCTGGGCGTAGTGTACATATCGGGGTAAGAGTGTTGTTGGGGGTGTGGGAAGGGGTGGTGATGGGCAGGAATGCAGCTAGAAATTGCGGAACCATATCTTAGTCCTAAGTCTACCACTGTGAAGCTCCGAGGCCCCTGAGTCATCCTGACCCCTTGGTAGGTGTGGGGGTCATTTACACACTCCTATGGTAGCATGGGACTGAGAAGCAATCCAAATCTCTACCCTTTGTACACACATAGTGAAAAAAAAACAAAGTGGGTGCAGTGCTGATCCATCTGGTGCTGCCCACTGGATGCAGGAGTCTGCAGCAGCGCTCAGGAACACAGCCTGGCCAGCGAGAAATGAAAATAGGAGAGGGACCGAGCCAGGAAGAAGACGGAGCTAAAAAAATATGTAAGAGAAATCTGTTTTTTTTATATATATATAATGCTGTCAACAACACACACACATACACACACACACACACACACATACATTCACCTGCACACTAGCACACACACACATACACACACACATTCACCTACACACTAGCACACACACGCATACACACACATACACACACACATTCAGCTGCACACTAGCACACACACACACACACACACACTCACACACATTTACCTGCACACTAGTACACACACATACATTCACACACAGACACAGCCTTACAAAAATACATTGGACCAGCTTGTTTTTTGTAAGTTCTCAGTATGCCCCCAACAAAACAGGGTCAGCACAAAAAGGCGGATAGATTCTTCAGTTTGTAACCCCTTTGTAATACTCCAAAATACCCCAAGCTCACAGCTGATTACTACAAGTCCCTGGAGTATGGCCCAGGGGTGGCTTGACGGAGGTCGGGGATGCACTCTAAAAATCTGTAGCCTGATGCATCAGCCGCTTGCACATATGAAACTTCTGCATTGGCATTCGTTCGCTCCACAGTTGCTTCAAACAATCGCTACTGTCTGTTACATTAGACTTTTACCAAAACCTGGAAGTAGAACAATAACATCTTTCCCCACAAATAAATTCTTCATGCATTCTTCTTGTTCTGGCTTTAAATCTTTAATTTAAAAGCTTGAGTTCAACGTCATCGTTTTCAGCCCTTCATCTGTTCTCATGGTCTGTACACATTCAGAGACGGAGCAAACCGAAACTTATGTTCATGCTCCCTGCATGCAGTTGCAGAAGGTAAATCAGATTTGAGCAGAGGTGCTAGTCGGCACTAGCCTGGCTATAAAATCCAGTCTTTAAAATCACAAAATTATAACCATAAAGAGTTTCCTAGTCTGGCAGTATTCGGTATGAAGTTTCGCCTTGCTATGAAGGTTCACCTCAAGGGCAGGTGTCAGAGGGGTGAGTCATGGCGCACGGCCAAGGGGGGTAAATTACCCATGAGATGGCCTGAGAGGAAGCTAAATGGGGGCCTGACTGACTGACTGACTGACTGGGGGGAGGAGCTGGAGGTGGGGTTGGAGGAAAGGGAGGGTAGTGGTAAAATCAGAGGTGGGTAAACTATGAATGGTGATCATGGTGAGGTGGATGCAAAGTGCACAAGGTGTTTCAAAAAAACAAGTAAAACATGTTTGAACAGTCCCAATGCATTTTAATGCACATATAGTTGAACAATGTCAACAATGTTAGAAATTGTGTGGTACATAACATCTACTATAGGGTGAATAAACTGTAAATTGATAAGTGAATAAACTCTTTTTCTGAAAATGGCTGAGTTTGCATAGCATTAAAAGCATGTAATAGCAAAAAATCGTTATGATATTTGTGTGTGTGTGTGTGTGTGTGTGTGTGTGTGTGTGTGTGTGCAAGCGTGAACATGTGAGCATGTGTGTGTGTATGTATATGCTTGAAATCACAATGTGCACGTGTACGCATATATGTACGTACACAAATCCAGCCTTTCCACTGAAAGACATAATCTCAAGATTATCCCCACAGCTGAACGATTCCAAACTGCATTCAAAATAATATCTCCATCCCCAGTCCCCCCTTAATGAGGCATGAGACGAACCTCCCGCTCTCCTGTTTCATATCTGCGAGAGCAGCTGATGGCTGCGATAGATACGGTGACAGGAACGCGAGCCATGGCCGTGTCAACCCACTTCATCCGCTTCAGTCCTCTGAAAGCTGCCTAACAAGATCAGGGACTCACTTCCTTCCCCCCTCCTATTGTGTGAGGAAGACCTTATCACATGGGCCAATTAACCAACGAGGAGGCTGCACACTGTTCTCTTTCTGTCTTTCTTCTCTCTGTCTGTCGCTCTTTCTTTCTCTCTCAAGTTCTTATTTTTTAAGCAGGGAGAGCCCACAGACATGCTCTCTTTCTGTTTCTAACAGATTGTGTCAAGAGCAGTGCAATCTTTCCCGTGGTTTATTTCAAGAGAGAGAGAGAGAGAAACAGAGAGGGATAGAGAGTGTAAGAGAGAGAACGTGAGAGAAAGCGGGAGAGAGAGAGGGAGGGACAGAGAGAGAGAGTGAAAGCGAGATAGAAAAAAAGAAAGATAAAGACAGAGAGAAAGACAGAAGGAGAGGGGCAGGCCACCACTTGTCTCCTGATTTTTTTCTTTCATTTCTTTTCCTCTTTCTTTTCTTGACTTTACTGACGTTTTTCTTTGCTACAGCACTTGCAAGCCACTTCACAAGATGGCTCCTCCTGTTGGAGACAGACCTTCACACCAGCTGGTGGCCATATTTTTCCTTATTTTTTTCTTTCCCTATTAGCAAAGACTGCCACAACTGTCACACAACTGCCTAACAGTGTCCTCGCTAACAATGAGTAGGAATAGTGACTTAATGGCCACATTTAGCTACAGAACATTTGACTTCACCATATCGAACATTTTATGCAGCGGCTGCAATACTTGAAACTCTAAACTCTACTCTAAAGGGCTTTTTATCAAATATAAAGCTTGGCTCATGCTATATTAAATATGGGCTTATCCATACTCATGATGTATCATGAAGCATGTTGGAAGCCAGGCATCAAACCCCATCTTTCTCCAGCTGTGTCTGAACAAGCCCAGGAGGTGCTGGGAGAGGGCTGGATGGTCCAGATGGTGGACTGGCCTTCACTCTGGACGCCAGCCCACAGTGTGTGAGGTTACGTGGCAGTGAAATAAATAAATAAACACGTGACCTGTAGATTACTAGACAACACCTCTGTGAGCACAGCAGTCCAGTTGCAAGTCATTCTGTGTGAGATGTGCAGGAGCTGGGCCGGTAGATAGATATATTAGAGTGCAGAACGAACGAGACATAGAAGAAACAGCGTGAATTACAAAGAGAGAGAGAAAATGTCTCCAAAATGCCTCCAACCATGTTTGGTGAGGAGGCACTGCAGTACGCAGACAAGGAGCTAGGATAAAAAGAAGACAGGAATTATGCCCCCGGAAAACACTGGTTTTGAAACACACACAGCAACACACACTCAGACACACACACACACACTTTCACAGGAACACACACATATGCTTATGCCAAAACACACAAACCCATGCACAAACACATGCACAGGAACACAATCACACACATACACACACACACACACTTTCACAGGAACACACACATATGCTTATGCCAAAACACACACACATATGCACAAACACATGCACAGGAACACAATCACACACACACACACACACACACAAACGCTCTGCTTTGGCAAAGTACTTCTAAAAGCCAGGGCAAGTACACCCCTCAGCCTACTTTATGTAACAAATTCCCCTGCATCTCTTTAGCAAATGAAAGTGAAGCTAAGTGGATCAAGCACCTCTTTGGGGCCAGTTCAGCTCTCTGGTCAGCATCTAAGATTGGCTGCAATCAGAGCCCTGCATGGATCCGGGCTAATGTCTTTGAGGGCGCTACAGGTAAGGACATTTATTAGCCAGTGCTGTAAGGGTCTGTCGACATCTCGGGGGATACAGCAACGAACAGACCAGACCTATAAACTTTTACTAGTTCATGTCACGCCACATCATAATGACACTGTTTTGTGTCACACAATAATGATTGTGTTGACCCTTCTGTGGACTAATTAGTTTTACATTGCCTCGTACTTAAAAACAGATTTTTACTACCGATTCTTGCTTGTAATATATAGAAAGGCCACAAAGCTTTCATGCTGCCTGTGTTTTTAGTGTGTAACGAGAGGTGGTCACATGACCAAAGAGATTTCTAATTAAAGGTCCTTGGACCCTGATGGGCCTGAGTGTCCATTTTGCAGAAGCTTGTTATGGTGTGTGTGTGTGTGTGTGTGTGTGTGTGTGTGTGTGTGTGTGTGTGTGTGGGAGAGAACAGTATGTTCTAGTGTACTATAATGTAGTCTACTAAGCGACTAATATAGTCTACTCTACTGAGTTGCTAGCTCTCCACAACCCATTTTAATGACACCTTAAAAAATAAAAATAAAACTACTCTAGTAGTTGTATAATAATGGACTCTGACTTCACACAAAATCATCTTGGTGGCATGTCCTTCATTTGCCCATAAGTGTTAGCTTGATTTGCAAACACAGATTTGAAGTATTCATAGTATGCAATTGTGAATTTGATGAAATTAAATCAAATGTAAAAAATAGGCTGTGCAAAAATGTGGGAACCCTTGTTATTTTGTTGCTTTGATGGCCTGTAACTAATCATCACAAGAGAATTGGACACACAAAGTTGGTTTGGTGAGCTCGTTAAGCCTTGAACTTAATTGACAGGTGCATCCAATAATGACAAAAGCTATTTAAGGTGGCCAAATGCCAGTTCTCATTCTGTTTGACTCTCCTCTGAAGAGCTGCAACATGAGAGCCTCAAAACAACTTTCTGATGACCTCAAAACCAAGATTATCCAGCATTATGGTTTAGGGGAAGGTTACAAAAGGCTGTCCAAAAGATTTCAGCTGTCAGTTTTCACTGTCAGGAACATTGTAAGGAAATGGAAGGCCACAGGCACAGTTCTTGTTAAGCCCAGAAGTGGTAGGCCAAGAAAAATTGCAGAGAGGCAAAGATGAAGGATGGTCAGAATGGTTAAAAACAACCCACAGACCACCTCCAAAGACTTGCAAGGATATCTTGCTGCAGACAGTGTCGCTGTGCATCGGTCAACAATACAGCGCAATTTGCACAAGGAAAGAGGCTGTACGGAAGAGTGATGCGGAAGAAGCCTTTTCTTCACAGTCGCCACAAACTGAGTCGCTTGAGGTATGCGAAAGAACATTTGGACAAGCCAATATCATTTTGGAATAAGATACTCTGGACTGATGAAACAAAAATTGAATTGTTTGGTCACAAGAGGCGATATGCATGACGGCAAAACAAACACAGAATTCGAAGAAAAGCACCTGCTTCCCACAGTAAAATTTGGTGGAGGTTCCATCATGCTGTGGGGCTGTGTGGCCAGTTCTGGTACTGGGAATCTTGTTAAAATTGAGGGTCGCATGGATTCCACTCAGTATCAGCAGATTCTTGAGAATAATGTTCAAGAGTCTGTCACAAAGTTGAAGTTGCCCCGGGGATGGGTGTTTCAACAAGACAATGACCCCAAACATTGCTCAAAATCTACCCGAGCATTCATGCAGAGGAACAAGTACAATGTTTTGGAATGGCCATCCCAGTCCCCAGATTTGAATATCATCGAGAATCTGTGGGGTGACTTGAAGCCGGCTGTCCATGCTCGGAATCCTTCAAACATCATTGAATTGCAGAGGTTTTGCCAGGAGGAATGGGCCTAAATACCATCATCCAGGATCCAGACACTCATTGGTGGCTACAGAAAGCATCTACAGGCTGTTATTTTTGCAAAAGGGGGCTCTACTAAATACTAATATGATTTTTCTATTAAGGTGCCCAAATTTATGCACGGGCCTTTTTTTTTTTGTTTTGGGGCATATTGCACATTTTCTGTTAACCCAATAAACCTCATTTCACTGCTGAAATATGATTGTGTTCATCAGTTATTTGATTTATCAAAATTCAGTTGTGAATTATAAAATGCAATGATTGGTAAATATAAATAATGCCAATTGTCAAGGGTGCCCAAACTTTCTCATACCACTGTATGTAAATGTACTTGTGTAATATGAATTACACACACCATGAATATCATATAGTCATGTTGGCTAGGCTCTGTTACACAACTCCAGCAGAAACAATGATACAAATGCATGACAAAGGAGGAATTACAGGAAACTCAGAGTCTCAGCATTGCTCCCGCCCCTCAGATTGATTCAGAGGAAGTGACAGGCTTACTTCATTCCTCTCCACATGCTACCTGCTGCCTCTCTCCCTCTCTTTGTATTTTTTCTGTCTTTCTCTCTCTTTCTTTCTGTCTCTCTCTCTTTCTCTTTGTTACTCTCTCACTCTGTCTTTCTCTCTCTGTCTCTGTTTCTGTCTTTCTCTCTGTCTCTGTTTTTCTCTCTGTCTCTGTCTCTGTCTCTCTGTCTCTCTCTCTCTCACTCTCTCCCTGCTGCCGCCCCCGTCTGGGTTCCGAGAAGTCATAATCATTCCGGAGAAATCTGTTCCGTAACGCTCGGCAGGTAGCAGCATAATTTGCCGCGCATTATCACAGCTTGCCCACGACGTCTTCCGCGCCGTGCCGCGCTACCCCCCCTGAGAGCCGAGGTCCCCAAAGTCAACAACACAACTTCACGGCGGGGGCCTAAAGAGCCGGAGTTGACGACTAACAACCGCG
This sequence comes from Coilia nasus, assembly GCA_027475355.1. Classification (NCBI taxonomy): domain Eukaryota; kingdom Metazoa; phylum Chordata; class Actinopteri; order Clupeiformes; family Engraulidae; genus Coilia; species Coilia nasus. Next base: position 9,088,961 of record CM050199.1, read on the forward strand.
ACATGCAGACAGGGATGGAGGGAACCATGGGGAGGCAACATGTTGTGGATGACCCAAAACAAGTGGCTTGCGGCGGTCTTCTCCTGATCACAGTACTGCTGTCAAGCAGACACTGAGCTGCAAACTCCTGTGTGGATATCTCATAAATAAAGAGGACACCCACCCAATAGGCATACATCTGTAAGCAAGTGAAAATAGTAGCTTTCAGAATCTTGTCCCGATCAAATTACTGCTGTCAACACCAACAGAATGAGCTGCACAGGTTGTTTGGGTGCCTTCTACTCCTCATGAATGAGGTTTCACATAAATAAGAAGATTTTTTTTTATCTGCAGTAGTATTACTTCAGACAACTGCTTTTGTTGACTTTTTATTACCTATGGGTCTAGAGCAATGCAATACTGAGGTGAAGGCAGTTTCATTACTGATGTAAGAGCTTATAGTGGGCTGATCTTTTCTATTTTAATTTCAAGATAACACTTTCCTAGCAGTCCCCATTGCAATGTATGTACATGTAAGAATATACAACTTTATGTACTTACACTGTACATACCTAACACAAACCCTGATCCTAACTCTTTCCCTAACCCTAAGCTAGAGTGTAAGTATATAAAATAAGTACAGTGTACAGATGGTTAGCTTTCCCGATTCTCAGTTCTCAGAAGGAATCTCGTGAGGTTCTCGTGAGGATTACGAGATAATAGCACTTTTACAGTCAACTAAATACTGCAAGTCTTGCTGTGGGTGGGTCAACCTCGGAAGTGAGATCTTTACTTCAGCGTAAACCTTTGTGGTCCTATGCTGTCCCTAGCGGCGGCAGTGGTAAACACTTCTCGCGACTGCAGGAATCTCGACTTGTGAGAATTAAATGAGCATCGGGAAAGCTAGCCATCTGTAAGTACATAATGTTACATGTTATTACTCACTTTGTTACACCACATTTAATGATACACTGTAACAGGGACCATTCAAATACATAGTATTTGAAATACTATCCAGTAAAATCAGTGAATTAAACTTTAAACTTTTAGGAACACCACTC
>CM050199.1:9095000-9137500 GCA_027475355.1 Coilia nasus
TCAGGCATGAGGGTGGTGGATGTCAGACACACAGGCAATGTCCTGAGGAGATGTCCTCCAGAAACTCAACGTTATGCGTAGCACCAACCGGAGAATAATCTGCATGTGGAAGTTTTTCCATTCCAAGCAGGCCACTTTTGGCAGCAGCAAAAGTGATGCAATCATTCCAATTGTTAACATTTGCAAAGTAACATTGGAAGCCAGAGCAGGGGATGTGACCAACAAGCCATCGTCCAACACAATGTATTACAAAGAAATACGTCATCAATTTAACTAAGATAACTGATTTTAATTCCACGATTTAAGGCTAATTTTAGGCATGCATAAAGTACTTGTTCATGTTAATATTTTCCCCGGACTTTATGTTAGCAAGAGCAAGCCAACTGCATCATATTCGCCCCCATGTCCCCTCTACTGATTGGTGGGTGGGTGTTCCACTCTCAGCTCATGTACAGGTTTAGTGTTGGGCATGTGCTTTCTCTCTCGCGTGCACATTGGAACCATTTTTGAGCATCCAATGCCCATCCTCGATATAGCTTTCTGCTCTATCTGACATCAATAAGTAACATGCCCACTAATTGGCTAATTACGATGGGGGTAGAATAGAGTCCCGTGAAACTCCATTTTGAAACTTCAAAAAATCTTTAATTTTGGCTGAATTCACTAGCCTAGCATTTCTCCTTGAGATGAATAGGGTGCTGGACTTCATCCCTTTCTCCAGTTATTATAATACCTCCATGGTAACAACACACACACACACACACACACACACACACACACACACACACACACACACACACACACACACACACACACACACACAAAAGGAAGGGCTTACAAAAAGGATCCCAAAGGCCTGCCTCAGGGGACCCGAGTTATCTGTATGGGCGTTGGCCCCATCATTGCCCCTGCTTCACCAGCCCCAGACCAGCTGCAGCTCTCTCCTTTGCCCAGCTATGTGGCTGAATGTGTGGCCATCCAGCAGGAAAAGGTGCACCAAACGCCACCCGATCCTTCCTACTCGTCCCCCTCTCTTTCTTCCTCTTTTTCTCTCTATCTATATATCTTTCTCTTTCTCCTTCTATTTTTGTCTGTCTTTATTTTTGTCTCATTCTTTCTCTCCCTCCTCATTATCTCTCCCTTCCCCTCTCTCCTTCTATCTCTCTGTCTCCCTTTCTCTCTTTTTCTCACTTTTTATCCCTCTCTCTATCTCTCTTTCTCTCTCTCCTGCTATTTCTCTTTCTGTCTGCCTTTCTTTTTGTCTCATTCTCTCTATGTCCCTCTTCATCCTTTCTCCTCTCCCCCCTCTCTCTTTCTATCTCTCTCTCTCTCTGTCTTCCTTTCTCCTGTTTTCTCACTCTTCATCTCTCTCTCTCTCTCTCTCTTGCTCTATCTCTCAGCCCCACTTGTGTGTGAACCACCCCCCTGAATCTCTCCCATCTATAATGCATCAGCAGTAGCAGCAGTGAAAGCCCTGCAGTGGCTGCCTGGCTCTGTAGGGAAGCTGGTAAAAAGTAAAAAGTAAAAGAAGTGAAACACATGCGGTGCAGCCCCACATCCCTGGATAAGCGGCGCTCTCTTCTCTAAATGCTTGACTGAATTTCATACTTTCTGGTTTCGACACCATCAAAACCCTACCCTATGTTGATATTACATACAAATTCAGTCTCTCCAGAGGAGAAAAGGTAGTTTTGGCCTTGGCTAAAAAAAAAAAAAAAAGAACATCAAACTGAAATGAAAAGGGGTTTGGAGGCAGCGGGGAGGCTCTCCCAGTCATCCTGAAGCAGCCATGTTTGAAGTGGAAATAGCCTGCCTAGGTGGGCAGCAGCTTTTGGCACCGTTTGACCACAGTGGTACCTGGAGCCTTCTGGCTATTGTGGCTCTCCTGAGGGGGTTTAGGTCCATCGGTCTCTCTTCTTCCTCCCCTCAGGGAACAGCTTGTGCCCCTGTGATAGGAGTGCCTCTGACTGGGGAAACGCACGCATCCAAACATCAAAGCTCAGAAAAAAATCAGAGCAGGCTCCAAATGGATTGCACTAGCGTTGTATCCCCCTTGATCATATTTAGCCCCTGTATACAGCAAGGTGTTGATGAAAGTCAGTACAGAGAGAGAGACAGAGAGAGAGAGAGAGAGAGAGAGAGAGAGAGAGAGAGAGAGAGATAGAGAGAGAGAAGAGAGAGAGAGAGAGGGATATTTTCAATGGTCCTGCTGTTATCAAATGCTCCCACTTCATTCGTGCTGAAGTTCTAAAGTAATCAAAGAAAATGGGAATCACATGAACAGAGCGCCATGCCAGACAGACAGAAAGACTACGTATGAATGGGCAACTCGAAGATTACCATTTTTGTACCAAAGTCAAGACCTGACCTTTACAGCCTACGAAATAATTAACCTTGAGAAATTGACAGAGCAGAAGCTACCCAAACACAGGGGATACATGGGAGCATAATTGAATTTGAAACCATTTCAAATAAACTCGGAAAAAACAGCCTGCTTAATCAAAGGGTAGAGTTCTATCCCTTTCCTGGCCTGCTTCCATTTTTAATGAGAGAGTGAGAGAGTAAGAGACCAGGGGCAAGGGAGGAAGAGAGGGAGGTGGATAAGAGAGAGAGAGAGAGAGAGGGAGAGAGAGAGAGAGAGAGAGAGAGAGAGAGAGAGAGAGAGAGAGAGAGAGAGAGAGAGAGAGAGAGAGAGAGAGAGAGAGAGAGAGAAGCCATCTGTGGTGCATGTTTAGAAAGGCCCTGGAGGAGATCTCTGTAAATTAATTACATGCCGGTCCCCAAAACAGTCCCCACCTCCCACACAGTGAGTCCCCTTCAAGCCCAAAGACTTCTGTCCTCCTGTGTGTGCTCACCTGCCTCCTGTTCTTACTGAACATTACCCCCCAGCTCTCTCTAGAGTTCTGTGTTCAATAACTAATCACAATGAAGTCTATTTCAATGTTCTTAAGTCTTTCTTTCTTTCTTTCTTTCTATCTATCTATCTCTCAAAACCACCTACCTAACAAAGTGCCAACATTCTCTCTCTCTCTCTCTCTCTCTCTCTCTCTCTCTCTCTCTCTCTCTCTGTCTGTGTATCAGTCTTTCCAAAGTGCCAGGGGTGACTTTGAGAGCCGTGCTGCTCCACTCCATCTTGGTGTCTAGGGTCTGTCCCTGGCCTGACTGACTGACAGGTCCTGGATCAGAGGGCAACAGGCGAGTTGGCACACAGGCCACACAGCAAACAGCGAAAGAAAAAAACAGCTCAGGTTTAATGTGCCTTAAAGGGAATTGTTTACAATTTTGGGTAATATGGCCTAATGGTTAATGTGGCCTAATCATTTATGCCATTAAAGTATAATCTTTATTTCTACTTTGGGCTAATGTGGCTTAATGGTTAAGTAGTTGGTCATCCTTAAAAACAGCCCAGCTGTAAAGAAATAAGTCATACCATTTGTTTTTCCATTCAAAGTCATTCCACCTGTAGCACGGTGACTGATTAAGGCCTACATGAGGTGTGTAATGCAACACTGCTCAAAGGGGACTCTCCTTGTACTTAATTTACTGCAAGCTGCTCTTAGCATTAGCTAACTGACATGTAAGTACGTTATCACATCCACATAGGCCAGCAATGACCTTCTGATGGTTCTAATGATGACTTTGCCAGATTGTATCACGATGATTTATATTGCGAAAATATAGATAGGTTTTATCGTTTTATTTATACACAGCATCATGTCCATGATTTTCAGTGATACGGGTATACAAAACATAACACCAGTGCTACACCCTCCTAAAGCCATGGCAGAGGTGCCATTAACCCTTTAAGAGACACCCTCTATTACAGACACCCTTTTAAGATACACTCCCTAAAATACCTTTGTTCTTACCAGAATGGCAATGACCAAGTTGTAATGTGTTACTAAAGACTCTCTCTAATGTCGTAGTAATGTTGTAATGTTGTAATGTTATAGTTCCGTTTTTTATTCAAAGAGACCAGTGGTACGTTGACTGGGACAGTCCCGATTTTTAGTCGCGTGTCCCGAGTCCCGACAAAAGCCCGTCGGGACGCAAAAATGTCCCGGTTTTCACCCAACACCACATCAAGCTGCCCAAATTACAGCGATCGCATATACAAAACTTTTAAATTGAAGCCTAATGAAGTTTCCAGTAATTCAGAGTCAATGTGTGTGTGTGTGTGTGTGTGTGTGTGAGTGACAATGGTAGGTGCGCTCTGGGAAATCTTCGCAGTCAATGTTACAATGTATCTTGCAGTATACAGCGGTCGTGTTTTAACGGTTTTCTTCGATAGCAGACTAGACTACTACACGACAATGCCTAAGAGAATGTGCACGCGCATGACGTCACACATAGTGTCCCGGTTTTAGACTCTGGAAATCTGGTCACCCTACGCTAAAGGGGTACACAAGGCGTGTAACGTAACATTGCTCAAAGGGGACTCTCCTTGTACTTCATTTACAGCAAGTTGCTATTAGCATTAGCTAACTGACATGTAAGTACGTTATCACATCCACATAGGTCAGCTAAATAACACGGAATGCAATAACATGACCTTCTGATGATTCTGCTGCTGACTTTACCAGATTGTATCACGATGATTTATATTGCGAAAATATAGATAAGTTTTATAGTTTTATTTATACACAGCATCGCGTCAATGATTTTCAGTGATATGGGTATTAGCATGCAGGTTATCAGGTCCATAATGCTGGTGCGATATTATACTGATGCTGCTGAGTAAGAGATAAGAAATTAAATGCTTGACTGAATGTGAAAGACAGCAGATTTCAATCAAACTGCGTTGCGGGAGCAAAATTCAGCTACCTAAGCTGATTAGAGGATGTGAAACAGCAAGCATTTGCTGCATTTTCACATGCAAATTTATGAATATTACAAGCAAAATTAACAGCAAACACATTTTAGTTTTTGCAATGTGTGCACAAAAATATCAACTTCACATTAAAAAAGCAGTCATAAACATGAATAAAGTGTCATTATTGTTCATAAGGTGTCATGTTTATAAAGGGCTCATGTCACTCTTATGTAGACACCTTCAAATAAAGTGCAACCAAATAAAGCCTTTTCCTTCACCATCACCATCATCTTCTTCATCATCATCATAGACATGGTCTCCCTCTCATCTTTATCTCTCCTTTCAGCTGGTCCCTCTGGAGAGAGAGGGGGGGGCATAGGTACACTTGGAGAGAGAGGGAGGGAGGACAGGATGGGCTCACCCTGGAAGTGATGATACCACCTCTGAAAAGTGTCATTTGGGAACGCTAAAGAATGTAGCCAATCTACTCACCCACACACACCCACTACCCACCCACACACCCACCAGCCACCTTCCACTGCACTCTCATGTAATCTTCCTTCAACTTCAGGGAACACACTGCCAGACTGTCCTCCTCCCCAATTCTCTCATTTTCTTCTTTCACTCTTTCCTTGTCGCTTTCTTTCTCTCTTTTTTCTTTCCCCCTTTCTCTCCTTCCTTCCTTCCTTGATTTATTTCCATCTTTCTTTCCTTCTATTTCTATATAAATCCATGCAGGAAGGTGGAGGAGGGAGAAGAGTTGTGAGATGAAGGGGTGGGCAGAGAAATGGTAGCAGGCCAAGCGAGAGAACATTGATGTCCTTTCAGACACAAGACCTTATAAAGTCTGCTGTAAAATGCCAGAGATTGACTTATACAGCGGCGCAATCGAAGGCCAATAAAAGGCTTCTCTTCAATTAGCAGTGGCCTACATCTGTGTTTTTGTGTGTCCTATATGATGTTAATGTGCATTTAGTAGTGGCTTTTTTCATGGCTGATGTGATAACAATATTTAACAAGTCACGGCTAGCCAGTGTCTGATATAAGCTGCCGATTTTGGAAGATAAATATATAATTTCATTAGTTTACCAAATATTGTACAACATTGTACACATTTCCAACTATCTAGCAGAGAGCACATCAATACCGCTTATGGATATGGTCCGACTACACAGTCAGTGGTGCCTAAGTTGAATCAGACGTGGCAAGCATTGTTCTTCTGTTATCCAAGACTTTGCAGTCCATCATATATTCACAAGAGGCCTTAGCAAGTACAGACAGAAACGCAAACACACAGACACACACACACATACACACACACACACACACACACACACATATACACACACATGCACAGAGACACACACACACGCGCACACACACACACACACACACACACACACACACACACACACACACACACACACACACACACACACACACACACACACACACACACACAAGCACACACAGACACAACAAACATCGTCAAGCAGAGATGTAGACAAGACTTCAGAAAACAAACTGGCCAGTATCTTCAGGCGTCAAGCTGTCTCATCTAGGCAGGGCTGCGTTCAGTCAGACACTTAAGGTAAACACAGGCGGAGAGGAGGAGAGGAGAGGAGGGGGGGGGGGTGGAGAGGAGAGGAGGGGTCAGGCTGGGGTCAGGCTGTCTGGGTTGTGGATGTGTCCTCAGCTTAGTTTGTTTGTTTGTTTTTTGCTCTGCTGTTTTCACAGGAGTCAAACCTCTTATAAACCGATTACATACAGTAAATGTGTGTTCTTTTTTGTTGTGGCATAACCATGTATGGGTGCATTAAAGAGCTTGGGCTGGAGTACAGATATCCGCTTCACCCCCCTCCCCACCCCCCAAAAAATACACCCACAACACCACCACCCCCTCCCCCAACCTCCACAATACACACACACACTCATACACTCATACACTGAAACTGACATGCATACATATGCACTGCATGCACACACACACCAACACACACACTGTAGCAGCCTCAGCACACTGTAGCATTTCCCCCTCTGCATGATATCCCAGAGTTTGAGCACAAGTTTCTGTTACACGTCACCCCCCCCCAATACAGCTACAGTCTCCCTCCACAACCCACTCAGGCAGCTCGAACATGATGACATCCTCATGCATATTTACACACACACACACACACACACACACACACACACACACACACACACACACACACACACAGTCTCTCTCTCTCTCTCTCTCTGTCTCTGTCTCTTACACACACAGACACACACACACACACACACAGAGTCAAACACTGCACTTGTTACAATCTACCTAATCCTACCTAATCTACATACCTGGCTGTGCTAAGAGGGGTGACAGTGTCCCTGGAGGAGATAAGAAAATAGCCTGCCTGTAATTGCAGACATGCACTATGCACAGCAGAAAGAGATTATACATTATATATATATATATATAAGACGGACTAGGTGGGAGGGTTGATTTTGCTGCAGTTCCCCCCTCCAGGCGTATATTACATTTATGCCAAAATTCAGATTCTTGCTGAATTAGGATTGTTTGTGTGTGTGTGTGTGTGTGTGTGTGTGTGTGTGTGTGTGTGTGCACAGGTAGGTGTTTGTGTTCCCTTTCCGTGGCATGTTTTTATCTTTAAGGGTTTGTGTGGGCATAGGTGAAAGTGTCCGATTTAATGTTTACATAACTGCATATTTGTATTAGCATGTGATTAAGTTTTTTATTTGTGTGTGTGTGTGTGTGTGTGTGTGTGTGTGTGCGTGTGTGTGTACTTGGGACTTATGCATGTATATATTTGTGTGTGTGTACTTGCTCTTTTTGTCTGCACCGCTCCGCCAGAAAACACTTTCCAGGTGGCTTCCTGCCTCCTCTCCCATGCGGCCTGCGTGCACCCAGGCAGGAAATGACATCACCCGGACATCAGGCTCCCCTGTGTCCAACCAGCCTGGTTTGCAACACCCGGGGAAACACCGCTTGTTTTTCCATTTCTTGCTGCTTCAAAGACTTTAGAATAACCATTTTATCTCCCTGGAAAACCACTGTCGCTGGCATCTGTGTTCCTCGAGACATTTTCTCCTCCTCCTCCTGGGCTTATATTGAAATAGATGCATGAAAATAAAATAAAGACATAAATAAATAAACCCTGGAAGATGAAAAATAATGAGTTTACTGCCAGGGTGGGATTGGTCTCCCACGACAAGCGTGACGAAACCCGAAATGCTGTTTCACCCACAAGTGTATGCCCTGGCACAGTGGATTTTTAAAACTATGTCTTCGAGACACTTGTGCTCGGAGGCCCGACTCCTCCTGCCAGTTCTTTCTGAATTCGTTTTTTTGGTTTCTTTACTATCCAGCAGTACAGCTTGTTTTTATTGTTGTCATTGTTGTTGTTATTTTTGTGACTGGCACATAAAGCCAGATATATACACACAGTTGTTTAATTATGTGATAGGGGGAAAAAACTGCCTTGTGCCGAACTTAGAATAGCATTCATTTTTCAATGCTAACACGTCAAGCATCAGCAGTACAAGAAAAAACACAAATTTGCATTGGGAATATCAAAATGTCACCTGAATAATCTAGCAATGATGACAACCCCAGTGCCACAGTCTTACTTATTACACAAGCACAGGGGGAGCACATGCCTATCTGACATTTGTTAAAGGCTGCCTATTAAAAGTTTCATTCCCCAAAAGTTGTTCGTTCCATCCGGCTGTCTAGACATTTACCTAAGGCTCAGTAAATCATAGTGGGAAAATGTCGCAGAATGTTTATTTCAGAAAGATATCAAATGTCTAGTAGATGATCGAGCCAGCCCTGTAATTCCTCACACCTGCTTGTGATGAGCTGTGGCAACAAATCTATAAGTTAAAGTCAAAGGCAGCTTTATTGCCAATAGTGAAATATATACAGGGCAAACATAAGACTGAAATGGCAATACTCTCAGACTCGAGATACACCAACACAGATACAGATCTCAGATCAGTTCAGCAGGACCGACTGAGATTCAGCAGACTGTGGTTCCATCCCAAATCCATCCCCAGTCTTTCTTACTGGCTGAGTGGTTCAATTTCCACTCTTTCTGAATGTGAGACTGGCTGAACAGATATACTGAATTTATTTCACGTAGCACTCCACAGTGACAGTCTCACCAACATGGATACAGATCTCAGATCGGTTCAACAGGTCCGAGTGAGATTCAGCAAACTGTGGTTCCATTCCCAGTCTTTCTTACTGACTGAGTGGTTCAATCCTCACTCTTTCTGAATGTCTGATTGGATGAACAGATATACTGAATGTAATCCACATAGCACTCCACAGTGACAGTCTCCACCCTTTCTGACCATCCCCAACACCTCTACAGTATGGGTGGCCAGATGTTCCCATTTCTGGTGATTTGTCCACAGCAAAGCATGTGAAAGCCCACTGTGTCCTCCGTCTATGTAACTAAAATTATACTTTTTTAAGCCATTGACTGCAAAACTGTAAAATGTCCCTGTTTTTATCTCAGGGATCTATTCAACCTACTGTAGAGTTGTGTGACTGGGGTATGCTATCAGTTCAACCAGGAGGTCTGAGCTTCAGGTGAGACTTCAGGACTCCTCATCCCGACACCCATGGCAGTTCTGTGATTCTGTAAATGGCTGCATAGTGCATTCACCGCTGCACCGAGCAGAGGCCAAAAAAAAAGAAAAAAAAGGGTAAAGTGTGGGTGCTGGACTGAAATAAACAGTCAGGATGCAGAGGAAAGCGGCTGCTGCATCTGATCCCACCACCACCACCTGCCTCTGATGCCCCCACCACTAACACCACCACTGCTACCACCTGCCCCTGTTGCTGTTCACAAGGCCACCTTGAACAAACGTATCGCTGCTCAATCTGAAAATAGACGGCAAATGAACCCTCGATAATTTTAGCCGGTGGTTGATGCTGGTTCTCTTTCATGGCAGTTGTGAGGTTTCTTTTTCATGTCAGGTGTGACACCTCGCAACATGGTCGCTCTGATCTGCTGGCACTGTGAACAGAGCTTGCCTTCCTTGTTTGCCTGTTTAGCAGCTTGTTAGCTCTATTTTTCCCATTTCACTGAACCGATAGGGGGTTTTTCATTTCTTTTTTCCCTCTCTGTCTCTCTCTCTCTCTCTCTGCCTCTTTCTCTCTGTCTTCCTCTCTCTCAGTGAGGTCGATTTATGAACTCAATTAAACCTCCACATAGGAAGTCGTATGTAACAAGCCTAGTTAAAAGTACTCATTAATGCTGACACTCAAGGCCAGAAGGCAACCTGTGTGCACCCAAACATGCACACACCCACACACACACAAACACACACAATGACTAGGCTGAGCCATATACTTAGCAGCACGTGGTTCTTAACAAGGCCTCTTATTGTGGTGTGTGTGTGTGTGTGTACAGTATGTGTGTCTGTGTGTGTCTGCTCATCTTGCTAAGGGGAAATGCTCCCCCTAGTGATGGCTGTGAGCAGTGCCTTAGGGCAACCCCACAGACAGACCTGAGCAGCGGTGATGGTGATGGAGTGAGAGGTGAGAGACAAGAAACAGAGATAGAGAAAGAGAAATAAAGACAGACAGAGAAAGAAAGAGAGGTAGAGAAGGAGGATGAGAGAGTGTGTGTGTGTGTCTGTGTGTGTGTGTTTGTGTGTGTGTGTGTGTGGCAGGCTTTAGCTGAGGCACAGCAGGACTCCAGTACATGCAATACTGTAAGACAGTGGCTGCCAAAGAGAGGTATGAGTACACTGGCGTAATAGTGAAGAGAAAGGTGGGTAACCCTATGCACAGCAGTAAAACAGAGCGTAAAACATTAGCGATCGCAGCTTCACACAATTTCATATTAGGATGGTCTGCTTTGGTATTACATGTTTGCATCAATGGTGTGCTTACTCTGCAACAGTAATTACCTATACATGGTTGTACTTGTCCTCTGGGCCTCTGGGCATGGGCCTGGTTGGCCTGTTCACTAATTCAGCCCTACAGATATAGTCCAACAGCTGGCATTACATTACTGTGAGTATCGTACCTTGTGTGTTCAAATGTTGAGAGGTATGACTACAGTGGGATAATGGTGAAAAGAACTGCACAGCAGTTTTGAGCATGCACAGCAGTAAAACATAGAGGGCTCTATTTTCACGATCATATGCGCATTGTCTAAAGTCTGTCGCGCAAGTTGCTTTAGGGGCGTTCCCGAGACAATATGCTATTTTGACGACGGGAAAAGTGAACATTGCGCCTGGTGCATGGTTCAAAAGGGTTGGCCCTAAGTTACCTAATTAATCATAGGTGTGTTCGGGGCGTAACATGCAATAAACCAATCAGAGTTTATACTCTCATTCCCTTTAAAAGTCAGCCGGGCTTTGTCCATGGCTTGTTGCTATTACGATGGCGTGTTTCCCATCAGGAGCGTTTTTCTTTGAAGACCGATCTGCTCGTGCATGAGCAGTTAATCTTCCAGGATGGATATTTAAGTCTGTTTTTTACACTTACTGTTTCCCTTTGGTTATGAACAATGTGTTTGGTTACAATGTGTGTTCCCTTTGGTTATGAACAATGTGTGTATGTTTATTAAAAAAACTGATTGCTCAATAAATGTGGATTATTGCAAAATATGTATCAGTGTTTTTGTCGTTGCACTTAGTAAATAATCAGATTCGTAGTCGTATGCAATTGGACATCTTTTTGGAGCTTGAAGACGTTTTAAGCCCTGTTGTTGGCATGATGAATGTTTTACAGTAATAACCATGCCTTTAGTGGATAGCTATCGTCCCCTAACAGCGACTCATCAAGAGGGGGATCCCTCTCGTTATATCCCAAAGCGTTGTGCGCCCATAAAATAGCTTTTCAGCAATGCGCAACTGGCGACAGACCAGGCTTTTGTTGGTCACTGGCGGATTTAATTTTTGCGTCCTTATAATAGCATCTGGCACGCTTTGCGCCAGACCACACCTCTTCTTTTCGCTGACACACCCGTGATGGCGCAGTGTCATCTGCTATCTAGACAACGTGATTTTTTGCCTGAAAAAATGAATGGTGCGCTGGCACAGAATAGTAATGACACCATGCGCACGTCGCGAATGCACAGTGCGCCGCGGCATGATAGGGCCCAGAGTGTAAATTATTCATATCTTTAACATTAGCAATCACAAAAAGTGCGTAAATGCTGTTTTGTAGCTTTAAAAGGTGCGTAAACAATGTTTATCTATATGTACCCTCCACTGCACCACTGTGCAGGTAGCCCTGTGGGGTACATTATCAGTCTAAGGGTATACACAAAACACGACTTTTATTGTGTTCTCTACACACACACATATATTCCAACAGCTAGCATTACATTACAGTGATCCCCTGCTATATTGTGGATCACCATTTTAAGGCTTAAACTATAAATAAAATGTTTTATGTTTGATGTTTTATAAATATGATCTCACTGTATCACAGATTTCCACCTATCATGGGGGTTCTGGAATGTAACTACCACAATAGAGGGAAGATCACTGTATTATGAGTATCATACCATGTGTGTTCCAATGTTGATTACGCAGCAAAAATATTAATTACCACAGTAAGATACCCATGGTGCTGTGGAAACTCAGCAGGATATGGAGGATCTCAGGGGGCACACAATCATTAAATTAAAAGTTTGGGTACCACTACATTTTAAGACAAACAAAAGTACACGGTAGCCATTGGATGGGAGCCAAGTTTGGCCCTTTGTCAAATCTATACTGAACACACACGAATGCATTCATTCAGCGGCAAGGAGAAGGCCAAGATCCAAATACCATATGCACCACACATCAGTCTCCTCCCAACGTCACCGTACAGCACAGTACCCACCCATGTGGTAAAGTGACGTTAGGACGAGATTGTCCAAAAACATCACTGTTTCAAGTGCAGAATGCATTGCTTTAAGCCAGCCACTCAGCCGGCCAGTCATTTCAAATAAGCCCACTCACACACAAAGAAAAAGGGGGGGCACAACACTCTAGCCCCATCATGGTATATTAATAAATAACATTAACCACCGTGCTCCAGCTCTGCTGACCTCCACTCACACGCATGCGGAAGAAGACAAAACAAAACATAAAATCCTCCCTGAGGAACTTTTCATCGGGCTGCATAATTAAATCACTGATGCCTGTCCTTGGGACCACGCAGAGAACTAAATGAGTCCTCCATTGGATAGTGCTTCTTGTTTGTGTAGGTGTGTGTTTAGGGTAGATAGGGTCTCTCTCTCTCTCTCTCTCTCTCTCTCTCTCTCTCTCTCTCTCTCACTCTCTGTTTGTGTGTGTGTGTAAAATAAGGTCTCTCTTTTGCTCTCTCTCTCTGCTCTGTGTGTGTGTGTGTGTGAGTGTGTGTGTTTGTGTGAGAGAGAGTGGGGGATATAATGGGCAGAGTAATGGCCAAAGCACTCACCCTTTCAAGACGCAGATAATGACAACGACTAGCCATCGCCTGCAGTCTTTTTCGTCACCCACTCAGACCCTCATCCCTCCTTCCTCTCTTTCTCCTCCTCATCCCCCTCTTCCTCCTCCTTCCTCTCTTCCTCCTCCTCCTCCTTCTCCTTAACAGTGCCATCCACTTCTCTTTCACACCTCTATGTAAAAAAGTTTCCCAGAAAACACCAGGTGGGTTGTCTCCAGCACCAGCTCCCACGATAGCTCCAGCCAACTTAACAGGTCATGAAAATAAATGGTCTGTGTTTTTTTTTTTTCTTTTTTTTTCTTCTTCTGTTCCTTAACTTTACGATTGTGTTCTAACCTCATTTTCTGGGCACCTGAGCACACACAACATAATTCCCATTTTTATCTGCACTTTTGATGTTTTCAGGCTTAACGTCTCAGGTCAGGCAGACTCACTGAGGAAGTGAGGTTTCAGTGAGGAGCAAACTGTACAGGGGCGACTCGTAATGGAAGCCAGGGGAATCCCGGCTTCCTCGGAATTGAACAAATAGTGACAATCATAAACAAAGCAATATTTATTGATAAAATACTGCAGCTAAGCATTTTGGGTTCTATATAGATATGTGTTTTGTGTACATTGTATTTTAATCAGGGATTGATTAAAATCACAGTTCTAACGTTAAAATTCAGCCGCCTTTCTCGTGTACAAACTTGCGCTTGGAGAATAGCATAGAATAGCCATAGAGAACGTAGGTAGGCTACTCTTATGACGTCGCCAAGGGAAGCCAGGTTTAGTTAACGCCCATTTGGCTTCAACGCCTGCTTTTTCTAGTGAGAAAACAGTTAGGAGAATCAACCAATCAGATGTGCCTGCTATACTGGGCTCTGCACAATGCAACAAACGAAAAAAAACTCTTGTGGGTGTGTAAGGGAATCTGGCAAAAGCCGGCTTCCATGAAACTTCACTCTAAATCGCGAGTGGGCGGGTCAAATAAACCCGCCTAAAATTGTTGTTCACCAATCAGTATCAGATATGCAAATCATTTTCAGACGAGAAAGCTCGCACTCTCGACCAGGGCTTCAGTCTTTCAGTGACTGTGCCGAGTGTTATCAAGATGGAGAACGACGTTGATTATTTTTTTGAAAACGATTTCACCAAGTTGCCATTTGAGCAACAACTTCTGGTAAAGGAGAGGGGGCGGCCTACGCCAGAAGTTGTAATTGTTCAAAAAACGACAAATAAAGTGAGAACGTTTAACAAACAACACTTTGTTAAAACCGAGTGGTTGACTGCTAGCATGACTACAGCAAAGCTGTTCTGCTGGCCATGCTTGTTGTTTGAGAAGGCAGCGGCAGCTGGCAATCCCTGGGTTTCATGAGGCTATTCTGATTTAATAAATTTGGGAAGGGCAATTGAGAGACACGAAAAATCTAACACATCACACATCACACATAGTTGCAACCATGAAACTGAAGGTGTTTGGGAAGGTAAGGATTGATCAGGCCCTCAGTCAAGCAGCTACACTTAGTGTGCAGCAGCACAACAGTCAGGTAGCTAAAAACAGGGACATTATGAGGAAGCTTATCATCATGGTTGTGTACTTAGCTAAACAAGAGCTAGCATTTCGTGGGCATGACGAATCTGTGGGTAGTGCGAACAGGGGAAATTACATGGAGCTGATTCATGCACTCGCTGAAATCGATGAGGGGCTTGCTTCTCACTTAGGTTCATCCACAGTGTTCACAGGGACATCAAGCACAATCCAAAATGAGCTGATCGGGTCCATAGCCGATGTGATTCAGAGCGAGGTGGACGCTGACATCAGTGCAGCGCCCTTCATAGCAGTGCAGGTTGATGATACGTCTGACATCTCTCGCAAATGTCAGCTGAGCGTAATTGTCCGTCACATTAACCAAAAAGGCATTGTCTGTGAGAGGTTCCTTGGCTTTACTGATGTCAGCGTGAACCGGGACGCTCAGGCAATCACATCTGTTGTTCTCAGGGAACTCGAAAAATACAACCCATCCGCTAAGCTCATTTGCCAGACGTATGACGGGGCAAGCTGCATGAGTGGACAGAGGGGTGGTGTTCAGGCACTGGTGAAGGAGAAATGCCCCCATGCACAGTTCATACATTGTTATGCACACAGACTAAATCTAGTTTTGGCTCAGGGGATGGACGCTATCCAGCCTGCTAGGCTATTTTTTGCCGAGCTGGATGGGTTCCACAATTTCTTTACCCGTTCATGTAAGCGCACAGCTTTGCTTGAGGAAGCAGACCGCTTTCTTCGCATTCCTTCTGGGAGCGCAACCCGGTGGAATTTCAAAAGCCGTGCGGTGCATGCTGTCAGTGAAGGTCGTGAATCGCTGCTCCGTGTTTTCGAGCGGATAACATCACAGCCGGGTTGGGACAAAGATGCCATTTCCCAAAGTGTGTCCCTTCGTAAATCACTGAACAGTTTCGAATTCGTGTTTCTGCTTCACACATTTAGGGATGTCTTCAACTTAACTGAGCCGCTTTTCAAAGTGCTCCAATCGAAGTCTACTGACCTAGGGTATGCGGTGAAGAGAGTAGAGGCTGTCGGTGCGGCTCTTGTTGGAATTCGTACAGTGGAGCACTTTCAGACAATATTTAGCCACACCGAAGACATGGTAGGGTCCCCAAGTGACAAGCGCAAGAGACGTTGTCGGGATTGGCAGGGCTTTGAGCAAGGCTTTAGTCAGGGCAACAATGATGAGAATGCGGCGACCCCTTTTGACTCCTATCGTCGCATTTACTTTCAAATCCTTGACAGTGTCGTGTTTCATTTGAAGGAAAGGTTTGCCGATATGAAAAAGTTAACATTTTTCCGTCTCCTTGAACACACTTCGTTTCGGACCTTTGCGCAAAAGGATGGGTTTCCTGACAGCGAGTTAAGACAGCTGTTCCAGACGTACCCATTCTTCGATGCCCTCAGGCTGCGCAATGAGCTCCAGGCCATTTATGATGACTGCACGTATCACAAGCCACCAGCTGATCTGCTTCAGCTCCTCATCGAAGATGATCTTCTAAGCACCCTTCCAGAAGTGGCAAAACTTTGTCAACTCCTGCTTACAATTCCGGTTAGCAGTACTTCTGCAGAGAGGTCATTCTCTTGCTTGAAAAGAGTTAAGACGTATCTGCGCAACACTTGCGCCCAGGAGAGGTGTTCCGACTTGTGAAAAATATCAATGGAGTCGACAGTCATTCAGTCACTCAAATCGAGCAAGCAGTTCTATGATCGTGTGATTGACCATTTTGCATCCCTTAAAAGCAGACGTATGCCCTTACTTTACAAATAGGCGCGCGGGGCAGCTATAGTTAGTGACGTTTTAAAATTGTTTAGATAGTTCTGTCAGAGTGTATGTTGCTATGTTCCTAGCTCTGACCATGTTCAACATGTTACCCTTTACTTAACAGGTTAAGATTTAATTAAATCTTAAAAGGCTATCGCCTGCTTTAATGCTCCTACGTGTACCACAATCGCTCAGTTAAAAAAACGAAAAAAAAAAACAAACAAACAAAAAAAAAAATCCGTCGGGATCAATAAAGTATCTGTACTCTACTAATAATAATGCACCATTGAGAGACGTCTTTGCTTTTATGTTAGGCCTAAGGAATACTGTGGAAACATATTTGGTTGGTTATTTAATTACACGTTTATTGGCGCCCACAGCAAACAGAAATTGTAGGTCTTTGTCAATTCCTGCTTGTAGTTCTTGTTAGCAGTATAGGCTACATATGCAGAGAGAAGTAATTGAATTACGATTTAGTTCTTATTAATTTGTGTCGCTACTTCCGTCCCGAGAACTGCGCCTATACTTTTGTGGGCTACCGTGGAGTCCATAATCAAGCAGTCTCTCATGTCCAAAGGGCAATGCTGTGAACGCTGATTTCAAGTGAAGTTACCGCAAAGAATGACGATAAAGACGCACCTGAACGTTTTATCCATTATATTTACGATACACTTCGTTACTGTGAAACTTATTTGGCAATGGGCTTCCCTATCCAAAATGCTCATGCACCGCTACTGAAACTGTAAGGCCAAAATAGCTTTAAGAATATTTTTTTTTTTCCTGAGATGGAGGTCGTGGTGGTGATTGGGGGCTGTAGAATCCCAATGGCTCTAAATGACATTTATAGTTCCTATCTGTTTCACTGTACATGTCTCATCCAACATCAAGTGGGAGATGCTGTTACACTGTGTGCTTTAGAACATATATCACACTGTGATCATTTTGAATTAGTATTTGGCATTGGCATAAATTTGTGCTGATTTTGTCACTGTACATACCCATATAAAACAGTGTTTTTTTCAGAATCATTTCAAATATTTCATAAATAAATCCTAGATTTGATTTCATGTTGTTTAAGTAAACAGATATGTATGCTTTGCTGTGTTGTTAGTTTAGAGAAAACACAAGATACTTGTACACCTACCTGGGAAGAGTACCTTTGGGAGAAGACATTTAAGCTTTCCTGACTACAAACCTTATTCTAGCATACTATTGTTTGGAAGACAATATAGCACTTCGGGTTTTAATATTATTTTTCGACTATTTCTTGAGTCAATCCCGAGTCAATCGTCCTATTGGTTTATGTCTCAGGGTCTAGTTGGTCTGTAAAAATTCCCCAGGACCCTTCATCAGTACTGCACCTCAGAATCTCTGGGTGTTTCATGCCTTTAGGCACTACACACCCTCCTCTGACAGCCCCACTTAAGGTGATAAATCCTTAGTGTTCAGCATCCAATTAGTGAAAATAATCCTCTAAGAGGTCCTAATTTGGTGAATGTAAATTGGGTAATAGTCTGTACAATAAAGCTAATGCAAAAGGTAAAGGTAACGCCAGTAGTTTTATACCTCTTGCTATCTAATATTATTTTACTTTTGACAACTTTCCAATGTTCCACACACCACACAACTCCTGGGAGCAGAGCTAGCTTGACAAATACACTGTAGGACTATGCCACTACTTCAGTCCCATCACATTTATAGAGCTAGTTTCCCATACACTGATTAAGCATAATTCTACTAACATTTGTTTACACAGGAGATTTATATTGAAGTTCTCTCTTTTTCGTCTAGGACTACACTTAATTACTGTACTGTAGGTAAAACTGGAACACAGTGTCATCAAGAGTGCAGAGGCAGAGTGCCGTCATCATTGTCAAGCTCTGACAGGAAGGCAGAAAGGAGGATCCATGGAGGACACATGAGGCCGGTAGCCCTCAGAGCACATCAGATTAATCTCAATCGCAATTTCACTGAAAAATGATAGTAATTTTGGGCCCTCTCCCATTATCTGCAGAGTTACGGTGGTGGGTAAGGATTTGGGGTGGGATATTGTTCAGCATATTAGTGTATACTGTCCTTAACTGGTTTGTGCAAATAATTGCCGTCTTTGAAGAGCAAATTAGGCCATGTTAAACATAAAACCTAGAGTACAGCAAAAGACACACACCTGCTTACCTAAAGTCTGGGTGCTGCACCACAGAACAGACCTATACAATAAAGAAGATAAAGTCTACAACACCAGTTATATGCTCCCAAACAATCTTTTAATAGCAACGTTTCAGGCATTAGCTCTTTATCAGACAAAATGCTTGAACCATCAGTATTAAAAAACGTTGTTGGCAGCACATTGAACATAAAGCCTAAACTCCAGGATTAAATTGGAATATGTTTTACTTCTTCAGAGGACCTGCCTGAATATTGCTGATCTTTGCGATATAGGGCTTTGGTTAATATCTAACAAGAGACTTTTGCTGAGAAGTTTAAAACCTTGAAGCCATACTCTGCTCCACTCGACTCAGCTTCGCTATGTGCCGTTCTGTCGACGAAGGCAAGAAAAAGCCGAAGTGATGCGTTGTCGACAGTGGTGGTTGCAACAGTATTGTCATCAGCTCCATCTACAAGGGGCCTCGAAACACCGCCCGTAACCTCCTCCTCCTCCTCCTCCTCCTCCTCCTCCTCCTCTGTCTCCACCGGCACTGCTCCTCATTACCCAACTCCTCTGCCATCTTCTCATCCTTTCAACTCCATCTTTTCTTTTTAAGATGCCACCGACACACATACACACACATACAGGATACACACATGCACACACATACAGGACACACACACACACAGATGACAAACACACAAACATGAGGGCACACACACAAACACACACAGATGACAAACACACACATATGAAGGCACACACACTCTTACATGAAAGATGATGGCAGAGAAGTAGAGGGAGTTGAGAGGAAGGGGGGAGGGAAGTGAAAGGGAAGGGTGGAGAGAAGAAGGTTCTGGAAGAACAGCAGAGAAGAAAGAAAGAGGGGTGTGGTGCTGGTGTTCCCAGTAATGGGCATGAGAGATGGACAGAATGGGGGGCAGACAGAGAGAGAGAGAGAGAGAGAGGAACAGAGATGAAAAGGGCGAAAACAAAAAGGGAGACAGAGAGAGAAGAGTAAGTAGGGAAGCATGATGAGGCAAAGATACAAGCAAATGTCCTGTGTTTGTGTGTAGTACCAACTCTTAACCACACTGGATGCTGCCCAAGGAAAGAGAGAGAAGAGAGAAGCCTGTAGAGAGAAAACCAAAGACCAAGAGACAAAGAAAGAAAAAGAAAGAGAGAGTGAAATCTTAAGAATGAGAAACACAGACTGTGAAAGACAAGGAAGACTGCAGAGAGACAGAGAAAGTGACGGAGAAAAAAAATGCCAAAACACAGATGAATAGAGAGATCAATGGAGAGAGAGAAAGAGTGAGCAAAAAAACAGAAAGAGAAATGAAGACAGAGAGGTTAGGAAGAGAAAAAGCCACAGAGAAGAAGACAGACAGGAAAATTCAGCGAGAGGAAGAATCATAATGGTCTGTAATTACTAGCTTCAGGTGTAAGAGAGAGGGAGAGGCCCTATCTTCCTTGGCAGGGTCAGATGATCTATGCCCTGGCAGATTCATGCGAGTGCAAGGGAGGGTGGGGTGGGGGGGTGGGTGGGTGTGGGTGAAGTGGGGCAGTTTTAAGTAGGGGTTACTGCTTTGTCAGTGAAATGAGTCTCAGGGTTGCTGACGCTGCCAAAGGAAGACTTCTCCCAGAAGTTTGCGGTGTTACAGGCAGCTTCTCACTCACTCTGTCTGTCTTTATCTGTGAGAGTGGCTTTGTGTGAGTATATAGTGTGTGTGTGTGTGTGAGAGAGTTATAATTTTGCCCCTTTCAGTGTGTTTCTCTGTGTGTGAGGGAGCAAGAGAAGAGCGATATTAATGTTTAAATGTTATTTTGCAAATGGATGAGATTTTCTTTTGTCCTTTATGCTTTGGCAACACTGTATTTCAACAGTTATGCTAATAAAGCAACTTTGAATTTTGAGAGAGAGAGAGAGAGAGAAACAGAGGAAGAAAGGGAGAGAGAGTGTGCGTGTGTGTCTATGTGCCTGACTGTGAGTGAGTGAGTGAGTGAGTGAGTGAGTGAGTGAGTGAGTGAGTGAGTGGGTGAGTGAGTGAGTAAGTGAGTGAGTGAGTGAGTGGGTGGGTGAGTGGGTGAGTGAGTGAGTGAGTGAGTGAGTGAGTTGAGTGAGTCAGTCAGTCAGTGAGTGAGTGACTGAGTAAGTGAGTACCCACCCATATGCTACTGTTTGCTGGCTCCATACTAATACTGAGAGAGGAGGAGGGGGAGGCTGGGGGGTTATGCAACCTTGGCAAGGCAGCCTCTTAAAGAAGACGATAATATTTCCACAGTTTTGACACAACGTCCACAGGTGAGGCTGTGCAGTAATAATTACTGCGTGCACATGGACGAGTTGAATCCGATTGGAAATGGTTTGGGATTGTATCGAATTCATGTGCACAGGCTAAAGATCGTATAGGGATTGGTTTCGCGAATCCGATTGCAACCCCTGGCTTAAGCCGATGTTAATCCGCTTGGTGCTGCCTTGTGCACGGTATTGGTTTGGATTCGCGTACTGCGCATGTAAGACCACTCGATCCCAGAAGCTTCTGTCCCTGATTTTCATCCATACTGGACGTCGAGGCTTTCTAGCGCCTGCTCTCAACAAGTCTCGTTGTCCTCAATTGCTTGTAATATCAAACGCAGACGGCACAGTTCATGTCGTATCAAGGAAACCAAAAACGCTGTTTGTTCTTATATACGGACTTCCAAACAAAGGAGAATGCCCAACATGCATGCAAATGCTGCTCTGTCAACCTCCTCGAGCGCTATCTTTGTTTTGTATGCCGCCAGAGTTTGTTTATTTTCTTTTTAGCAGCCGTAAACCTGAAGTAGTTCTAACACCACTTGTTGAAAGGAATACGCCATGTAGCGTAGCGGAAACGGCCAGATCTGTGACCATTATCCGCTTACACGAACTCTCATGTGCACAGGGATTTGGGACAGACCACCCGTTGGGTAGCAACACCCAATCCAATACCAATCCAATCCGATCCTACCATGTGCCCGTAGTGAATGTTTTATTTATTATTGGGACTTATTCAGCTACTCTCAGTTTTTAAGTTGTCTTTTTCAGCATATGCCACATCACTATGGCAACAGTTGAGAAAAGGTAGAGAGAGAGAGAGGAGAAAGAAGGAAAGAGAGAGAGAGAGAGAGAGAGAGAGAGGATGAACAGGGGGAGAGAAAGGAACACAGAAAGAGAGATGGAAAGAGGGAGAGATAGAGAGAGGGGGAGAGGGAGGGAGAGAGGAAGAGATAGAGAGAGGGAGAGAGGGAGTGAGAGGATGGTGGGTTTTACTGTAGCTCATTAGAGGTTCTGCTCTGCACCAATGCAAACTATGATTTAAGGCACAGTCCCCCTTCTTCTGGCTTCACTCAGTGAAGAACACCCACAATCACAAAGATCCCTCCCTCCCTCCCTCTCTCCCCCTCTTCCCCCTCTCCCTCCATCTGTTTACTTCTCTCTCTATCTTTCTTACTCACTCACCCTTTTCTCTCTCTCCTTGTCCTCTCTCTCGCTCTCTGTCTTTCAATTTTATCTTCCCCCCCCCCTCTCTCTCTCTCTCTTTGTCTCTGTCTCTCTGTCCTTTCTCTCTCTGTCCTCTCTCTCTTCCCTATGCTGTATATCTCAGCGTCTGCAGGAAGATTGGAAACCTATATGCTCACACCCCGATGAAAAGGGGTAATGGGCCCAAATGCAATTTCCTCCCCTGCAAGTTTATTGAGGTCTGCCCAGACAGACAGACAGCACACAGCACACACAGCACACAGCCCCAGTACTAGCCTAGCGCAGACAGACAGCACACAGCACACAGCCCCAGTACTAGCCTAGCGCAGACAGACAGCACACAGCACACAGCCCCAGTACTAGCCTAGCGCAGACAGACAGCACACAGCACACAGCCCCAGTACTAGCCTAGCGCAGACAGACAGCACACAGCACACAGCCCCAGTACTAGCCTAGCGCAGACAGACAGCACACAGCCTCAGTACTAACCTAGCGCAGACAGACATACACAGCACACAGCCCCAGTACTAGTCCAGCGCAGATAGACACAGACAGTCCCCCTTAGCCCACTCCATTATTTATACTTGTGCGATTAAGGCCAGGCAAAAAACATCAGGGGTTCAATGGAGGAAGGTAGCTAGACATAGAAATACTGACAGACAGACAGAGACAGAGAAAGAGAGAGGAAGAGGCAGAGAGAGGGAGAGAATGAAAGATAAGAAAAGGAGAGTGAATGAGAGTGAGTAAGTGAAAGAAAAAGAGAGAGAGATAGAGAGAGAGAGAGAAAGCAAAGTAGAGAGAAACAGATGACAGCGTTTGTCCTATATATCTATCTGTCTGTCTGTCTGTCTGTCTGTCTGTCTGTCTGTCTGTCTGTCTGTCTGTCTGTCTGTCTGCGTACTGCTGCAGCAAATCCATTAGAGATGGGTTGGAGGTCGTCTTTCAGTCACGCGTGACCTCCGGTGATTCCGGTGACAGTCGCCGTCATACGACTGTCGTGGCCTAATCTCTCGCTAAATATGTGAACATGTCGCGTGCCACGGTGCCCGGGTAAACACTCATTAAGGCAAATGAATCATCGGCTAAGCAGTCACGGAGCGCTCGCTCGCTCATGCCTGCCAGGGCAATGGTGGTGATGGAGACATAACTGCCGTCAACAGCACTTTGCAAACATCGTTATTGATCCTCTGCCATTCAGACGAGCTCGTCGAAAAAAAAGAAGGATTACAACCAGGTGCTAATAAGAATGAAGAGTGGTTACGAATTCCATGACACGATATATATGTGCAGGCTTAAAGTGATGGGTGCAAAAAATGTGCAACGTGTCCCAGTTACCGAGACATGTCACATGACCTTCGCAGCTCGTTTACGATAGAACACAAGACTTTAAAAATTGATCAATGCCCCTAAACAATCCCAACTACATGAGTCAAACAGGCTGAGTCGTGTTTCGACGCCATTTTATTCCCATGTGCACTTTATGGTCATAAAATATTACAATCCAGCTCAACACATGGAGATGGGGGAAGAAGGAAAATCTCTTTCTCTCTCTCTCTCTCTCTCTCTCTCTCTGTCTATCTTTTATAGCACAGAGCTGTCATGGGTGGACCTTGGGCTGGCAGTGCTTAGGGCAGCAACTGGCGGTCTCTTTGATCGGCAAGTGTTTCCCCATAGTTTTTATGGTTCAGTGCTGGAGGCTTGGAGACTTGTGAAGTCATCAAGAACAGAACACGTTGGGCTGGAGGAACCTCTGTTTTTTTAACACTTTTTGGGCTGTGCATTCTGGGGTCTATACCAACATAGTACAGGTCTTTGCCAGAGCAAAAATAACAAAGCTTGGGGACTTTGGGGAATAAAAGGGAGAGATGCTGGCGGTCAGCTGGCGACCTTGTGTCTACTCTCGGGTGTAGATCCGAGAGGATGATAGAGGGACTACTCAGGGACTGGAAGGCTAGGCTGCCTGCTTGCTCCTCAGTTTTTGTTAATGAAGTCCTTGGTGGAGGTTCAGCAGAGGCCCCCTATCCTGAGCTGTTCATCTCAGCCAACCAAGCTGTACCTGACAATAGACCTGGGATGCTCCTGTCCCTTCAAGGGATGCATGCTTTAAGTTTCACAACAGCAGCCAAGAAAACACTGTATAACCTTGTGTTAAAATGTATGCATTTTAATGCCCTCAAAGACAGACCTGACACCAAGTGGAGGGCCCATTTTTCCAACAACCAGTCAGTATCTCCTTCATGGAGGATTCTGTACAAAAGGCCTATTCCAAAGAAAATAATGTGAGAAAATAATCTTTTGTATATCAGGTATAATTTATTTAACACTTTCTCTGGCAGCAGCTGCAGATTGTCTTTTCAATGGAGAGGTAGAGAAAGAAATGGTGGTGGTGTGTGTGTGTGTGTGTGTGTGTGTGTGTGTGTGTGTGTGTGTGTGTGTGTGTGTGTGTGTTTGAGCGTTCAGGGGGTTCAAAGTAATGTTCAAGCCTGGGTTGAAAACATTGCATTGGGGGCCCGTCTAACAACCGCATCTATAGTGCGCACTGAGGGGAAAGATGCTTACGCAATTCGTTTCCGTAATGTGGTCTCTGTGTTAACAGAGTTATCATCAAAAAAAATAAAATCTAAATGGGAAATAAAAAGTGGGCTCTGATGGTGAAGTTAATGCAGCAGATATCAATTTTACGGCCTTCAGAAGGCCCCTGCTTTCATGGATAAATTGCCAACTCATTTAAATTAGACAATGTGTTAATTGGGTGCGGGTCCTGGGGTGCGATATGTCAACATTAGTTTGCGTCAGCTGGTGTGCACTACTTTGCCTTAACCTTCCATGAATGACAAGCACCATCACTTACACTGCAGAGTCATTCACCCCTGCCCCACCACACACACACACACGACTATATAATGTGTATGATATGTGATGTGATGTGATGTGATGTGATGTGTGTGTGTGTGTGTGTGTGTGTGTGTGTGTGTGTGTGTGTGTGTGTGTGTGTTCCAGTCTCTTCCAGTACAGAGAGACAGAGACATAAACCCCACCACCCCCCCATTCCCCCAACCACCTCACTCTTACACACACACACACACACACACACACACACACACACACACACACGCACACACACACACACACACGCACACAGACACACACTTAAACAGACGCTCAGACATTCAGACATGCACATTCCTACTCACAGTCTTACGCACACACTCTGTCACATCACAATGGCAACAGTTGAGAAAAGGTAGAGAGAGAGAGAGAGGAGAGTGAAGGAAAGAGAGAGAGAGAGAGAGAGAGAGAGAGAGAGAGAGAAAGAGGATGAACAGGGGGAGAGAAAGGAACACAGAAAGAGAGATGGAAAGAGGGAGAGATAGAGAGAGGGGGAGAGAGGGAGAGATAGAGAGAGGGGGAGAGGGAGGGAGAGAGGGAGAGATAGAGACGGGGGGAGAGGGAGGGAGAGAGGGAGGGAGAGGATGGTGGGTTTTACTGTAGCTCATTAGAGGTTCTGCTCTGCACCAATGCAAACGATGATTTAAGGCACTCACAGTCTTACGCACACACTATGCCACATCACAATGGCAACAGTTGAGAAAAGGTAGAGAGAGAGAGAGAGAGAGAGAGAGAGAGGAGAGTGAAGGAAAGAGAGAGAGAGATAGAGAGAGAAAGAGGATGAACAGGGGTAACAGTCTTACGCGCACACTAACACACACACTTACAGTACATACACACGTACATACACACACTTACACACACTTACACACACACACACACAGACACAAACACAAATACACAAAAACTTCCACCCCTCCATGAAGAATGATTGCAGCAAGGAAGCTCCCACTGCTGAGCTGAGCTGTCCCTGTGGACCACCCACACAGGCGCTCCTTCTCTGCTGCGCCCACCACCAACCCAGGCGCAATGTGTCACACTACATGACTATAGTACCAATGGGGACGCCCGTGTGCCATTCAGCCAGCTAACACACCCCGCCCGCTCCACACTCACACACACACACACACACACACACACACACACACACACACACTCCACTCCACACTCACACACACACACAGCCCTGGGATGCTTAACACAAATGGAGATGAAATTAAATCATGTTTGACACTCGGTTATATCAGTCTAATTAACACGACGGCAGCGGATTGCGTGCTTTGTTGACACCCTTGTGCTTGGAGTTAGATCAGTGGCCAAGCGTATGATTACACTCCAGTCTCCCAGGCTAAGTCTCTCCCTCTGTCTTTCTTAATCTCTATCTCTCTCTCTCACACACACACACACACACACATACACACACTTAAACAGAAGCACACTCCTGCTCACAGTCTTACACACACTATCACTCACTTACACACACACTAACACATTCAGAGACTCTTACACGCATCTACACACTTACATGCTCACACGCACAGACACACACACACACACAACAGCAGTGCCACTCCAAAAAAATAACAAGTTATAATGAGAGCCTCAGATTGAGAGGTACTGACTTCCAAAGAGCCCTTATCCAAAGAGACTTTCCTCTCTCTCTCACTGCTGAGATTTGCATTACACGTACGAAGCCATTTCCCACTGTCATTTCTTTTTTACTGAAATTTCCATTCAGATCTACAATGGAAACCCCTTTTGGACCACAAATGACATTCTAGTTTGACTTTAACTGAAAGTTTTTTGATAGTTACTCATCTGATTGCCCTGCAGGGCCAATTAACAGATCATCCACTTGAGATGACAACTCAGACTGCCAGCTGACAGAGAGAGGGAGAGACATGGAGGGAGAGAGAGAGAGAGAGAGAGAGATGGGGAAAAAGAGAAAGAGAGGCAGTGAGAGAACAATAGGGAGAGTGAAGAGAAAGTGTGTGAAAGAGAGAGGGAGAGAGAGAGAGATTTAAAACTGCTTTATTCGAGCACCATCTACCAATCATAAATCAATGAAACAGCCATACAAACAGCAAAACATAGACCACCCATTTCCAAAGACAAGACAGCAGCAATCACCCCTGTGTGTGTAAGAGAGAGAGAGAGACCGGGAGACCGGGAGAGATAGAGAGAGGGATGGAGTAAGTAAGAAAGAAGAAGGGCAAAAAGAGATGAGGCCTCAGTTTGAAAAAGGAGGAAGAGGGAGGGCCTTGGCAAGGGCCAGCGGCATCTTGGCATCCCGGCCAGGAGTTGAGCTCCGGGGGCAAGCGAAGATAAATTCTCCTGCACGCTGCGTGGCGCGCTGCCACAGAGCCGCACTACCTCGCCGGAGAACAAGGGCCCGGGAAAACACATTTGTAAACACTAATTAGGATAAGGGTGGGGAAGCAGGCCCCCGAGGATAAGTAAATAATTTATGACATCCACTCGTTCTCTCCCTCTCTCCGTTTTTCACTCTCTGTGTCTCTCTGTTCATCACTCTGTCTCTCTCCCTAGCTGTCTTTACCTCGCCATCTTCCATTCTCTCTCTCTTTTTCACTCGGTGTGTTTCTCTGTTTCTCACTCTCTCTCAACAGCCCTCTTTCTCTCTCCTTTTTGCTCCCCCCTCTCTGTTTCTTACTGTTTCTCTCGCTCTCTCTCTCTCTCTCTCTCTCTCTCTCTCTAATATTCAATATGCCCCCTCTCCCCATAGTAAAGTATACATGACAGCAATGCAATGTCCATCAGCATTTATATAAATGCATTTGACCCTGCAGGTGGTCCCTCCACAGCAATTAGCATTAATACTTTCTGTGTGTGGGTAAGAGCACAGAAGAGTGTGGCCACTGGTGGGCTGGGCTCGGCCTCTGCCCAACCACTTGGCAATCAGGCCCACCCAATCAGAAGGCTCTCTGTGTTTGATTGACTGTTCTAGTAAAAACAGTAACGGATGTGTTTTGGGCTAGGCCCACCTGATTTTATTGCGGAGACCACACATTTTATCATTTCTGGTAAACGCCCCTGAGTTGTTCGTGGTGTGTTCCACAGTGATGTACTGTATCATATATGGGTTTACTCTAAGTTCACTAGCAAAGCCAGGTGCAGCGAAACCCCAAACGAGACGCCAACAGCCAGCCTTGAGCAAGGGTGCTGACCAAGGTGCTGACTAAAGTCCCCAAGTGCTCCACTTCAGGGCCTGTGTTTGACAAAAAGAGTGAATTGCCTTAGATTCACGAACCGCCTGCACCTTAGACTACTTCCCTCAGTGCTCACCTGCTGTCTTACAAATTAGGTGTGTGTGTGTGTGTGTGTGTGTGTGTGTGTGTGTGTGTGTGTGTGTGTGTGTGTGAGACTGTGTCTCTCTCTCTCTCTCTCTCTCTCTCTCTCTCTCTCTTTCTCTCTCTCTCGCTCTATGTTTGTGTGTGTGTGTGGTCATGTGTGGGAGTTCCTAAAACAACTCTCAAATGTGACAGAGCAGAAAGGATTGTCCCCCCCCCCCCCCCCCCCCCCATCTGTATCTGTGAGAAGTTTGCATTAAAACACAGACACAGTGCATTCCACCTGGCACCCTTCATGCAAATCCGTAGGCTGTGATTTTGCTCTCATTTCATTGACTGCGCTACTTCAAAGAATGCTGGCCCACAGAGCTTAATGAAAAAAACATCAAAACATGGAAATGCCATTGATCAGGCCTGGATTAAATCAGATACCATATGTGCAAGGGTACACACACACACACACACACACACACGCACACACACACACTCACACACAGTCCCCTATAGTCATAGATATGGAAATATTCGCATGGTGTACACACTGAAATGGGGCATGATGGTGAAGATAATGTGTGATAATGCCATCTGTGCTGAAAAGGCAGCTGCACTGGTACAGGGCGTATTACTCATAAACAGCTTAGATACACATCAGTGCTGTGTGCCATGGGAACTCTACAAGTTACACACACAGGCAACAACACAGGAATATGTCACACAGAAGAGGAGAGAGGACATGGTGTTCACAGTGCTTTATCAGACAGAAGAGAAGAGAAGAGAAGAGAAGAGAAGAGAAGAGAAGAGAAGAGAAGAGAAGAGAAGAGACGAGAATAGAAGAGAAGAGAAGAGACGAGAAGAGACGAGAAGAGACGAGAAGAGACGAGAATAGAAGAGAAGAGAAGAGAAGAGAAGAGACGAGAAGAGACGAGAATAGACGAGAATAGAATAGAATAGAAGAGAAGAGAGGAATTAGAAGGGAAAATGTGTAGGACAGTCTTGTCAGTGGGCTTAACATAACAGGGAAAAGGTCAGCAAGGCATCAGCAGAGCTGACTGGAGTGCTGTGAACACACACAGAGAAAGAGAGAGAGAGAGAGAGAGAGAAAGAGAGAGAGAGAGAGAGAGAGAGAGAGAGAGAGAAAGAAGGATAGAGAAAGAGAGGGAGGGAAAGAGAGAGGGGAAGAGACGGAGGGGTACACACATGCTCACAGACGGGCACCACCCAGGGGGACATTCCACACTGGTCATTTTGGATGGCGGGGACGGAATGCTGTCCAATTAGCACAACCCACTACAAGCCAGCACGCAAGACCATCTCTCCTCCCCACTTCTCCTCTCCTCTCCCTTGCACTCCTCTCCTCCCTCCCTCCCTCCCCTCCACTCTCCTCTTCTCTCCCCTCCTGTCTGCTCCTCTCCCCTCCTTTCCTGTCCTCTCCATTCCTCTCCTCTCTCCTCTTCTCTTCTCTCCTCCTCTCCTCGCTCCTCCCCTCCCCTCTCCCCTACTCTCCCCTCCCCTCCTCTCCTCCCCTCTCTCTTTCCTCTCCTCTCATCTCCCCTCCTCTCCTCTCTTGACTACTGGAACAAAGACAGAGCATGGCTCCAGAATGATGTCCTTCAGAGCTCCATTCATCAAGTGTAGTGGGAAAACACAGAGGAAAAGCCCCCAAACGATGACTGAGCACTTGGCAAGCAGAGCAGAGAGAGAGGGTGAGTGGGTAGGGTAGGGTTTGTGTGGAGGGGTCTGTTTCCTCTGAGGCGAGGTGGGGTGGAGTGGAGTGTGTGTGTGTATGTGTGTGTGTGTGTGTGTGTGTGCGTGCGCGTGCGTGTGTGTGTGTGTGTGTGTGTGTGTGTGCTTGCATGCGTGTGGCGGGGTGGGAGTGGTTAGGAGGGTGACAGAGCTGATGGGGTTGTAGGCCATGTGGTAGGCTTTTTAATTCTCAGCTAAGGGGCAAAAAAAAGATTTCAACACAAATGATTAATAATGTTGACTTTAAACTAAATAGAAGGAACAAGGGGGATGAGCTGCATCTATAGGCAATAACCTCACACTAAGAACTACAGTGGCAACTACAGTGGGTTGGGGGCATATAGGTCATCCTGCCTGGCCTAATCTAGTCACACAAGGACTGCGCAAAACATTTGCCTGTTATTGTGCCCTCCCAAAAAAAAAAAAGGGCAAAAATGGATGGCACTACTATATGATGAAATGGTCTGCGACAACATCAAATTGTAAATGATCTGCAGAGGACCCAGTGGCTTTTTGCGCTGAGTGGAAGGGATGGTCAATTGTGTCGGCTTGATCTTTTTTTTTCTTTGTCCTAATAATGGCTCTTCCATGCGTAGGACCACAGAGAGAGAGAGAGAGAGAGAGAGAGAGAGAGAGAGAGAGAGAGAGAGAGAGAGAGAGAGAGAGAGAGAGAGAGAGAGAGAGAGAGAGAGAGACCCCAAGAGGGATCAAAACAGAAGATGAAGATAAAACTCTTGTTTCATTCTCACTGTTCCTACCCCCATCACCTCCCTAGCCACTCAGGTGTGGATTTACACATATCACATTCTGACACTGTGAAAGTGTGAGGGATTATGATGATGGTTGTGAATTAGAATCTGAGAGAGCAAACGTCTTCTGGATGGACGCCATATTTAGATTGCTATTGTCAGCAGCAACATCAACTCTCTCATCTGCAAATCAAACCAATGCAGGCGGGGAGAGGGGAGGAAACTTTAACACTTCTCTCTTTTTAATGTGGAAAAAGGCTGTCAGCACTTTTACAAAAAGAAATCAATGTATCATGTGTGATCCTTTGCCCTAACCCAGAAACAGGACAGTTGGCACCGAGCCTGACGCTTCCTAGCGCAAATCGCCCTCGGAGGGTGAGTGATGCATGCGATGCGATGTGGCTCTATTCTCGTGGAGAAAGCAGGCTTATATCCCTCTCGCCCGCAGCGGGCATTCGGGAAAACCGCAGAAGTGTTCTTTTTGCTCCTAACCATTCCACACACCGGTCCCTACACCTCGGCAGGTTGACAGACTGTTGAATTATTGAAAGCTGATTAAACCTTGTAAGCATAACTCAGGGGAAAGTACATTTCCCAAACTCAGCCTTACCGCCCTCAGACATGACGATAAGGGATATACCTATAGGAATCTATCTAATCAGAATCGAATGCAGTGGTCGTGATTTTAGTTACAGTATATGCAAACACAACTACGTACTGTTTAGTCCCACCAAAAGCACAAAAGCAGATAGCTAATAAAATTATACTTATGTCACAAAACAGTATCGCCTCACACATTGTACAACGCCATCGTCTGCGATAGGTTATGCAAAACTTATTGCAAAGGGAAATCGCCACTTGGCATCATCTTCGCCAACGTCGCGTTTAGAATCGCCCTTTAAGAGGGTATTTGAGAGAGGCATCCAAAGCGCTCCCATATGGGCTTAACAACGAGCAGTCTACCTCATTCCATGCCTGTGCTGGCCACAGCGTGTAGCGCCACTGAATGCACCTGTTACTATTGGAATGAAATCACAGACGTGGTGAATCCCCCAAACTGTGGTTTGACAGACCACAGCTAGCGACAAACGTGGGTAAAAGTAACGTGAACTTACACAGCGCAGTGATTTTACAACCATGTAAAAGTAAATAGATTATTTGACTTACGCTGCTATTTTGCCCAGACCAATACACGACAGCGTGGTTGTGGGCAGAGTCTCCCGTCAGAGCAAAAGTGCTGCTTGTTAGTTTCGGCTCCTCTTGCTTGGTGCTGGTTACTTTACCATCCCTGTTCCATCGCTGTTCGGACCTCAGTCTTTGCTGGTCCAAAAGCGGGCCGGGGTTCTTCCTTTCGGTGGACGAGTCACTGTACGTTCGGTCGCCCTCGCTGCTCCACGTACCTTCAGTAAATTCAAAGGGTTCTGGTCCGCTTCGTTTGACCCTAACAAATGTCGCATCCCCCCTCTCCACCTTGTCAAATTCGGATCCGGAGATGGTCGGGTTGCCCATGTTAAATTCTTTGTTTTTACTTTTCACCTCCAATGATACTTTCGAGATGAGCCCATTTCGAGCAACACCTTTCTCAAAAGTAGCTATATCCACAGGACTACTGCCAGGTTGCTCGGCGAATACTCCACTAATTTGGTCAAAAGCTCTCGACTCGGGTCCGGTGCGTTTCGGAGGGCTCCCAGTGCCTAGCGGAACTGCGCGCTTATCCAGAAGTACATCCTCGAGGGTAACTCGCACAGGCTTCGGGCAAGAGGAGCAAGTGATATCTGCCCGAGTAGTTATGACACTATTAGCGGATATGATTAACCAAACAGACAGAATTATATTGGAGCCGTGGAATAAACCAGAGCCCGTCTCCATCGCTGGCAGAGAATATGGGGAATATTTTCCCCTGCAAACCCCCTCAAAGACCACGCAAGTCCCCAACGCGAAGTGGTGAAATGTGTACTGCAGCTCGTCTGGCTTTCCACAAAAGTGCTCTTCAGATAAACTGTGCACGTTCAGGGATCTGTTCAAGTAAGCCACCACATAGGGGAGGAGCTGAAGTCAAGCCAAGCTGTGTCCGGAGGGAGAGAGAGAGAGAGAGAGAGATGGGAGGGCCTGCGTAGGAGAGTTGACATCCTTCTGTTTATTAGAAAATCTCGTGTGTTGCTTAATTGTACTATGTTAATGTAATGGCCAAAATAACTAATTGCAATGATAATTAGAAGAGAGTACACAGTTGATTAAACTGCCAATATATTTAAGTGATTCCAAACACTGTAAGGTGGACAATGATATTCTCCATATGCAACAAAAAACTCAGTGGCACTTTTTTCATCTTATATAATATATAAGTTATATAATATTTAATTCGTGTCAGCTGAAAGAAGTAAGTAATTTGCACAGGGTTCTACCTAATGGTAGAATGTTAAGCTGTCCACGCTCTCAACCCTCATTCTGATTTTAGCGCCTCAACACTAATGAGATGACGCACCTGGCCGCTAATGGTCGGCGCGCTCTGGTCTTCTGCACAGGGGATGCACGTGGGCAAGTGATACTGACAGCAGTGGCCTACTGCTTACGTGCATTAAGGTGCCTGCAGCATGGTTCCACGGGAAAACCAGAAGCAAGGACGGGGTCAGAGGTAGGTCGGGTAGAGAAGTGACAGTTGGCAAGGCACTGCAAAAATCGTTCTGAAAATCATAATTGACATTGAATCTGAGGTAAAATGCAATATGTTACCTGTGCACAGCTGTACTTTAATGGGTAGGAAGTTGGTCTTGGGATGGGAGGGTGGTAGATTCCCATACCAGTAGGAACAAATGTGGGTGGAGGAGTGCATAACCAGTGCAAGCAAGGCACTAAACCCCACCTTGAGCAAGGCATTAAACCCCACCTTGAGCAAGGCACTAAACCCCACCTTGAGCAAGGCGTCTAAACCCACATTGCTCCAGGGGGACTGTCCCTGTCCCTAATTCACTGTGAGTCTAGATAAAAGCATCAGCTAAATGTAATGTGATGTAATGTAATGTAATGTTACCAACGCCAATGTCTTTCAATCACTACCATTAATTTAGATCAAAATTGTTCTGTCAAAATGGCACTTGTTTTGAATGTTCATAAAACAACATGCCATGACCAGCATCACTAAGGGCTCTCTGGTCTGCTTCATTTCGCTACACCTGTAAACCCCAACAGTGCCCACCGCCACCACACCTCCACACATGGGCATGGTGCCTCACTAGGGAAATTCATTTGTGTGATGGCCCCCATAGGCAAACTACATACCTTGACAGGTGAGGGAGGGAGGAATTTAAAGCAACACTAAGTAGTTTTTTCAACCTTAGAATAATGTTTCCAAAATCATTTCAGTTGTTCATCAACTTGTAACAGGGTGAAAGGCACTTCTGAATTCGCTTTGCTACCCTCAATGGGCTATAACTGCACTAAGTTTGGAGGAGCGGGCCCGTCTCTCTGTAGGTCGAATGAGAGACAATTCTGCTTCCTGTAGGTTGATCGTAGTCAAAAACTACTAAGTGTTGCTTTAAGCCCAGAGCTGTTATTTATCTAGGCCAGACTGCCGGTGGATCCACAGGTTTGTAGCGTTACACTCTTCCAAGGAAGAAGAAAAAAAACAGGGGGGTTGGGTGGTGGTATTGATTAATGCAGTGGACTTGGGCTATGATTTACAGACCCATTCAAATTAGCGGAGGAATAGATTTCTCTGCAGTCTGCTGTAGTCTAGACAGCCTTTCCCCACAGGCTGCAGTGGGTTGCCCATTAAGACAAGCCTGTAGTGATTGAAATGTTTGGAGGGGACTGAATTCTAGCAGCTGGTATTCTTTTCTCAATCTCACTGTTAGACTTGGCATGCTCTGCTGTACCGAGAGAGAAAGAGAGAGAGAGAGAAAGAGAGAGAGAGAGAGAGAGAGAGAGAAAGAGAGAGAGAGAGACAGAAAGAGGGAGAGACAAAGAGACAAAGAGAGAAAGAGTTAGGGAAAAGGGGGAGAATGAGAAAGAGACAGATACAGATAAGGACAGAGAGAGTACAGAAAGAGAGAGAGAGTTTGGGGAAAATCAGAGAATGAGAAAGAGAGGTAGATACATAGAGGGAGAGAGAGAGGACAGATAGAGAGAGGGAGAGACAGAAAGAGAGAGAGCGATAGGGATAAACAAAGGCAGAGAATGAAAAAGAGAGATGGATACAGAGAAGGAGGGAGAGAGAGAAAGAGAGAGAGACAGAAAAAGGCAGGGAAATAAAGCAGATGGACGACAGTGATTTATCCACTGCTGGATCACACTGTACCGCAATGATATGAAAAGATGGCGTTATTTATGGCCGGGTGCTCTTTTAATAATTTTTTTAATGACCTTATGTATAAATCTCTGTTCGGCAACAATACCCACCATCAATTATTCATGTTGAGGGGTGGCACCGTCGGACCCATAAATGTTCCTTTTTGACAGTAATCTGAATATTCACCCAGAGATGAAGACAGTCCCCCACAAAACTCTGCTGGGGTTGCTGACACGCCCACCCCACCCCTGTTTTGTGGTTTGATCTGCCCCATTCTCATCACCCTCCCACCCCTGTTTTGTGGTTTGATCTGCCCTGTTCTTGTCACCACAGTGTCACTCACTTTGCCCCTAATCAAGTCTCTCCCGCTGTCTCGGTTTAACCACAGACAGAGAAGGCAAGCGCACAGGTGATCTACTGTTCTGTGCCTGTTATTCTAGCTGTAATTGATGGAGGTCGACGGCTTGACCTTTTTGTCATTGTTTAAATTAATTTCCCTGTGAGTCCGGCATGACAGGCGAGTGGAGCGAGGAGAGCATGAGGGAGAAGGAGGGAAATTTGTGGTGGTTCTGTTAAGGGGGGGGGGGGGGGCTGGCAAAGGCTTGTGGGAAACCGCAGTGTGGAGCTCAAAATGAGGTTTGTGGGCTGCTGTTAAGCGCAGGCTCGGTTAAGGTTAAATGGATGGCTGGCCGAGGTAACCTCAGCAAGCAACCTTAGCTGGATAAAGCGCTCGTGATGTACTGGAGGCGAGAAGAGCACAGACTAATGACCGACTGTGGCCGACAAGTTTTTTATTTTATTTTCTTTCTCTGCCCGGTCAGGCTACAAAACGATCGCACTGGAGTAAGGTTTCAGCATGTCAGCATGTCATTATGAAGTGTCAGTCTGCACAAAATGGACACAAAGTAACCATGAACCAATGGAGGGCATCTTTCATGTTGTTCTGAATGAAAAAAGCAAAAAAGCGAAAAAGCATTTATATTAAGCTTACATTCTATATATTTAAAGGTTTATGTTCTAAGCAGCTAAGTTGTAAGCAAGTGGACTTCTTTTTGGAGCTTGGCGCTCCAGTTCATACCTTGCCGGGTGACTCATGTGACCCTTGTGCTGCATGATGAGGGGTGTGGTCTACAGCTCCACCTCCAGTGGTCCAGAAATACAGATCCTGATTCCCCATCATCAGACCAGAACTGATGAAACCTTTTTTGATGAAAGGTGAGTCCAGCTGCTTACAACTTAACTCTACCTGACTACTTGAATGTGCATGAATGCGAATCTTCACAGACATTGGCTTTATGAAGTGCAACTCTGCATGAAGTTGGCATAAACATGAATGCATGGAGACCAGAGAATCAAGAGCAAAGTTAAAAGTGTTGCTATTACTCACATCTCATTAACCTTTCGGTTGGCGATGCCTGCTGATAACTGCAAAATGCCACTGCTCACAAACAAGCCTTGCCACAAGGAATATTAATTTCTAAAAGGTTCTGTTATTTTAACTTGTTTTCATTCCTGTCAGGTCAACATTGAAAACTTACATGCTTTTTATTTTTCAATTCATGACGTTATGACTCGACTGATCTTGTTTCCTATTTGATGAACAGACCCACAAGGATATTAATGGCATAGGCCTTCAATATCTACTAATTTAGATATGAATTATGTACATTATTAAACCTGCTCTGAAATAAAAATGGGGTCCTGTTACTCCCCTATACGAACACTGTCACTCATGACAGTGTCATGGAAAATGGAATGGAAAATCAGAATAAATAAATTGTTTTGCTGATGGTCTCTTGGTGGGTTGTTAAGGATGAGAGCCATGATTTCCACTTAAGGTGACACATCTCATTTACAGACCACTTTAACTATTACGCAGGAGGAGAGATGGCGGGCTCTTTACTATATAACACAATCAGAGAAGAGTTATGGACATGGGCATACAATGTAGACAGCGAAAAACAGTTGATGTGACAGTAAAAGCACCGTCATTAGCAGAATTATTAAATTTAATCACCATAGTGATTAACATTTATTTCGAAAATGCCTGTTTCGACAAAACAACTAAATTGCAGTTTGTTTCTGTGAAATTGTGAGTGCTGTATGCAAATATCTGTCAATTCTGTGGCTTCTGTTTGTCTCGTGGTAACGCAATGACTCTCACCCTCAAGAAATATGAGACACATACACAAACACACACACACACACACACACACACACACACACACACACACACACACACACACACACACACCACTTACAGAGCAATATCCTCTGTGTGTGAGTGATATGTGCTAATTAAAAACCATCACATTACCAAATGGCTGCACATCTGGGGAATAGAGAATAAAATGAACACAATTAAAAAATATCATGCTTTGTCCTTCCAGCAATGTATTCCACTAATCCATGCACAGGAGTTCAGATGGTGCGGAGATGGGGTGGTGTGGGATATTTTTCCAAGTATTGCAAGTTGTTGATGAATATAGTCTCAAAATGTCAGCACAACATGGCAGCCTCCACTGAGCCCACCATATATATATATATATATATATATATATATATATGTGTGTGTGTGTGTGTGTGTGTGTGTGTGTGTGTGTGTTGTGTGTGTGTATAAGTACTTCCACCATACATATGACACTTGTAAAGTTTACAAGAGCCAAGAGCACCTCAGGTTGTCAATCTTTGTCAATAAGCAAGTTACATAAAAATAACAGAATATGGCTTTGACTGTGGGGCAGTGGTGGCCTAGTGGTGAAGGTAATGGACATTGCTGGTTCGAATCCACCAACTGCCAGTAGTGG
This sequence comes from Coilia nasus, assembly GCA_027475355.1. Classification (NCBI taxonomy): domain Eukaryota; kingdom Metazoa; phylum Chordata; class Actinopteri; order Clupeiformes; family Engraulidae; genus Coilia; species Coilia nasus. The sequence continues at coordinate 9,132,991 of CM050199.1, forward strand.
TACCATTTCCACACACTGCTCCCTGAGTGCTGTTGTCATGGCTGTCTCCTGCTCATGTGTGTGATGGGTTAAATGCAAAGTCAATTCTACTGTGGTGTGTTGTGAAATCACAATGACACTGGGGGTGCTGTTTTGTTTTGTAGCATTATATTTTCATGGGGAAGTTGGGCAACATTGCATTTGTTTTCATAGAGCGCAATATTTCTAGCTGTGCAACCTGCCCACACTTTGGCTGGTATGGTGTGTGCATCAACTCACTGCTAGTTGCTTTGTATGAACTCCTCCTGATGCAGTTGCATTGTCACTCAAAGCTGTATGAGTGTTGTTTTATTAGTGGTGGGGGACGTGTGCTCAGAAACGTGTCTGTGCTCTGTATTTAGTGAGATGTTTATTTAAACAGCATAGGTCTTTGTAGACTCTCTCGCTGTCTCTCTTTTAAAAGCGTTCAGGCTCTGTACTTGTCTGATCAGACTCTGGGGAAGCAGGCGATCAATGCCTGTGCCTGGAGGATGTCAGTCAGATTAGAGGGGGCTTGATGGGCTTGGAGGCAGGATTGAGGAAAGGGGGGAGAGGGAAGAGAGGAGCTACAGACCTGTGTAGGTTAAATCTAGCTCTAACATGTAGCTTGTAGCTACACTAGCAGGCCTTTATTTGACAGTCCTTGTAGGCCCTAGTCAGCAGTCTTTGTAGTCCAGAGGTGCTAGAACTATGCAATGCCCTGTTGATGTGTTATGTGAACATAGGTCAACAGTCCTTGAAAACCAGAGGCGCTAGAAAAGGAAAGTTCATTTAGGTGCAGTCGGTTGTTAGCCTATAGGATGACCACAGTATAGTAAGGGATCCACTGTATCTGTACAGCTGGGTATAGCGTAAAGCCTATAGGATCACCACAGTATAGTGAGGGATCCACTGTATCTGTACAGCTGGGTAAAGCCTATAGGATGACCACAGTATAGTGAGGGATCCACTGTATCTGTACAGCAGGATGACAGTTGAGAGTGTTCTTTAGAACTGAGCGAACTCATTTTCCTGAGCACAGGTCAAGGAGATCACACATTACTTGCTAACATGGAGAGAGCGTGATTAGCTTTGCTAATGCAATAATGAGAGAGAGTGTGGATGACAGAGACACGCTACAGTGATCGCAAGTGTGACTCTGACTGAACACAGACTCTGACAAGACAAAGCCTACATGTGTGTGGGTGTGCGTGCGTGTGTGTGTGTGTGTATGCCCCTGTGTGTGTGTGTCTGTGTGTATAAGGCAGCATGCATGCATGTGTGTGTGCGCATGTGTATGTGTATGTACTGTATGTGCACGTATGGGTATGTGTGTGTGTGTATATGCTTGGGTGTGCTACTCTGCCATGCCCGTAGAATGCTCTACTACTTCCAGCAACCGCTCACGACTGTCACCACACAGCCCTCCTCATCCATCATCGTCAAAACACGATGAACTTCGCCGCATCAAGACACACACACACACACACAAGCACATACACACACACACACACACACATACATACACAGGCAGAGAAAGAGGAGTGAATGAAAAGCGCTCCACAGAGACTCGCTCTTTATGGGGGTGCATTTCTTTTCACATTTGCCTGCTTGGCTGTTAAACTGATGAGATTGAAGAGAAGCGGAGATTGGGAGGAAGTGTGTGTGTGTGTGTGTGTGTGTGTGTGTGTGTGTGTGCGTGTGAGAGAGAGAGTTAGAGAGAGATAAAGAGAGAGCGAGAGAGAAAGAGAGAGAGAGAGTGAGAGTAAATGATTCCCTTTTTTTGCTTGGCCAGGCTGCATGGCTGAGGGACATATATACGTATATATACATCTACACACACATCCAGACACACACACACACACACACACACACACACACAGCATTCACACAAACACACACCCACATACAAACACACTCACCAACACACATTCCTACTCACAGACACCCTTGCATGCTTGTACACACACAAACACAGGCATTCAGAGAAACACACCCACACACACACACACACACACACACACACACACAAGCATTTACAGATACACACACAAACACACACACACACACACTCAAATAGGACAACAGATTCGAGCTGGTTAATTGAGCTAATCAGAAGTGAGTTATCTTTTCGCTGTGTTTGGAAAGCATCCCGAATTTTGACAGTCTGATAATAGACTCCAGCTCAACGAGGTTGTCAATGGGGATGTCAATACAGACCATTTATATGTTAATGCTATTGACAGCCCAGTCAAGGACCTGAGGGACACAACCAGCCCAAACTGGGACGCACATTCTCATCATTTCAAAGGCATGTCCATGTGGCGAGTCGTAAGGAGTTTATATAGAAAGTGTTTATATGGAAATAGTTTTCAGATTCTTAAAAATGTCTTAAATATAAAGAACATGGAATTATGTAACTGAAAGAATTCTTTTCAATTCCACAGCTTAGGGCTAATTTTAGGCATGCCTTAAGTATCTATTCATGTTAATGTTTTCCTTGGACAGATAGGCAGGCCTTGTGTTTGGACACAAGTAGTGCGTGTGGGAAGGAGAGAAGTATCCTCTGTTTTTTTTTAGGAATGACATTCTGTCACATTACTGCCGTGCCTAGTTTAAGACTGGAAGAGTGGCAGGTTTTGCATATTTCTTCCCATAACACTGCCAATCACAATACAGTTGTACATTTCCCAGCTCCAGCGTGGCTATCTGCAGATAAGCCCTTTTTCATACAAACATCACCACCAGTCATGTTATTTATGTTACTGAATAAACTGTTGACCCTTTGGCCTTGTTGAAATTCAATCAGTTCATCTTCTGAGTCCAGGTGAAGTCCTTAACCAAATCTTAAGCAGATGTCTGGAGGCATCCTGAAGATAATGTGGTCAGGATAGTAGCCTGTATAGACAGACAAACCGACAACCTGAAAATGTAATGCCTCCACCCACAGTTAATACCCACCTGGGGACACACAAATATGCACATAAATACATTGTGTAACTTGAGGAGTCCTTAGTCACAAAATCAGTGCATTGAAATCCCAGCTTTTACAACAGTAGTCCTGTGAATAAACAAGCATAGTCTCGAGCTAGAAGCATTTTTAAATAGCATTTACTTACTGTAATTATACCCAATAACACCGACAATACATAAAAACTCAAATATTTTCTGGTGAACAGACATATGTGAGTGACGCCAAACTTTTCCAATAGCGTGACACTACACAGGAGGTTCTTCAAACAAAGTCAAAATCACTGAAGTACGGTAATAAAGAGGATTTACTGTGTGGCAAGCTTGTTGCCCATTTTTGTCTCTTTGCATTTCTCCAGTGTTTAGACCCATGACAGGTGTCGTCCTTGCCCCAATGCCACTGTGGCACACTGTCTGTGACATAGCTGCCTTTCATTTCAGCTCCTTAAATACTTTTATTAAAAAAGAAGGAGTGCAGCAGCTTGATGTTCCTCAACTCTGCCCCCTGAGTCTGTAATCTTGAATCACTTGAGTTTCTCTGTCTCTCTCTCTATCTGTCTGTCTCTCTCTCTCTCTCTGTCTCTGTCTCACCATCATTTTTCTGACTTTACAATTCCATAGGTGCTCTCTCTCTTGGTCTCTCTGTCTCTCTCTCTATCTCTCTTTCTTTCTCCCTCTGTGTCTCGCATAATTTTTCTGACTTTATAATTTCTTACGTGCTCTCTCTCTCTCTCTCTCTCTCTCTCTCTCTCTCTCTCTCTCTCTCTCTCTCTCTCTCTCTCTCTCTCTCTCTCTCTCTCTCTCTCTCTCTCTCTCTCTCTCTCTCTCTCTCACACACACACACACACACACACACACATTGTTCTTCTGACTTCACAATTCAGTGGCTGCTCTGCATCAAGTGGAGTGGCAGAAGGAAATAGCAACAACATCATCAAAGCAAAGCCAGTGAAAACAAACCCAAAAAAAGAGCAGCTTCATTCTACAGTAGCACATTCTCAGCATGAGCACCACACAGGCAGCGTTGTTGTGGGTTTTGTTTTTCTGTCTGTGCTAAGGTTACTGCTAGGAACCTGTACACCACACCAGGAAGTCATATTTTGAGAACTCTTTCAGCCCTTTTTTCTGTCTCCGTCATTCGCTGTCCCTAAAACTCTCAGAAACTGGAATTCACAGCAGTAATATAAGCATGTCTATTTTTGTCTCTCTCTCTGGTTTACTTTACCAGTGGGTATTCACTCTCTTGCTATCTCACCTGGGTCTTATGATACTGGTCTCTCTCTCTCTCTCTCTCTCTCTCGTTTCCTCTTCTGTTTATCTACAGTACACTTCACCAGTGCTTGGTTTGGTGTCATCTGAGTTTTTCACGACCTTCAAGAGACAGACCTCTTTGCTATAAACAGTAAAAAATAATTTACTAAGGTTTAACACTTTAATTCACGGCTAATTTGTCAGTGTATCTTGATGTGATATTATGTACTTACCTAACATTAACCCTAACCCTGACCTTAACCCTGTGGTGCAGTGTAAGTACATAATGCTT